>CAMXCT020005124.1:0-150548 GCA_947184155.2 Cladocopium goreaui | reverse complement strand
CTTCCTTCCTTTTCCTTCCTTCCTTTTCCTTCCTTCCTTTTCTTTCCTTCCTTTTCTTTCCTTCCTTTTCCTTCCTTCCTGTTCCTTCCTTCCTTTTCCTTCCTTCCTTTTCATTCCTTCTCCTTCCTTCCTTCTCCTTCCTTCCCCTTCCTTCTTCCTTCCTTCCTTCCTTCCTTCCCCTTCCTTCCTTCCTTTTCCTTCCTTCCTTTTCCTTCCTTCCTTTTCCTTCCTTCCTTTTCCTTCCTTCCTTTTCCTTCCTTCCTTTTCCTTCCTTCCTTTTCCTTCCTTCCTTTTCCTTCCTTCCTTTTCCTTCCTTCCTTTTCCTTCCTTCCTTTTTTTCCTTCCTTCCTTCCTTCCTTTTCCTTCCTTTTCCTTCCTTTTCCTTCCTTTTCCTTCCTTCCTTTTCCTTCCTTCCTTCCTTTTCCTTCCTTTTCCTTCCTTTTCCTTCCTTTTCCTTCCTTTTCCTTCCTTTTCCTTCCTTTTCCTTCCTTTTCCTTCCTTCCTTTTCCTTCCTTCCTTCCTTCCTTCCTTCCATCCAACACATCTCCGTCGAACACTCAGTCTCGCTCCCCCGCGGCGAGTGCAACTAAACGAGAACCCAAGCATCGGAGATGCTTTTGGGAAAAAAACATAATTCTAACCCGTAACTTAGGGACCCGTAACCGACCCGTAATCTACCCATAATTTCCCGTAATCTACCCATAAAATTTTATGGGTAGAAATGGAAAAAGCCTAGGTTTTTTTAGTTTTTTTGGGCTTATCTTATGTCCTAATGATAATGATTTTAAACATATTTTAACGAAATTTGTGTGGTTTTGCAACGATTTGATACCCAAGGGATAGGTCCATGTTGGCTGAACTTTTGGCAACATGTGTCAGGTGTGGTGTCCCACCACTTGCGACAATTAGGAATCATATGCCAAGAGCTGCACAATCGAACAGAACTTTGCTGCATCACATTGCCCGGTATTCGTGAAAAGTTGTTGTTACAGCGGGATTTGCAATGCTCCGGAAACATTGTCAGTATTGACTAAACAATTAAATGCAAAACAACCAATATCATTCAAATCAGATTCTGGGTAGAATGGACAAATGAAAAATATGTAGATTCTCAGGGTATTTTGGCTTTAGGTCACCTTTAGTTGTGGACCTTGATTTTGCGAATGGCTTTTTTGCGTGCTGACACGGCACGCACCATGCTCTCGCGAACCAATTCCACCAGTGAGTTGAGCCTTGGTGTGTGTCAAGTCCTATATGATGCAAATGGACAAATCCCGTGTTTGGCATCTTACCAATCCCACAGGCAATGGAAAAGGAGCTGGCAGACCTTGAGGCTAAGCAATCCCAGGCCTGATCATCGCAATTGGTGTTAGATATTGTTAACTTATACTAGCTGGGTATGCCGTCTTTACATCTAAACAACAACACATAAAAATTAAATTGTGATGCATCCTGATTTTTGATTGGGGTTTCATTTCAAACAGTTGATTCCTTCAAGCATGGCTTCGTTTTGGAATCCCCATCCCAAGTTCAACCATGTAGGTCCCTTGAAGATTTCAGCAAAGCAGCTTGTTTGGCTTCATCAGGCCGAATCCTTGGAGAGGTTGCAGCTACAGAGCATCGTTTCTGGACTGCATGCATATATGTTGGGTTTTGGTGTTCATGTTTTTTGGAACCCTTTGTGCGTGCAGGTATTT
This sequence comes from Cladocopium goreaui, assembly GCA_947184155.2. Taxonomy (NCBI): domain Eukaryota; class Dinophyceae; order Suessiales; family Symbiodiniaceae; genus Cladocopium; species Cladocopium goreaui. Next base: position 148,851 of record CAMXCT020005124.1, on the reverse strand, counting down.
GAAGACATATCTAGATGCCAAAAGAGAATAAACATGTTTCAACGATTGACTGGGGTTGAAGCTTACATCATATATATGCGACAGGATCCCATGAACTTGTTTCCTGAGGCTTCGCCTCAGCATGACTCCTTGGGCACCTTGGGGGATACCTTGCCGGCCACTGATACCCAAGTTGCTGAGTCGCTGGGGAAGTCTCCAACCTATGCTAGCTCTGATGGGGGTAGCAAAGCTGTTGTGTCACCCACTTCACCTGTACCATCATCTGCTTCGAATGGTGATGATGCTGTCCCTGGGGTTGAGCTTAACTGGATACTGTTTTCAAAAGTCAACATGTTGGCAATTCTCGCCATACCTTTCCTGTTAGGGATCAAACCTGTTACCTTCTAGCGAAACTGGGCACCCAAGAAAATATCCTTGAAAGCATTGGCATTAATTACTTACGATAGAGGTGCTGGTTTCTAATCCAAGGTTCCTCCAATCCTCACCATTGCAAGGTAAGAGCCAGAGTGCATGAGCTGCTTGCAAGTGGCCAGATTGATGACAGTGTGGCAGCGAAGCTCCTTGGGGAAGGTGACCGACCCACTGCAGGTGGCCAAAAGAAGCCCATTGCTGAGGTGGCCCAACAGTAGTTCCCACTTCAATTGATGATTCCCCGGTGAATGAGGCCGAACTTGATGATTTCATCGAATCAGCCAAAAAGGCCAAGACTGATACTTGATCCGTTCAACAATCATGAGCATGTTGCTTTTGATATTTACCAATTACTTTCATTTTCTCCCAGTGATAAAAAAAATTGGATGCGTAATAATAACAAATCTGAATACACCCGAACATATTTGATTTGGGATGCCTTATTTGGTCTTCAAACATTGATGGAATTCCACATGGGATGTTCCGACATGTTCCGGCCAACAAAGGACAACACGCTTTGAAGGCACGATTGCGAAGGCTGTGCGAACCAAAGAAAGGGGGTCGCCTACAAGTACCCCAGTGGTTGCATGACATGTGGAAGCCGGGTGACCATCTGAAACTCGTGCAAGAGTTTCAATCTTGCAATTTCAACAAGGAGACCATCGACAAAAATGTTTGGTTTTAAGATGTTTTAGGTTTTAACAACCATGCCAAGAATCGAAACCCTGGCATACTCCAGCACATCTCCAACTTCCAGCCCCTTGTCGAAGCTGTTGTTCTGGATCCAGTCAGCGCCTGTTCTTGCAGGATCGGTTCATTCAGTACAAGACCAAAACCCTGACCAAGAGCGAGACGAATGCGAATGTCATCTCTAGTGGTTGGTATACCAAGGAAGATATGGTGAAAATATTGAAGTGGCCTGCGTTCCCTGCATGCAATCATTTGTATTTGGTTATCTTCACAAGTATAGCATGGTATCAACATGTATTCATCTGGCCGGTGGAGTTGTAATTGTTGATGGATTCCTGCAACTTTAGATTGAAAAAATATACTTGATCGATATGAAAACCATGTATGTCGATCCATCCTTCACCTTCCCCGAACACACAGGAAAAAATCACTGGTGCAATCAAGCTGTGCGAGCAAGATCCTGAAAAACTCATCAGGCCTTTCGATATCTTTCAATGGAGTTGATCCTCAGGGCCGGTGTTGGTAAACCCCAATATTTATTCCGATTGCATCTTCCTCTCCATGCCATCAAGTCAGTACCTTTTTCAAGAATTATTGAAAGACGACTCAATTTGGAAACTTTGTTTGCATCTTCATGTTCATCATATTCTTCCGTGTGAAAGAAAATGTCACTGCATGAACTAGCTTCCCCTAAAACAGTTTATTTTTTGATCTTGCCCGCAGGCGATGCCAATATGGCGGTGATGATGAGTACCGTGTGACTGTCCGGGAAACGGGCACCAACGAGCAGCAGCAGAAAGCCTCTGAAGAAACGACTGAACAAACACAGGACAGCCCCCCTATCCCTTGTGTGCCAAGTGTCATGTGCCACCATTAGGTCTTCATCCTCACAAACCCAGACTCGTCCCAATCCACGTGTGACCCGCCACAGGGGTCAAATGGACCAAAGCTTGCTGATGTCAAGCTGGGCAGAGTTGATGCTGATGCAGCACGAGATGCTGCAGCCCGGAGTGCCCAATGTACAGCTACGAGCGAGGTGTGGGAAATTACATGCCCATGGTGCACGATTGAATGATTATATTCTTATGTGTTTGTTCAGGTGCATTGTTCCAGATCGGGATGTATGAGAAACAATAGATAATGCAAGAACATGTGACCATGCACACACACATATGACAATGTAACAAAAATAATATTCTTTAAGGATTCGAACTTTAGTGGTCTCGGTGTCTGTTGTACCATAAAAACATTGCCCTCGGATTTTTGATCTTGGAAGGCATTGAGGTCACAAGACCTTGTCGCCAAACATACGGAGTCTGTGCTGTCCAAGACGTCCAAGATTCGATCGCTGATCGCCGACTTGCGATGAAGCTACTAGTCTTAATACTATATAGTTCACAACTTCATGAAAAATATGGCAGCTTCAAAATGCATTTTAAAGATTCCATGTGCCCAGATCCCATGCCTCCAGTGCAGCATTGCCCATCCAAGCTTGCATGTCCGAGGGCTGTGGAAACTCTGAAAGATGACCTCAAAGTCTTGGACTCGGAGTACAACAAGTTGTCGGAGCAATTGGCCAAGGGAGAACGGGATGATCATTCCAAGGAGCAACTTTGTTTGCACATTGTTTTTTATGTCGATGTATCTGCATTCCTAACACTTAAATATTGTTTGATGTTTATGACTGATCGTAAAAACTTTTCAATCGATAAATCGGAACATATACCATAGACGAGAGTATATATCATGTATATACAGCCAATATCCCAGGTGGTCTGCAGAGTCTGAGAAGATCCTGAAACTGTCCACCTTTACGTGCCTTGCTGGTTTGAAACTTTTAGTGATCAAGAACTATCAGTTCACCATCGCAAATGATTCATTTTCGAAAAGCAGATTGTTTCAATGGAATCCATTTTGCACCAGGTGCACCAAAGTGGCCGCGACCGAAGCCAAGATTCGGTCAGGGCCCCAAGGAGTATAGCAAGCCAGTGATGCAGCAGGCAAAGCAAATCCTGGGACAAGTTGTCAAGCCATGAACATTTTATCATTTTGAAATTGTATTCCAACACCCAACAGTGTGATGGATCCCCATGTTGTTACCCTGTACATCCCTGTACCCTAGGTCCGCAACGCGGCACTTCAAGAAGGTGGTGGTCAAGGATGAGGAGCAATCCAAAAAGTGATCATCGGTCCATGTGAGTCTCATGGGCCCTGGGGCGCTGATACTTCATTGGCTGGATTTGTCAGCAAGACATTCCAAACATATTTACATTTAGTTTGGTCATTGCGTTACCTAGATGCAATGCAAAATTTGATGGCAATCCGAATATCTTTCAGGCTTTTGGTGAATGGGGTGCCACATGGAAAAAATAAAGCCACCATAAAATTGGTTGATGTATATGTTTTTGATGTATCTTCTGTGTTTGAACAATGTGTTCGTGCTTGGCTTCACTTTCAAAGTGCCAGTGTGAGACGCACCATTCAAGACACCAATTGCAGTTTCAACTTGACATCAAACATCAAGAACCTGCGACTTGGGGTTAAAAAAAGTCAATGCGTGCATGCAACATGCACTCCAGTGCCAACACATATTGCATCCTGCGTTTGGCCCGCACCAAATTACGATGCCAGGTCGCATTGGCAAGTCAGCCAAGCGCTTCGCGGCCAATGTTGGTGAAGGAGCCATGTGCTCAGAAACTCACAGCGCTGGCATGGCAAACGAGTGGGCTGAAAACACAAGTTAGTCAGTTAGTGTTGTGACTGCAGTATATACGGGCTCTGGTTGATCAATTAGGACATTAGGACCAAGTGATGTTTTAGGCCAAAAAAAAATCACACTCCAACCCTGTATCAGGATATAGCGGAAACGACCCAAATATGTTCATATTTATTTTGATCATATGTATGCAGATCCATATTTCCCAAAACTATAGGTAAAACTATGACATTTTTGCTTTTTTACTATCCAATAGCAGGAATACATCAGAAAACCGGAACCATTGCCATGCATCTCTGAAGCTTGCAGCTTACTTGATGGCTGTGCCATGGATGACTCGGATGACTTTCTGGTTGAACTGCTTAGCTGCCATAGATCTGACTCTTGTCACCAAAGGGTCTTGGGCTTTGGGCTGTTTGAGTAATGGGATTGCAGGTGTATCACATGTGGATTAAAGTTGCATGCAAAGAATCCAACTTAACATATATATACAGTATATATATATATATATAATTGCAAACACATTCCTAAGGCTGATTTGGGGCCATATGCTTGGCAATCGGTGAAGCGTGTGAGATCGGAGGCCAAGATCACCGCGCACCATCATTCTGAACACCATCACTTGCCCTTGGAGGATACTCGTGTCCATGCACAACATCGCCGGAACCCTGATGGTCAACGCAAGACTTGGGAGGATCGGTATTTACTTTATCCTGACTTAAAGATTCTCGCGAGGTCTCAGGATTGTTTCCGGAAAATTGAAATGGACCATTGGTTATCATTGGCACTCCCAAAGCCGGGTTCCACTCCAGGCAGTGTTTTGAACCATTGTATCAAAACAATCGAGAAACTTTATGCTGAAAAGAAACCTATGACATTCAAAATCGGCTTTACCCATGATCCTGCAGTTCGATGGCACAATTCTGTCTTTGGCTACAAGGGATCAAAGGACCCATTCGACTACATGATAGTTTTGTCTGGGGCTGCAAATCCACATGGACCAGCTTTCTTAGAAGCTGCGCTGATCAACCATTTTGGGGGTTACTTGTTTGCATCCATGTGTTTGATTGTTTTGAAGTTGGTTATTTTATTTATTTTCTGATTTTTCCAAATTTGGCTTGTACTGTTTTGGGTGTGTGTCTGTGTGCGCACTTGTCCAAACGGTGGAATTGTTCAAGTACCGGACACGGGATATCGGTTTGACTTTATTGTTCGCTTAGTCGCTAGTGGAACTTAGGTTTGCAAGGCTGTAAGAACGAGCGGCGTGGAGGAGACACAGTGAAAGAAATCGACAATGGACCATACTTGACATATGTGGTGTACAAATCATGGCAAAAGCCAAGCATGCAAGTGCGAAGCACAGTTAAGGCGAATGACAAAAGTCAAAGTATCATGTGATATGTCATGTGCTGAATTCATGCAAAGATATATGCAAAATTCTAGATGGCTGCTGGCATGAAGTTCACACTTCGTTCCTGGCATAGCAGCCAACAAATGGTAATTTAGCGCACTGTTTGAGCCCGATGCGTGTGCAAAAGACTTTGCACTTTTTGAGCTTGTGTGCATGGACTACATGTGATTTTCCAACACATTCGTTTGTGTTCTGAAGACTTTCAACCACAGTATATGTTCAACAAGTTTTGAGCCGAGGAAGAAACAATGCAATGCGAAGAAAACAGTTAAGGCCAATTTGACTTTCATACTTCAGTTTCCTCTGAGGCCAGCTGCAAGAGCCAAATCCTCACTGCCCAAGCTGTGGCCCATGACGTTGGGCAAGAGACGGCGGCCAGAATTGGGGTGCAGCAGTGGGCACGGTGTAGCGAAAGAAACTCTGAAAGAGATGTTCAAAAAATAGTTAGTTAAGAGACAAAGAACACAGCTGGACATTCCGATTCACAACATATCCTGTGATGGGACTGACCTACCATGGGTTTCTCCGGAGTCATGGCTTCAATTCATTGTCAGAAATGGGATGTGGCCGGTGATGGCTGGATGTTGCTTGCATGACGACGAAGGGGCCAGACGTAAGTGGGAACAATTTTGGACCACCTACAAAGAAATTCACCCTGGGTTTAGTCTCTTCGATGATGACAGTGTGGACTTATCTAGATGTGCTGCATTTTTCATACACGGTGATGAGGGACGAACCCTCAAGAAGGGAGGTATGTTGGTGACTAGTTTGCAGAGCGCTTTGGGTCGTGGATACGATGAAAAGCGTGTGAGAAGACCGGGGGAAGGTGGCCGTGATGATCTCCAAGTGAACTTTGCTGGCCATTCCTTTACAACACGGTTTATCCTCAGTGCTATCCCAAAGACTGCTTACGATCTTCAACCCAACTTGTTTCATGATGACACCGGCCATGTTGCCAAATCTTGTCGGAGGTTGCTGGACTATGGGTATGTTGACCCTACGAGGGGTGGCGAGACCTTTCGTATTTGCATCCTGGGGGCGAAAGGAGACGCACCATACCTTCCAAAAGTTGGTCATTTTTATCGGAGCTACAACACCACCGCAAAACGTGGACAGGAACATGGACCTCCCAAGGGTGTTTGTCCATACTGCTTGGCGGGTACAAATTTATGTGCTGCTGAAGAAATTGCAACAACTACCCCAAGATGGCTTTCAACTGTGGCTGTCAAGCTACCATGGGTCAGGGAGCCACCCTTGATCACACACCTAGTACACGACAGACATGACCCAGCTTCATTCTTCAAGAGTGACATCTGGCATGTGTTTCACTTGGGCTTCGGGCGTTCCTGGATTGCAAGTCTTGTGCAACTGATTCTTCCACAACTTCCATTGCCGAATCTTGATGAAAAAAGGGATAAGCAGAAAAAAACAAAAAAAAACTGCACCCAAGAGATGGTGTTTATTGTCAGAAACTTGCAATTGCACAGAGAAGGATTGCAATTACACAAAGAAGGAATGCAACTGCATAGAGACAAACCATCTATCAAACCCAGAAGAAACAAATCCAAGTCTCTGAAATCTATGTTTTTTGGGGCGCAAGGAAATTTAAGTGTTTAGTTTTGATCTCAGCAAATTTGTTTCAACTTATGTTTTTGCTCTGACATCTTCATTTTCTCTTAGTTGACAATAGTTGTGATAACGTGTGTGAGTTCTTGATATTTTTCCTCATGAATATTTCAAAAAAATTGGATGGAATCCTCAAAAACCTTTGGTGGGTTTTGAAGATCTACTAAAAAAAACTTATGGAAACACTCTTGCACTTTTCATATCCTCTTGATCCAGTTTTGTGGCTGCAAGCATTCAAGAATTTGCCATTAAATTTTGGAGAAATTTAGATGAACTATATCAAAATTGGTTATACACTTTTGATGCACTTTTGATGCACTTTTGATGCACTTTTAATACATTTTGATGCACTTTGATGCACTTTTGAAAAGTGCATCAAAAGTGCACCAAAAGTGTACCAAAAGTGCATCAACAGTGCATCAAAAATGCATCAAAAGTGCATCAAAAATGCATCAAAAATGCATCGAAATGTTATAAGAATTTGGTTTGGAAAGTAACTATTTTTGATCAAACTTAAAAAAAGAAAGAGCATGCAGTCAGCTTCAAGTAAAGTTCACTGGATGCAATCTCAGATAGGGTTTGTGGAGTGCAGCCAGAAAGCGCATCAAAAGTGCATCAAACATGTATCTAAAGCGCATCAGGAATCCATGAGACTTTCTTTGAATCAGACAGAAGACACTATACACTGATGTTCTTGTAAGATCGCACTAGCCAAGGGATCATGGGAACAGTTCTCACATAAAGTTCACTGGAGGTGATCCCAAGATCATCCGCAACAACTGTACATGCATCTTAATTCTTAATGAAATAAGCTTCACAGCAACTCCTCACAAAATGAGCACAGGGATTTATTCTCGTGCAATGTGTTTTTGAAAACAAAACAATGATATATAATTGAGAACTCTTTACCTTTGGCGTGGACATGAAAGCTAAAATGGAGCAGCGTGCTCTTAAACCGTTTCTCCTGCAAGACTGCGCAGGTTTTGGTCTCGGCAGATCCAATCGACCATGCCAACGTGTGATCCATGGGCAAACCAGTTGCAGGCGTAAATCAAATCAGGAAAAGAATGGTGAATGGTGTTTGTCAGTGATACATTTGGTTTGATTTTTTCTTTTTGCATACATGTTTTTGATAAGTCCATTGTTCAATGGCGCAACCTGCAGGCCTAAACTTGGATGATGCCCCTGAGACGTTCCAAAAACTCGAGGCGCCTTAACCATGGACGTTTAAGTTGACTGTTTCACCCGACGTCTCTTCTGGGCTGGCGCCCCATCCCCATCACCCTGGACCGGGATCAGGGGCTCTGGAGGCTTAACTCTCTTCGGCTCGTATCGAATCAAAACATCCATGGCCTTCAGTGCACAAGTGTTTCGCATGATCGGAACTCCACAGGGGGATCTGGTTGGAGTGTGGATCTCCATGTTGCAATCCTTCTGTTTGTCAGAAGTGCGCACGCACCAGCAAGGTGACAAAACTGACTTGGAAAAATCACCCTCATTTGGAGGAACTATGCAGTGCGAAAGGTGCAAAGGGATCCCATCTTGCGGTGCCAAACCAACACCCTGAATAGGTCTTATCGGGGATTGTCTCCTCAATCTTTGTTGTGCATGGGATTAGAACCAACTTACCCTTCGCAAAACTTTGGGTGGCAACCACATCTCTGGGTCTGAAGGTTATCTTCAAATTCGTGCACTGAGGCATGCTTGGCCTCGAGCTCAGTCAACTTGGTCATGATCTCACCCTTGATCTGCATCATCTTCGCTTCCTTCTGATTGATGACCAAGTGGGGCCCGTAGCCCTCGATCTCCACTGTCTCGGATCCCTTCTCTTTCATAAGCTTCCAATCTCCCCGCAGAAGACTCTTGGCCATGAGCTGGAACTTGGACCCATCTTCCATCTCAATTGTCGCATGGTCGTCTCCCTTCATGTCGGTGACCCTGGCTTTCAACTTGTCCACCTTCCTCATGATCATGCTTCCCTCTTTGAAACCCAGCTCACCTGCCATTTTCGTGTTGGTGATCTTGCCCTGGGCATCAAAGCTTCGAATCCTTGGCAGCTATATAGGGTACTCACACATGTACGTGATAAGAAAGAAAGACGGGATTGATGTCTTCCCTGTCTGGTGAGTTTTGGGATTTCTTTACAAAAACTAGGTATACTGAACTGTTCAACCGTGACTCGAAACCTGTTGATCCATGTGCTGTGCTTGTCTGTGGAGCCAGCAGCCACACTACCAGGAGAAGGAGCAGGATTTGGCCTGTATGCCTCATACTTCATGGTGAGGGTCACCTTGGTCTCATCCTTGATTGAACCCACTGCGATCTGAAAGTGAGCCTCCGGTACCATGATGAAGGCATCTCCATGCTTGGGACGTTTGTCCATGGCTATCAGCACTATTCGGTCTTCAAATTGATGCTGAATTTCTCCGGAATTCAGCTTCTGCTCATCGTTGAGTTGCTTGTCCATGAGAGAGCATAGCTCTTCAATGAGTTCCTGGCTCTTGCCGGACTTTGTGGGGTTTCCCAGCATTTTCCTGACATCGGCACGTGTCAAAGACGTGCCACAGCAGTATGCTGCGCTGACGGCACAATGACGAAGTACAAGCAACACTTCACCAGCCGTCTTTCCGTCCTTAGACACTGACTGCCAGAAGTCAGTTCCAAGAGCCTTGGAAGCTGCGAGTGTCTTCATGACCCTCTTGTCGGTTTTGTTCAGGTCGTCCCGGTTCATGAACTTGGTCAGAAACTGGAACATGTAAGGGCATGCGTCACTGCAGTCCGGTTTTGTCTTCAAAATCGACTTCTTCACTTCATTCCATGAGACCTGGGCCTTCTGCCCGATCCACGTGATCATCCTCTTCAGGATCTGAAACTCTGATTCCTTTTTGAAGACGTTCGTGTTCTGACCTGCTTGCAGCACATCTGCAACCGCAGGAAACTCAGTGATCACATCGTTGGAGATAACAGCCCATGTGAACCCATTCCTGCAGGCATTGGCATAGCCCATGTCGGCCTTCTCCACTAAGTTGATGTTGAAGCAACCACCGACTGCGAGTTTGGACCCTTTGTGGTTATGCGGCGTACCATGTAGGACGCACCGCATGCCTGCAACAGTGTGGGATCCTGCCAAGCTGGCATAGCGAGCCCTCGTCTCATCAGGCTCTGGAAGGAGACCCATGCTGCTGGCTGCAAGCCGACGATTGAATTCATTGGTCGCATGGTGCCGGATACCTACGTCGACGGCAATCCCATGGCACTTGCCGTCGGACCAGCCGGTTTCTACTATGTCTTCCACTGCACATCGGTCACAAGCACGTCCCGGTTGGATGGATGGACTGTCACCCTAAGTCTCGAAAGCTAGTAATTTTACTAATCCAGAAGATTTTACGTAATTTTTTTGGTTGATTTTTGCAAAATTAGTAAAATGTTAAAAAAGGAAAAGTGCATCAAAAGTGCATCAAGAATGAGCCCGAAGATGTGTGATAGTTTTTCGAAATTCCTTGAACTTGATACAGGAGGCAGAAGCAGGAATGTCCAAATATTGTTGAGGAATGTGAAGAAATTAGCATGTGGAACCTGTAAAAGGATATGTCCTTTGCTGCAAAATGTACATACTATGAATCTATGAAAGGAAAATAAAATTTCCCCCAGTGACTTCTCAAGTAAAAGTAAATGTTCTGAAGTAAAATCATCTTCCTATAGCAAGCGATTTCTGAAGAAAAAGATGTTATGAAATAAAGTCAATGTAATACATATTGAAGGTATGTACTTGACATTCATTGATTTGGCTCGTTGGCTTTTGCGGTTTCTTGGCTTTTGTAATTTTTTACTTCTGAATTTATATGCATGTTTTTGTGAGAGGAATTGACATATGTTTTCAAAATGTCCCAGCTAGCCCTTTTTTGAGCTCTGAAAACAGTATTTCAGGACACTTGACGGACACGTGTTGAAATCTATTCTCCCACTATATCTACTTGATTTGTGCTTCACCACGTTTTCCACGACTGTCACGGTTCTGCGCCTCAACCTACGTTCCATATATATGGTCACAAGATGCCTGTTGCCCAGTATATACACAGATTCATTTTTTTTTGCGGGGGGGGCACTGCATCCTCCCCCAATCCCGCCTCCTTCCGGTTTTTTATGTGAATCCAAATTTTGCATACTTGTAAATATATTGTTCCACATTTTTTAAACATATATAATCATGTATGTATATATATATATAGTTAAATATACATGGCTTTACATCTATAGTTATATATACATGTCATTTAGTTATATATACATAAAGTTTTAAGTAATTATTTATAGATAGCTTTATATTCATAGTTATATATATATATATACATATAGTTTTGTATACAGATTTTTTATTTTAACATATAGTTATATATATAAATATATATTGTTAACTAATGATATATATATATATATAAATATATACACATATATATATATATATACATATATACATATACATATATATATATATATATACATATTTGGATTTACAACTAAATATTTACAGTTACTTTTGTGTACAGCGTGTATCCCTAAAAAAAACCTTGGAAAGCCATGCAAAAATCAATGAACACATGCAAAATTTAATGAACACCATGGCAGCATCAATAAAATCCATGCAAAATCACTTAAAACATGTAAAAATCAGTCAACACCATCTAAAAGTTAATGGACGTCGTGGAAAAAACAATGAACATCTTCTAAAAATACATCAAGACAATTCACAAATCCATGAACACTGTGGAAAAATGAAGGAAGACCGTGTAAAGTTCAGCCAAAAGCATCAAAAAAACATGAACAACATGGCAAAATCAATGAAAACCTTAAAAACAACCGGGCACAACGTGCATGAGAGATTTTACTTCCACTACTCAGCAAATTGCATGTTTTAGCTCCAAAACGCAGCAAATAGCAAGGGAAAGTGCCCCAGACTGAAAGCAGAAAAAACAACAAAAACTGCACCCAAGAGATGGTGTTTATTGTCAGAAACTTGCAATTGCACAGAGAAGGATTGCAATTACACAAAGAAGGAATGCAACTGCATAGAGACAAACCATCTATCAAACCCAGAAGAAACAAATCCAAGTCTCTGAAATCTATGTTTTTTGGGGCGCAAGGAAATTTAAGTGTTTAGTTTTGATCTCAGCAAATTTGTTTCAACTTATGTTTTTGCTCTGACATCTTCATTTTCTCTTAGTTGACAATAGTTGTGATAACGTGTGTGAGTTCTTGATATTTTTCCTCATGAATATTTCAAAAAATTTGGATGGAATCCTCAAAAACCTTTGGTGGGTTTTGAAGATTTACTAAAAAAAACTTATGGAAACACTCTTGCACTTTTCATATCCTCTTGATCCAGTTTTGTGGCTGCAAGCATTCAAGAATTTGCCATTAAATTTTGGAGAAATTTAGATGAACTATATCAAAATTGGTTATACACTTTTGATGCACTTTTGATGCACTTTTTGATGCACTTTTAATACATTTTGATGCACTTTGATGCACTTTTGAAAAGTGCATCAAAAGTGCACCAAAAGTGTACCAAAAGTGCATCAACAGTGCATCAAAAATGCATCAAAAGTGCATCAAAAATGCATCAAAAATGCATCGAAATGTTATAAGAATTTGGTTTGGAAAGTAACTATTTTTGATCAAACTTAAAAAAAGAAAGAGCATGCAGTCAGCTTCAAGTAAAGTTCACTGGATGCAATCTCAGATAGGGTTTGTGGAGTGCAGCCAGAAAGCGCATCAAAAGTGCATCAAACATGTATCTAAAGCGCATCAGGAATCCATGAGACTTTCTTTGAATCAGACAGAAGACACTATACACTGATGTTCTTGTAAGATCGCACTAGCCAAGGGATCATGGGAACAGTTCTCACATAAAGTTCACTGGAGGTGATCCCAAGATCATCCTGAGCACTCTTCAGTGAAATTATCCGCAAGTAAAGTTCATTGACATTATTTTAAAGCAAGGTTCATTTGTATAACTGAATCTCAAGTAAAGTTCTTTTTGAACCGGGTCCCAAGTAGAGCCCAAGATAATCTCAAGTAACATCCAACTTGAACCAGGTCCAAAGTAAAACCCAATATGAAATTCATTCTGAATTGTATCTCAAGTAAAGCCCTTGCAAAAAGTATCTCTAAAGCCCATTGAGCTAGAACTCAAGTAAAATTGATTAAATATATCCTGAGCGAAAATTTAGTGAAACATTCTAGAGTAAAACTGTTTGCTAAAGCGGATCACTTGACAAGTAAAGCAGATATAATTCACATATGTTTTTCTCTAGTAAAGTCATGGTTAGCATTTGGTACCAGCAAGTCCTTTTTCAATCATTGGATTTTATAAAATTGGTTTTGCTGATATATCATCCAAATTGTTGGAGGACAGTCGTTATCTTTCAAGTGAGGTCAAACATGCAACATCTTGCAATGAAATCATTAAAAAAAATTAGAATCATTGGGTGATTCAGTTCACAAAATATTAAATACATAATTCAATGCATTTGTCAAAAGGCATTTAGCCGATGTGATGAGTTCCAATTGTTTCTGCACTGTGCTGTTCCCAAAAAGAACGCAACTGTTTGGAATCAGGGTTCTGGAATTTCACCCAATAATTGTGTGGACCATGTTACAATGTTTGGAAAAAATGCCTGCCATTTCAATATACGAAATTATACATTTTTTGTGTGAACAGACGTTGCTAACAACAGTTTAGCGCAAATTATCTCAAGTTTGTGCACTCTTGGCCGTTTTCAGTATGCACCATTGCGAGCCTTCATTCTAAACAATGTTGTTAGGTACCTATTGTCTCATGTAAAGGTCTGTGTAAAATCCTACCGGGGAATACCTCCAAATAGAATACATAGATGATGCCTACAAATAGCATATTATATATAACTTAATCATGGCAAGTAGGTAAAATTTACCGGTGTTGCTTCGCAATGTTTTGCAAAAACCCAAACAAAAGCAAAACATAAACAAACCAATCATATATCCAGCAGCAACACTGGTAATCCCAAGTAAAGTCACAAGCAATATATATATATATATATTGTAGATACAGTTAGATACATGATTTCACACAAAAACCAAATAAAATCTCAAGCATAGTCTCGCGCAAGTATCAAAGACACTTCAAATAAAGTCTCAAGTAGTCTCCAGTGCAATCTCAAGTAAAGTAACTCATAAACACTCTACTACAGAAACAGCAACATATCGATTGAAACCCTCCAGCGGAAAGACCCCATTCATAGCCAAATCATCACAATCCACAACCACACACATCAAAAAAAAACAAAACCCATCAAAAAATATGCACAAAACAAACATATTTTTCATCATGCATTAAAACATGCAAAATTTTACTAACATTAGTAAAATCAATTGCGAACATTAGTAAAAATTTACTAGCATTAGTAAATTTTACTAACGTTAGTAAAATTTTACGCAAAATAACGTTAGTAAAACAGTCGATTTTACGTAAACTTCAGGGCGAGTAAAATTACTAACTTTCGAGACTTAGGGCACTTGGTCAGGCATCAGCACTTGATGTCTGACATACCCTGCTTCCATCATGAGGTTCATGAGCTTCTGAGACAATGCCACGATTTGGCCACCCGCCGTCTGGTCAATGAGCTCTTGGATTTTGTCCCGCAAATGGGAAGGCAACCCCATGCTTGGCCAGTTGAACTTATGGATTGTAAAGCGTTACAATTTAGAACATGTATATATGGAGATATTTGCATGTCTATATGTAGATATTCACATGTACATTTTTCATGGATAAAAAAAGTCCTGCATTGCTGCGAGCCTCTGAAGGCTCTGGAGTGAGCCAACAAATTTACACAAAACATGTGTGGCCCTGTTGAGGACAACGGGCATGACCTTGTTGACAACGGGCACATCCCTGTTCACAAACACATGCATGCTGTAGTGAAACTTGAGGCCGGGGGTGGATGACGAAAGCTAGCGGGGTAGGAGAAAGAAGGAAGGGAAGAGGTGAGTTGCGGAGGGACTGTCATCATCGTGTCGCGGCATTGTTCGTCCCAACGAGGATGCAACAATAATATATGATATATGATATATAACAATGATATATATGGGGGAGGGGGCAGGGGGGGGCCCTTTCGCGTGAAAAATCACGTGATGTCCTTGGGGAGCCCCGGAATACTTGCTAAAGCAAGAAGACTCTAGCGAGCTGACGCTACCTTTCGTGATAATGCCAACAATTGCCAATAGTGATGAAATGTAAGTGAATAACGATGATGATGATGATGATGATGATGATGATGATGATGATGATGACGAGGACGATGACGATGAAGATGATGATGATGATGATGGTGATGATGATGATGATGATGATGATGATGGCAATGATGATGATGATGATGATGATGATGATGATGATGATGACGATGAGGATGACGATGATGATGATGATGATGATGCTGGTGATGGTGATGATGATGATGAAGATGATGATGATGATGATGATGCTGATGCTGGTGATGGTGATGATGATGATGATGATGACGATGACGAGGACGAGGACGATGATGATGATGATGATAATGATGATGATGATGATGATGACGAGGACGATGACGATGAAGATGATGATGATGATGATGACGATGATGATGATGATGATGGTGATGGTGGTGGTGGTGGTGGTGGTGGTGGTGGTGGTGGTGGTGGTGGGGGGGTCCCCCCTTTCGCGTGAAAAATAACGTGATGTCCTTGAGCAGCCCCCGGAATACTTGCTAAAGCAAGAAGACTCCAGCTAGCTGACGCTAGCTTTCGTGACAACATGAATCCTTGTTCGAAATCCCCGGGACCATTTCGAGGGTTTTTATTTGTGGATGTGTCCTTTGAAAAATACAGGAGTTGAGCCCAGTTATATAATCATTAATTAACTGCAGAGCTGCAAAACAACCTTATATGCTTTTTAATCAATAATAACCCTCACCAATCGATTGATACCCCATGTATTTTTTTTTACAATATTTGTATATATATATATTAAATTATATTTATATATATATATATATATATGTTTGGGGGTGATGGGATAGATCTATTTCACATATACTGATGTGTGACCGAAGAAATTTATAGGTGAAAAAAACTTGAGAACGGGGGGCGAAAGCCAGCCCCGAGCCCGAATCTTTTTGGTTCCGCAAAGACATGTCGTGGTAGCGTAGGCCATGATCGAAGTGCCGCCAAATGGCAGAAATTTGCTCCCGTGACCTCCCGGCTAGGATTTGGCCCAAAACGGCCGTTTCCCAATGTTCCCAGAAGAGAAATTCAATAGCCGACCGACTCTACAATTTACACTCTACACTTTACACTCCACGCTCCACAGTCTACACTTTACACTCTACACTTTACACTCTACACTTTACACTCTACACTCCACGCTCCACACTTTACACTCCACACTCTACACTTTACACTCTACACTTTATACTCCACACTCCACACTCCACACTCTACACTTTACACACTACACTTTACGCTCGACACTCTTCACTCTACACTCCATACTTTACACTTTACCTCACTCCTCACTGCACACTTTACACTCCACACTCCACACTCTACACTTTACACTCTACACTTTACAATCCATACTCTACACTTTACACTCTACACTTTACACTCTACAGTCTACACTCCACACTTTACACTCCACACTTTACACTCCACACTACACACTTTGCACTCCACACTTTACACGCTACACTTTACACTCTACACTGTACACTCTTCACTCTACACTCCATGCTTTACACGTTACACTTTACACTCCTCACTCCTCACTACACACTTTACACTCCACACTCCACACTTTACATTCCATACTCTACACTTTACACTCTACACTTTACACTCTACAGTCTACACTCCACACTTTACACTCCACACTCTACACTTTACACTCCACACTCCACACTTTACACACTACACTTTACACTTTACACTCTACACTCTTCACTCTCCACTCCATACTTTACACTTTACACTCCTCACTCCTCACTGCACACTTGACACTCCACACTCCACACTTTACACTCCACACTCTATACTTTAAACTCTACACTTGACACTCTACACTCTACACTCCACACCTTACACTTTACACTGTACACCCCTCACTCCACACTTTGTGTCAAAGATGATGTGTGACAAAGTGGTGGTGTGTGACAAAGCTGTGTGCGAAAGATGGTGTGTGACAAAGCTGTGTGTGAAAGATGGTCTGTGACTGTGACAAAGTTGTGTGTGAAAGATGGTGGGTGAAAGATAGTGTGTCACAAAGTGGTGTGTGAAAGATGGTATGTCACAAAGTAGTGTGTGAAAGATGGTGTGTGACAAAGTTGTGTGTGAAAGATGGTGTGTGAAAGATTGTATGTCACTCCACACTTTACACTCCACGCTCCACACTCCATACTCCACACTCCACACTCTACACTTTCCACTCCACACTCCACACTCTACACTTTACATTTGACATTTCCGGCATTGTCTTTGGTTTTCTCCTACCTTTTTCCTGCCGTTCCTCCACTTTCCTCCGTTTTTCCCTTTCGTAACCTCCCGTGACCTCCAGTAACCTCCCATGACCTCCCGTGCCCGCGCGTGACCTCCCGGCCAGGATTTGGCCCAAAGCGGCCGTTTCCCAATGATCCCAGAAGAGAAATTCAAGCGGCGGCCGAGGGGCCGCCAAATGGCAGAAATTTGCTCCCGTGACCTCCCGTGACCTCCAGTGACCTCATGTGACCTCCCGTGACCTCCCGTGACCTCCCTGCGAGGATTTGGCCCAAAACCGCTTTTTCCCAATGATCCCAGAAGAGAAAGTCAACCACACTTCACACTCTACACTTTACACTCCACACTCTACACTTTACACTCCACACTCAACACTCCACACTCCACACTCTACACTTTACACACTACACTTTACACTCTACACTTTGCACTCCACACTCCACACTCTACACTTTACACACTACACTTTACGCTCGACACTCTTCACTCTACACTCCATACTTTACACTTTACACTTACACTCCTCACTCCTCTCTGCACACTTTACACTCTACACTCCACACTGTACACTTTACACTTTAAACTCCACACTCCACACTTTACACTCCACACTCTACACTTTACGCTCCACACTCCACTCTCTACACTTTACACACTACGCTCTACACTCTACACTCTTCACTTTCCACTCCAGACTTTACACTTTACACTTTAGACTCCTCACTCCTTACTGCACACTTTACACTCCACACTCCACACTCTACACTCCACACTCTACACTTTACACTCTACACTTTACACTCGACCCTCCACACTCTACACTTTACAGTTTACACTCCAAACTCGACACTCTACACTTTACAAACTACACTTGACACTCTACACTTTACACTCCACACTTTACACACTACACTTTACACTCGACACTCGACACTCTTCACTTTACACTCCTCACTCCTCACTGCACACTTTGCACTCCACACTCCACACTTTACACTCCACACTCAGGACTTTACACTCTACACTTTACACTGTACACTTTAAACTCCACACTCCAAACTTTACACTTTACACTCCACACTCCACACTTTGCACTCCACACTCTACACTTTACACACTACACTTTACTATCGACACTCTTCACTCGACTTTACACTCCACACTCCACACTTTACACTCCACACTCTACATTTTACACGCTACACTTTACACTCTACACTCTAAATTCTACACTCCACACTTTGCACGTTACACTTTACACTCCTCACTCCTCATAGCACACTTTACACGCCACACGCCACACTTTACACTCCACACTCTACACTTTACACTCTACACTTTATACTCTACACTCTACACTCCACACCTTACACTTGACACTCCATACTCGACACTTTACACTCGACACTCCACACTCTACACTGTACGCTCCACACTCCGCACTCTACACTTTACACACTACACTTTTCACTCTACAGTCCAAACTTTACACTCCACACTCTACACTTTACACTCTACACTTTACACTCCATACTTTACACTTTACAGTTTACACTCCAAACTCGACACTTAACACGCCACACTCCACGCTCGACACTTTACGCTCCACACTCCACACTCTACACTTTACACACTACACTTTGCACTCTACACTCTTCACTCTCCACTCCAGACTTTACACTTTACACTTTAAACGCCGCACTCCTCACTGCACACTTTACACTCCATACTGCGCACTTGACACTGCACACTCTACACTTTACACTCTACACTTCACACTCCACACTCTACACTCCACATTTTACACTTTACACTATACACTCCTCACTCCAGGGTGGGTGAAAGATTGTATGGCACTCCACACATTGGACTCCACGCTCCACATTTTACACTCTACACTTTACACTCTACACTCTACCCTCCAAACTTTGGACTTTACAGTTTACACTCCACAATCAACACTTTGCAGTCCACACTCTACACTCCACACGCTACACTTTACACACGACACTTGACACTCTACACTCTTCACTCTCCACTCCAGACTTTACACTTTAAACTCCTCACTCCTCACTGCACACTTTACACTCCACACTGCACACTTTACACTCCACACTCTACACTTTACACTCTACACTCTACACTCCACACTTTACACTTTACACTGTACACTCCTCACTCCATGGTGGGTGAAAGATTGTTTGTCACTCCACACCTTATACTCCACACTCCACACTCTACACTTTCCACTCCACACTCCACACTCTACACTTTACACTTGACATTCCAGACTCTACACTTTACGCTCTGCACTTTACACTTTACACTCTGCCCTTTACACTCTACACTCTACGCTCCACACTTTACACTTTACACTGCGCACTCCCCCCACAACAGTCACTCTCCACCCCCTACTGTAATGATCCTCAGCCCGCTGGTTCATCGTCTACTAGAAGCCCAAACCATCTGCAGCACCTTTGGAATCGTTATCCTTGCTTTGCAACCCTTCGCCACCCCTTCCTCAGTATCACTTCTCATCCCCTTGCAAACTCTCATGTTCCGAACCCCAACGGACGCTGCTCTCCGTTGAGCTTCGGAGTTCCTCCATTTTCCTCCGTTTTCCCCCCGGCTTTTAACGATTTTCCTTCATTTTCTGTAATTGTTTCCTACCTTTTTCCTGCCGTTCCTCCATTTTCCTCCGTTTTCCCCCTGTTTTTAACGATGTTCCTTCATTTTCCTTGGTTTTTTCCTGCCTTTTTCCTGCCGGAGTCAACTGCGTAGTGGTACATGCCCCACAAAAAACTTCAATTTGCACGGCCTCCGCTGCAACTAATTTCGAGCTTCCGGCCCCTCACGCCACGTCCACCCCGCAGACCCCCTAATACTCATTTGGTTCGCCAAAACAACTTTGCCTAGCCTATCGGCTGGCTTGCGTAACAAATGATCTCGTCATATATATATAGTGTGTGTGATGACAACTATGATTTAGATGACAATTCTTTAAGCACTGCGTTGAACTCTTGACTGAACCATGCCCATATAAATCTATACATATATAATGCTCCAAGTCATCAAAATTTCAAGAGTGTAAAATCGTTTTCCAGGTTTTGGTATATAAGCAAATGCTATCGTTTTTTGAAGATGTATTATCGTTACAATATCTGTTTATACATATATATATATATGTATAAAAGTATAATTGGGGATGATGAAATATATCTGTTTTACAAATATTCATGTGTGACCGAAAAAAATGAACAGGAACCTATAGATGATTTCGGTATGTTATATGTATGTATAATATGGATTTTGTGAGGTCGATGACAACTTCTTTATGATTTATAGATGATTTTTTTTAAAACACTGCATTGAGCTCTTGACTGGACCATACCCCATATAAACCTATACATACATATATATATAATATATATATAATTATAATATATATATATATACACACACCACCAACTCCCCAACAGCCAACTGGCCGCGCCTGCACTTGGCAGGCTGCCGCAAAGCCACCGCAGGCACCGGCCGTGGCGAGGTGGTTTTTAAAATATACTTTGGAAAATCATATATATATATATATATCTTTGGTTTTAAAAAAGTATGATGGTACAATCGGTTTTAAATATGATCGGATTACAAAAGTTTCTGGTCTAACTACGTGATCAATAAAGACCAGGTTTCAATTGAAAAATCGGATTGAATGATCCAGGTTTCAAGTATATAAATACCAGGTTTCAATTCAAAAAATGAGTTTAAAAAGATCCAGGTATGACATTTTTTTCCTATATATTTAGTCTAGGTTCAGAAAACCAGTGGTTCAAAAAATCGGATTCGCAAAATGATCCATGTTTCAAGTCGTCTATGCTTTGTTTGGGTTCGGAAAACCAGGGATTCAAAATCGGATTCAAAATGATGCAGGTTTCAATTATACTCAGTTTGGATTCAGAAAACCAGGGATAAAAAATTGGATTCAGAATGGTCCAGTTCTCAAGATGTCTCAAGTATATTTAGCTTGGATTCAGAAAACCAAGGGTTCAAAAAATCAGATTCAGAATGGTCCATGTTTCAAGTATACTACTTAGCTTGGATTCAGAAAACCAAGGGTTCAAAAATCAAATTCAAAATGATCCAGGTGTAAAAATATTTCAGGTTTCAAATATCTAACTGGTTGTACTGTTGTTTTCATAAAATCAAACTTCGCAAGTCCAAAATCGGATTCAGAACGATCCATTTTTTTTGCATATGGTTTGGATTCAGAAAACAATTCCATATTTCAATTCCTAAACCGGATTTCATCTGATCCAGGTTTGAGGGCGATAATCAAATTCAGAAAGATCCATAATTTCAAATCACCCATGGTGTACAAGTAATTGTTTGGAAATATGCTCTTCTGAAACCCATCCAAAGAGGCTATATATATAATTATATATATATACATCAATCTTTATATCTGATTCCAGAAAAAAAAACGGATTTCGAAAACATTTCTTCCCGTCATGGTCAATCTTTTGCCAGTCCCAATTATAAGTGCGCCATCCCTGCCACAAACCATTGCCACCCGCATCCGTTCTTTTCAGGGAATGTGTTTTATATATTATGTACATACAATAAATATATATATATGTGTATATATATATGTGTATATATATATATAGTTTAGCCAAGTTACCTAAACTAGTTTAGCCAGGTTACCAAAACTAGTTTAGGCACCTTAGGTAGCCTGGCTAAACTCACCTAAACTAGCTTAGCTAAACTGGTCAAACTGCACCATTCAGTTTAGCAACTTTAGCGTAGGCTAGTTTACGCACTTGCTAAACTCGTCAAACACTTTGAGCAGTTTATAAACTGTTTATAAACTGCCTGGGAGTTTAAAAACTCATCAAAGAGTTTAGCCAAGTTATAACTCCTGCACACTGAATTTAAGCCAGTTATAAACTCAGTTTAGCAATGTTAGTAAACCCTTCAAACTCGCTAAACAGTTTATAAGCTAGTCGAACCTCCAAGTAGAGGAAAGTGACAGGAAAGCTGACAGGAAAGCTGAGACGAAAGGTGACAGTAAAGTTGAGACGAAAGCTGAAAAGAAAGCTGAGAGGAAAGAGGCAAGCTGAGAGGAAAAGCTGAGAGGAAAGGCTGAGAGGAAAAGCTGAGAGGAAAAGCTGAGAGGAAAAGCTGAGAGGAAAAGCTGAGAGAAAAAGCTGAGAGGAAAAGCTGAGAGGAAAAGCTGAGAGGAAAGGCTGAGAGGAAAGGCTGAGAGAAAAAGCTGAGAGGAAAAGCTGAGAGGAAAAGCTGAGAGGAAAAGCTGAGAGGAAAAGCTGAGAGGAAAAGCTGAGAGGAACAGCTGAGAGGAAAAGCTGAGAGGAAAAGCTGAGAGGAAAAGCTGAGAGGAAAAGCTGAGAGGAAAAGCTGAGAGGAAAGTGAGAGGAACAGCTGAGAGGAAAAGCTGAGAGGAAAAGCTGAGAGGAAAAGCTGAGAGGAAAAGCTGAGAGAAAAAGCTGAGAGGAAAAGCTGAGAGGAAAAGCTGAGAGGAAAAGCTGAGAGGAAAAGCTGAGAGAAAAAGCTGAGAGGAAAAGCTGAGAGGAAAAGCTGAGAGGAAAAGCTGAGAGGAAAAGCTGAGAGGAAAAGCTGAGAGGAAAAGCTGGAAAAGCTGAGAGGAAAAGCTGAGAGGAAAAGCTGAGAGGAAAAGCTGAGAGGAAAGCTGAGAGGAAAAGCTGAGAGGAAAAGCTGAGGAAAAGCTGAGAGGAAAAGCTGAGAGGAAAGCTGAGAGGAAAAGCTGAGAGGAAAAGCTGAGAGGAAAAGCTGAGAGGAAAAGCTGAGAGGAAAAGCTGAGAGGAAAAGCTGAGAGGAAAAGCTGAGGAAAAGCTGAGAGGAAAAGCTGAGAGAGAGGAACAGCTGAGAGGAAAAGCTGAGAGGAAAAGCTGAGGAAAAGCTGAGAGGAAAGTGAGAGGAACAGCTGAGAGGAAAAGCTGAGAGGGAAAGCTGAGAGGAAAGGCTGAGAGGAAAAGCTGAGAGAAAAAGCTGAGAGGAAAAGCTGAGAGGAAAAGCTGAGAGGAAAAGCTGAGAGGAAAAGAGAAAAAGCTGAGAGGAAAAGCTGAGAGGAAAAGCTGAGAGGAAAAGCTGAGAGGAAAAGCTGAGAGGAAAAGCTGAGAGGAAAAGCTGAGAGGAAAAGCTGAGAGAGAGGAAAAGCTGAGAGGAAAAGCTGAGAGGAGAGGAAAAGCTGAGAGAGGAAAAGCTGAGAGGAAAAGCTGAGAGGAAAAGCTGAGAGAGGAGAAAAAGCTGAGAAAAAGCTGAGAGGAAAAGCTGAGAGGAAAAGCTGAGGAAAAGCTGAGAGGAAAAGCTGAGAGGAAAAGCTGAGAGGAAAAGCTGAGAGGAAAAGCTGAGAGGAAAAGCTGAGAGGAAAAGCTGAGAGGAAAAGCTGAGAGGAAAAGCTGAAGCTGAGAGGAAAAGCTGAGAGGAAAAGCTGAGAGGAAAAGCTGAGAGGAAAAGCTGAGAGAAAAAGCTGAGAGGAAAAGCTGAGAGGAAAAGCTGAGAGGAAAGAAAAGCTGAGGAAAGAGAAAAGCTGAGAGGAAAAGCTGAGAGGAAAAGCTGAGGAAAAGCTGAGAGGAAAAGGAGGAAAGCTGAGAGGAAAAGCTGAGAGGAAAAGCTGGAAAAGCTGAGAGGAGAGGAAAAGCTGAGAGGAAAAGCTGAGAGGAAAAGCTGAGAGGAAAAGCTGAGAGGAAAAGCTGAGAGGAAAAGCTGAGAGAAAAAGCTGAGAGGAAAAGCTGAGAGGAAAAGCTGAGAGGAAAAGCTGAGAGGAAAAGCTGAGAGGAAAAGCTGAGAGGAAAAGCTGAGAGGAAAAGCTGAGAGGAAAAGCTGAGAGGAAAAGCTGAGAGAAAAAGCTGAGAGGAAAAGCTGAGAGGAAAAGCTGAGAGAAAAAGCTGAGAGGAAAAGCTGAGAGGAAAAGCTGAGAGGAAAAGCTGAGAGGCTAGCAAATAGCTTGCATGGCTTTCTGACAGAGCCCCGTACTCCCCATCCTCCATCGTCCCACAACATCAAGTTCCAGTGCGCCCCATTGGCGACCAACAGCCAAACATGATGCCGCTGAAGGCAGAATTACTGAAAATTACCCAGCTTTGTTTTTTGAATATCGTGGCACTGCCTGAACAACCTCCAAGATATACCAAGGGGCTCTTCCATGAACTGAAGCATCTTGTCATCATCATTGGTCCAAGGCAGGACTGACTGCATCATGTCATCTACAACTCCACCGTCTTCCATCATCTCGCCAACCCACATGTTCATAAACTGATCTATGTCAAAGTCCTCCAAGTCCATGTCGCCAGACTTGTCGTACTTGAGTCGCTTCTTTTCATCTGACAGAATTGAGTACGCTTCTGTGATTTTCTGAAAGACTGGTTTTGCATCAGGCGAAGGATTCTTGTCGGGGTGATATCTCAAGGACTTCTGCCGGTATGCCTTCTTAAGCCTCAGTTGCACTACGAAACAGAGTAGCTGCGAACATCAAAAGTTGCGCAAGTGACCCTGGTCCCTTTGCTTCCATGGGGGTTTCCCAAATGCTTTGCACCCTAGCCTGAAATTGAAATCATCTGAAGTCTAGAAGCTTACCTGTCTGTCATGACTATCTATAATTATCTATATATGAATCATTCTCCCTTCGAGACGAGAGATGCGGCAGTTGCATGAAGCGACTAGATATGACTACAATATGCCTGCAGTATGTAGTTATAGGAGTTACAGTATAGGTACAGCTATGGTATACAGTTTTGAGTGCAGGATGATGTTTCCTTGCATCCTTACTTTGAAACACAGCCCACGGCAAGCGGCTCATCTGCTTTGGCACCTTTAGACACCTTGGAGGTTCTGTGAAAATCATGGAAAATATCCAATGCCAAGTGCCCAGCCAGCGAACATGAAAAACAACAGTCCAGTCGTGGAAACACAAAACTGTATGATCTGCATCTTGCAGACGGGAGACACCCAAGATTTTGTACAAATCCTTCTCATTGAGAATGTCTACCTGCTGCTTGCTGGGCCGCACAACAGTTGACCACAGCTTCGAATGACTGACATGTGAATCCTAGTTCCGGGATAATCCTGGCACGTTTGAAAAGTAACTCCTGCAACTGATGGAATAGAGTAAGACAAAGAGATGGTGCCATGGAGTGGCTGGAAATGGCAGGTGCTCGATGGCATTAGAAGAAATTCTTGGCTATACAAAGCATCAACAAGGAATATCCAACCTCGTCTCCGTCCGTAGCAGCATCAGCCATTCTACTGATACCGTTGAACGAATTCCCTTACGCCAACTATGTCAGTCATCGGGTCATCAGTCGAAATTCAAAAAATCAACTGGAATCACGTGTTTTTCCAACGGAGAAAACTGCTATAGACTGTAGACATCCATTCGCCAGATGATGCGGACTTCACCACTTGAAAGACAACAAATTGCCGCTATAAAAACTGGCTGGGGAATTCTTAGGAATTCTTCCGAGTCAGTGATTGGATTTGTGGAACTTAACTTGGTCACAAGCCATGATGCGACTTGGCAAAAATGCCGCAAGGAGCCACAACTGCCGCTGCCCGCTGTTGTGCTGGATAATGTCCCAAAATCAACACGGCGTTTTGTTTTGCATGCTCAGCTCCCCTTGTTTTGCTGGCACTTTTCTGCAAACCTTGCAGTAAGAGGTATTTGCAATGCGTTTGGCGTTTAAATGTTGCATGCGACTAGGGAAGGCTTAATGACTCAGTCTGGAAGTAGGCCGGCACCTTGCAAAAGCCAGTCAATTCCGCGGCATTTCGGTTCCAACCAACGACCTCGGATATTCCAAACATCTCTAAGTCAATTTGGTTCGTCTTCTACTAACTTGCAACTTCCTGCGTTAATAATTCTGAAATGACTTTGGTGAGGGCTGTGACTCGCTGAGGTCTTTTGTCAGCCGAGCTTTGCCAGTCCGAATCCTTCACCGGCACTTTGCGCTGGTGAATCCTGGGAGCTCACTGATCCGTAGGAAGGCTGTGCCAAGCCTTCTGCCGAATCTCTTGAGGGAAACAACTGACGGAACACTGACTTCCACCTAGATACTCCATCGTAACCTTCTTGAAACCCGTTTTCCAGAAAACAAAGCAAGCAATAGCAAGTAGAATCACCGCCCGGGCAGTCCGAGCAGCAGAGCTCAACAGCAGGTTGGATGCAGCAGCGCAGGGTTGTGCCGACAAATGCAGCCCTGCAGGTGGCGAAAGTGCTGCTGTATGCTTCGGTTAAACAGGTTCAACAGCTCACCATGTCTCGAACAAGTTGACACCCACTGTGAAGGTGATATCTTCTTCGCCAGAAGTGCGCGCACGTTCTCGAGTTTGATTCAGGTAGTGCCATATGCTTGGCATGACTTTGCCTGGAATATATCTAGTTGGGGCCCAATAAATATATAATCAAAGGAAGTTGGGAAGCAATACTTCCGTGTTCCGGACAAAAAGAATTGTGAGACTTGACCTTGATAAAGGGTGGTGTGTGTCAATGGACTTGTGAGACTTGACATTGATGAAGGGTGGTGTGTGTGTGTGTCTTTTGCATCACATAACAATACATCACAAAATCAAAAGAGGCTATGACACAGGGTGGTGACGAAGGGAAGTGGTGACGAAGGGTGTGTGGTAACGAAGAAACTGGTGACGAAGGGAAGTGGTGACTAAGGGAAGCGGTGACGAAGGGAAGTGGTGATGAAGGGAATGCTGCGAAACGCATCATTGCAGTGGCTGCATGAATGTTGCATGGGCTTTGTTTTGGGGAGGAAGCCGGAGCACGAAACCTTGTGTTTTTCCGTGTAAAGTGGCTGCAGGCGGCGATGAAAGGTACCTCCCGTGTGTGGCGGGTGCGGCTGCGGTCGGTTTGCCTTTTTTTGTTTGCGGCACTGTAACGGTGGCTTCAAGCTGCTTTGGGTGTGCTTGTGCGTGCGTAGTTATGGGGTGTTTTGGAACTTGTGGTTGCAGATCGCAGTGGAATGGCTACATATGGCTACATGATTGTTGTCATCTGGTGTTGCCATGTGCGTAGATACGTGCTGGTTTGCGACGTGATGCTGCGAAACGCATTGTAATGGCTGCATGAATCTTGCATGATCGGGGTTGGTATTTGGGGAGGACTGTTGGGTCAAGATTTTGTAGCTGTAAAGTAGCTCTGCCCAACCCCAATCACTACATTTTCCATGCACATGCCCAAAAAAACACTACAAAAGTGCAACCACAGCCTGGATAAAGGGTTACTACAAAAACCAAAGAATCTAACAAGAGGCCCTTCAAGATACCCTTTAAAAACCACGTAGATGTTTGTAGTGATTTTTAAGTAGATCCCACTCAAGTCTTCAAGATCAATCCCAAAAAATGACAGAGTAGTTTGTAGTGATTTTTTGGTATACACTACAAAAAAAGTGAACAGAATTGTTTTTTGAAAGTAAAAAAAAATGACAAATGCAGGCGCCAGAAAACCTGGTCGTGCGTGGTCTTGTGATGATCGATGACAGTAGGCGGTTGCCATGGGGGAGGGACAAAAATTTCGTTTGTGTGTGTGTGTATGTGTTGTGCATGTTTTTCTCAGTTGTTGGGTCGAATAAGACATGGCAGCGCAAATTCAGCAGTGATTTCACTCGAGCACTGCGAAAATGTCTTTTCTACAAACTGCAACGGCCCGCTATTATTTAAATTGAAAACTACTCTGGGGAAATATTAGTATTGAACGTGGAACCCTACAAATTTACTACAAAAATACTTTTAGGGCAAATCTGAGTGAATTCAGATATCCATTTTGGGTCGACTATTGTCTCACATGCTTAACCACTACAAACTTCTATGGCCAGCCCATGTTTGAATCTAGAAACATATGTGACCTAGGGTTACTACAAAATGCCAGGACACATGGTCCTAGGGGGACTGTAAAAACCATTGAAAGATATTTTTTACATAGGACCCAAGTCCATTACTTTTGTAGTGGAAATTCCAACCAGGATCTTGCATGGGCTTTGTTTTGGAGAGGAAGCTTGTGTTTTTCCGTGTAAAGTGGCTGCAGCGGCGATGAAAGGTACCTCCTGTGTGCGGCGGGTGCGGCTGCGGTCGGTTTGCCTTTTTCTGTTTGCGGCACTGTAACGGTGGCTTCAAGCTGCTTTGGGTGTGCTTGTGCGTGCGTGTTTTAGGATGTTCGGAATCCGTGGTTGCAGATCGCAGTGGAATGGCTACATATGGCTACATGATTGTTGTCATCTGGTGTTGCCATGTGTGTAGATACATGCGGGTTAGCCACGTGATGCTGCAAAACGCATTGTAGTGGCTGCATGAATGTTGCATGGGCTTTGTTTTGGGGAGGAAGCCGGAGCACGAAACCTTGTGTTTTTCCGTGTAAAGTGGCTGCAGGCGACGATGAAAGGTACCTCCCGTGTGCGGCGGGTGCGGCTGCGGTCGGTTTGCCCTTTTTTTGCCGGGCCGCACTGCGGCGGTGGCTTCAAGCTGCTTTGGGTGTTTTGGAATCTGTGGTTGCAGATTGCAGTGGAATGGCTACATGATTGTTGTCATCTGGTGCTGTGAAACGCATTGTAATGGCTGCGTCAAGGTTGCTTGGCGCTGCGCTGCATGCGTAATACTACAGTCTTTTGCAGCTGGAGATCGTAAATAGTAGTATTGGAGTGGCTGCATCAAGGCTGCGACAGTGATTTGTGAGTAGATTTTCTCAATGTTGGCGCTAGTAATTTTCCTTTCAAAATTCCTTTTAAAAAATGCTTCAAAACGTCTTTTTGTCGCTTTGGCGTCGAGATCCGGTTTTGGAGCTGCAATTTCCCTGCAGATCGCAGTGTAGTGGCTGCGTCAAGGTTGCTTGGTGCCGCGGCTGCATGCGCAATACTATTGTCTTTTGCAGCTGGATCTCGTAAATAGTAGTATTGGAGTGGCTGCATCAAGGCTGCGACAGTGATTTGTGAGTAGATTTTCTCAATGTTGGCGCTAATAATTTTCCTTTTAAAAGTCCGGTTAAGAAGTGCTTCAAAATCGCGTTCTTTTTTTGCTTTGGCGCCGAGATCCGGCTTTGGAGCTGCAATTGCTGTTGTGATTATTTACAAGAAAGCTTCTCTGTGTAAAAACTTTTTTCTGTAAAAGCTTGCTGTGTGTAAGAGATCTTGTGTGTAAAAGCTTGTGCAAAAGCTTCTCTATGTGTAAAAGCTTATCTGTGAAAAAGTTTCTGTGTGTGAACGCTTGCCATGTGTAAAAGCACTGTGTGTACGTGTTCTGTGTGTGTGAACGCTTGCTGTGTGTGAAAGCTTGCTGTGTGTAAAAGCTTGCTGTGTGTAAAAGCTTCTCTGTGTAAAAGCTTGTTGTGTGTAAGAGCTTCTGTGTGTAAAAGCTTCTCTGTTTAAAAAGCTTGCTGTGTGTAAAAACTTCTCTGCGAGAGAACTTGCCGTGTGTAAAAGCTTTCTTTGTGCAAGCTTTGTATCACAAAGTAGTACTGGGACGTACTTTGGCAAGGTTTGTAGTACAAAGTAGTACTGGGAAGTGCTTTGCGCAAGCTTCGTAGCACAAAGTGGTACTGGGAAGTACTTTTTGCAAGCTTTGTAGTACAAAGTAGTACTGGGTGCGAGCTTTGTGTTACAAAGTGGTGCTGGGAAGTGGTTTGTGCAAGCTTTGTAGTACAAAGTAGTACTGGGAAGTAGTTTGTGCAAGCTTTGTACAAAGTAGTACTGGGAAGTGCTTAGTGCAAGCTTTGTAGTACAAAGTAGTACTGGGAAGTGCTTTGTGCAAGCTTTGCAGTACAAAGTAGTATATAATGGAACGTGCTTTGTGCAAGCTTTGTAGTACAAAGTAATACAAAGTGTGAGGCGTGGAGTGTGAAGAAAGCAGTGAGAAGTGAGAAGTGCGAAGTGTGGACTGTGAAGTGTGAAGTGTGAAGTGTGGAGTGTGAAGAGTGCAGTGAGAAGTGTGAAGTGCGAAGTGGAGCTTCAAATGTGACATGTGAAGCAGGGCACCACTTTCGCAGAATGCACGCAAGCACGGGCTTGGCTGGCGCACGGCGATGCAAGTTCTATAGATGATAAAGCTCTTGTATATCCCTAAGGCAACTTCCGCCCCGCCTCGTGCGGGTACTACTATCTATATCTATATATATATATATAGATATTATATATATATAAACCCCCTTCTAATTAGAAGCTGAAGGTGGGGGGCGGGACCCAATAAGAAAGCCCTTTTGAAATGAGAGATCCATGGCACCAAAAGTTTTTAAAATTGCAATTATCCAACCTACAGCAATATAGGGGAATAACAATTAGCATTTTATAAAGAAAACGAAAAGCTTATAAATTGCGGTATCATGGTTACCAAAATCGCATAAAAATCTCTTACATCCCTTGGGTTCATATTATATGTTGGGTTATAAGGACTGCAAACTCCATTTTATAAGGTGGGAGTGGCAATTCGACTAATTTATACTAATTTGGTGTCAGAAAGAATTGAAGGTGACAAACTGTCATTCTATAAGGCACCTCCAGGGCATCTTATAAGAACAAAAACTGTGCAAACCTGATTTCTCCGGGTATGTTTTTCTCAGTTTGTGCTGGTAAAACCTGTAATTATCAAAAGATATTGTTTATATTGCAAAGATTTGCAAAGTAAGTGTACCTTATTTAATGGATATTCAATAAAAACAAACATGAATCTTGCACGCATGCAATAAGCTTTTGAAACATTATAAAATGGCAAATAGTGACTCAAGGTCACAGCTGCAACAATAAGCATAATATAAGAAACCAAAACAACTTACTACCTGCACCAGCTTGGGCCTTATGAAATGCCAAATGCAAGTCATACTGTCTTTTATAGCCCTGGGCGGCCTGCCTGTTATAAAATGATAATCATACTGTAGTAAAAATGCTAAATATAACATTATTGTAATTTTATAATTGCATAATGCTACCAACTATATACTATATACATCTATATGCATCGTTGTGGATCTAGATACATGTATTGTATACATTTTTAAACACCTTTATGCATCTATATACATCTAATATATATAAGTACGAGAACATAGAATACAGAATTGAAAAAATGGGGCATCTTCCAGAATTGAAAAAAACGGTGTACATAGAATATCCCAGGAGTGTATATCGAATATTTTTTTATTCTGGAATTCTGGAAGATGTTTTTTGTTAATTGTCAAATGGACATTTTTCAAATTGTCATCCCACTAAAATCCTTTGGATTATCAAAAATATCACCCATAATGCAGCATAAATGAACATAAATGGACAGTTTTCAAACTTTCACCACACCAAAATCCTTTGAATTATCAAAATATCATCCGTACTGCGGCATAAATGGACATAAATTTCACCCCACTAAAATCCACCAAAACACAAGAAAAATTCCCTCACAAAATTGTTCAAGCTCACCGAAGGGTACCTCCCACGACCGGTGCAGAAGAACAATGAAAAAAAACTATTTCACAATTTGCCCTGTGTATGCATCAAAATGGCTCCGACGGATAGCTTTTTCATTTTTCTTGTGATTAGAACATGGCAAAACATGGTTTGGAAGGTGTTTCTGTTGTTAGGTGATTTATGCTAATCTTCACAAAATCCCAGAATTCACCATGCATGGAAAGATCAAACAGACTTGGGAAATTGGGAAAAAGGACAAAAACGTGCGCAGTCAACGGTGGAGACAAACTTAGAACATCGCCACCAAGCAAATTATAAATATGTGTGGTGGCCTATGTTCTAAGACCATATATGCAGACGCCCTAAAACGGTGATATTCTATCTTCTGGGTATTTCATGTTGGAAACGCCGGCGGTATTCAAACTTTCAGTCAGGCACTATATATATATGTATAGATATATTATATATATTATTAATAGGAAATTCCCTTTGGGGAGTAGCAACCCTGGATGTCTGAAGTTCCTAAACTAAAACTTTTCAACAAGAATGACAGGTCCCCCGAAATGATCAATTTCTTTTATATTGTATCAAAAAATGAGTTTTTCAAGCTCACCGAAGGGTACCCCCCACGACCGGTGTCGTAGAACTATGAAAAAACATATTTTGCAATGAAAGCCAATAGAATTAGGTGGCGTTCCTGAAAAAAAATGATGTTTTTTTTTTTCACTGGGGACCTATATTCTATGTATGTAGTTCTGCAAGGAATTGGGTCTCTTCCATGTACAAGGGTATATATCATATACGTAATTCCCTTTGGGGAGTAGCAACCCTGGATGTCTGAAGTTCCTAAACTAAAACTTTAAAACTTTTCAACAAGAATGACAGGTCCCCCGAAATGATCATTTTTTTTAATATTGTATTTGCGGTTGGGAAACATGCACAGAGTACCGCTGCACCCCCACTAAGGTCTTTTTTTAAGGATTTTCACAGTCGTTGAGACGCCCTCCGACTATTGCAATTTGGCTCAAGGCTCAAGCCATTCAATTGGCTCAAGGCCAATCAACCGACTGGCTCAATTTACCGAGCCCAACTTGGAGCGAAAAGGTGCACCTGCATCTGCCTCTTGGTGGGGACCTCCTGGAAGGGTCTCGGTTGTAGTCTGAAACCCGTGGGTTATGAGCCCAACCCAAACGCTGCCTTGAAGCCATGTCGAGCAGCGACTTCACTCAGCGTTGTCGACAAGAACGCCAAGTTCAAGCGGCTGCTCATGCTGAAGAAGTACAACATGGGACCCATGGAAAAGAAGAACGCGAGGAAACGGCAGACCAAATGCTGGATCGGCTTCTGGAGGAGATGGACACACCTGGACAAGAACATGGGGAAAAAACACGGACAAGATCATCAGACCCGACCCGAAGATCACTGATGGGAAAGGGAGTTGGAGAGAGTGGGATGGCACTGACCGGTGCTGGGGGAAGTGGAGCCCTAGTGCAGGTTGCGGCGGTCCGAGCTGCGGGCGAACAAATTGCCCAGAATCCGGCTGTTGCGGAAGAAGTCGCAAGACCAGTGTCCTTACCACCTGAAGAACCTCCTGGACTTGAAGTGGTACGAGGAAAAGGGAATGGCGGTCTGTTGTCTGGTTTGACCCCAGGTGTGAATAGTCTAACTCTTTCGGGAGTGCCTATGACACAAACACCAGTAGTTGCCCGGATGTCTGAGGGATTTCGTGAACCACCTGTTGTGGGTAATCGAGAAGAAGGACAGGGTGGAAAACACCAAAGCTCAACTGAAGTGGGTGGAGGTGCGGCTGCTGTTGTGGAAACCGTTGCTCTTTTGGAGCGACCGGGACGTTCACCTGTTGAGTCTCCTGAAGATGCACGCGTTAAACAATCGGTGCCAGCGGCACCAACAGGCTCACCTGTGAGCTACCAGCCAATGGGACCACCTGTGGTGTATACCGCAACTGGTGGGGCACAGGGTTCACAGGTAGCTGGGATGTCCCAGCAATCCATGTGTGCTGGAGTGCCACCTACGGGAATGGTGCCTCAGTGGGGAACGGCGGTTGTGGATCCTGGGATGGTAACCGGGGTCATGGCTGCAGAAGAAACGAATCCATGGAGTGCTGCAAAGCGAGTGGAAGCTCTAATGAGCAGTCCACAAACTCCAGTGAAAGAGCTGACTTATCCCACAGTGTCGCAAGACCTGATTGATCAGGCGGACGCGAGGGAGAAGGAAAAGTATGAGGAGTTGAAACAACAAATGATGGAATTCTTTCAACGGGGCAAGACCGAGATCCAACAAGATCGAGAAAATTGGTTAGCCACGCGGGAAGAGAGACATGCCCGGGAACGGGTCCAAGAAGCAGGAGGAGGTCACAAGGGCTCTCAGTCAAGTGGGGGGTCTTATCAAACCGCCTCGCCGGAGCCGAAGAATATCGAGCAGTGTTTTTCTGTGGGGCCATCTCAAGGTGTTCCACCCCAAGGACAACATTTGCTAGATCAACCAGTTCCGGGAATTCAACATCACCGTGATCAAGATCTTCAAATGAAGGCGGGAGGTCAGTTGTGGAATGTGCCTCCTGCGCCCAAGGTCGAACAAGGCTTTCGGCCGATGGATACGTACATGAATCAAGGGTGGCGGCTAAATGGAATGCCACCGGGAGGTATGCCGCAGAGAGCGGCGTCAAAACCACAGATGGGGGCTCCATGCATGGGAACCACGGAAAACACAAGACACTTTTTCATAGGTGATCAACCTAATCAATGGTATAATCCTCAAGCCCAAGTTGGAGGAGCACCTGCAGGACAAGATCAACGACCTCAAGGAGGTTTTGCGTTTCCGGGAGGAAACACCGGACCTATGGGTGGGTATGGTTGGCCGGGGGGTCCACCGCCAGGGCAGTATGGAAATCCGGGACAAGCACCTGGTCCGCGAGGTGGTCATCAGGGAAATCCAGGTCCGCCAAGTGGTCATCAAGGAAATCCAGGACAAGCTGTACCGCCACAACAACAACAAGCTGTAGTCCGAGCAGGACCTCAGGCAGGGGGAGAAGTACCAGGCGAAACGCTAAGGTCGGTCGAATTGCCGAAGCTGGACAGAAATGCAACATCTTTGGACTTTGGAAACTGGCTGACAGTTGTCCAACAGATGATTGGGGATGTGAGCTACACCTCAGCGCAATGGTGGTCCGAGTAGTGATGACTGCTGTTGAACAAGCATACCATAACTGGTTGCAAGCGGATCCACTCATGAGGCTCCGGATGGCGCCTGTGATACCTGACATGGCCCGTGGGTGGCCTCGCACAGAGAACCGGGTGGTGGGTATGCTGCTTCAAGCCGTCCCCAAGGACATCTACGAGGACCTTGTGGCGAACAGACACATGTCAGCGGGTCAAGTCATGTTCAAGCTGTACACCGTCTTCCAACCTGGAGGACGAGTGGAAAGAACTTCTCTACTACAGATGTTGGTGGACTGGAAGGGTCCATCCAATAATGCTGCAGAGATGGTCAACTCCATCCGGAAGTGGAGAAGATGGGTGGTTCGTGCCGAAGAACTTCAATTGGTTTTGCCGGATCCTCTGGTTTTGGCCGGAGTGGTCGCAAAAATGAGTGATGCACTAGCCAGGTTGGGGGGAGCTCAGGCTGCATACCGGTTGTCTTCGGTGAGACAGCATTTGGGCATAGATCTCCGGCCGGGAATGCAAGAGATCAGAACGTTTTCTGAACTTCTTCAAGCTGAAGCTGCTGAAATGGCTCTCCGTCAACCGGGGAACAGAACACAGGGCCCAGCGGCTAAACCCAACAATGTGGTAGGGGTGGGGTCAATGATTGGACCGGATTCATCTGGAAATCCACCAAAGGGCGCTTCAAAGGGAAGACAAGAAGACGCAGCAGGTTCTTCCACCGGAAGGAGGGGGGAGAAGCCCGAACTGCCGATTAACGCGGCTAATGTGGTCCACAAGACTGCGTGCATCAACTGGCTGACAGATAAGGGATGCCAATATGCTGACCGGTGCCGGTTCACGCACACTGTCCTGGACTCCAAAGATGGCCGATGTTTCAACTGTTCTGGAAAAGGACACTCCCGACGTGATTGTCCGGCAGGAAAACGAAGTGAATCACGGGGTCCGCAAAGTGGATCTGAAGAACCTAAGGTGGCCAAAACCGCAAAAATCCGCTCAAGATCTCGGGACAGGAAAAGTGGTCCTGAAAAAGAGGGAGGTGCTGCTCAAGAACATCCTGAACCTACCGTGAAGATCAATCCGATGAAGGAGTCCACGGTCACTATAACCCCTGTACCAGAGGAGGCCAACAAAGTTGTGGGAGAAGTGACCAACCTTTTGAAGGGTCTCAATGGACCGGTCTTGAAATCGGTGGGGCATGGTGGGGATCATCTCGAAGTTGAATTTGATGATGGAACAGGTTTATTGGATGGTGGGGCGACACACCCCTTGAGACAGGGATCAACCGAGGAGATCAAGAACGCGGTGCAGGTCACTGTGGAGCTCGCGCATGGAGCTACTCAGCTCTATCAGAACCCTGTGAATGGAACCCTCTTGTCGGAGGGACCAGTGGAACCAACTGCGCCTCTTCGAATTTTTTGGTGTAATTGGGATATCACTTGGTCCCGTGCAGGATGTGTTGCGAAGCATCCACGACTGGGAAACATAGAATGTTGGTTAAGGTCTGGATGTCCTGTGGTTCGAAAGGACCATGCTCTGGCTCTGATCACTGAGATTGAGCACATGGAGATGGAGAAAAGGACCAACCATCGGCTCACATTGGAAGAGCCCACGGAGAAAATCAAGAAGTGGTGGGGATTACGATTTCCAGAAACACCGGAAAGAATCTGGAGTTGTATGAGGGGTCAAGATGAAGAAGATCCACAAATGATTTGCCATGGAACCGGCACAAAAGAAGGAGGCTGCTCACCTCAAAAGGGGTTATAGTCATTTATAGTCCACCTCTTTGCCGGGGAAAAGGCGAAGGAATGGCGAAGGGATCCCATCAACGGAATTGAAGTCATTACCTTGGATATCACTGAAGGTCGAAATCAAGATCTACACAATCCTGGAACATGGAGTTTCCTTTGGAAACTTGCAAGCCTGGGAAAACTTCTTGCTATCATCGGGGGGGCCTCCCTGTCGGACGGTCAGCCGATTGAGGCAGAAACAATTGGGACCAAGACCTTTGCGTGGACGTTTCCATGACCGGTATGGTCTACCAGGATTGACAGACCGGGAGAAGAACTTGGCTGATTCAGATGCGGCACTGCTGCTGAAACAAGTTGGCCTGTTCATAAGGTCTGAAGAATGCCGCGAGCGTCATCGTGTGAGAACCGCTTTCCTCTTGGAGAGCCCACAAGATCCGTTGACGTATGTTCCACAAGCTCGTGAAGAGGAAAGTCCAAGCTTTTGGGCCTGGCCCGAGTTAATGCAGCTGCTCCGCTACCAAGGAATGGGTTTGGTATCCTTTGATCAAGGGTGCTTTGGGCACTCACGACGGAAACCGACCACGTGCCTCACAAACCTGGAGGACATGAGAGACTTGGAAGATCAACGCAGCACCAAGCACCCCGAGGCCCTACCAAAGGACATCAAGGACCGTTGCCATCTGTCATCCACATGGGCGGTATGGGCACCGGGATTGAGGGCTGCCATCCGAGAAGCACTTAACCGACATCTCAAACGGGAAGGCGATGAAACTGCCAAGATGACGTCAGAGGAAGCCTGGGAGGCCCATATTCGTCAAGGCCATCGACCAGGACTTGTGTTTTGGAAATGGGTGCAAGGTCTCCACATCGGAGGAGACGCGATGCTACAACGTCGTCATGGGCGATGCTACAACGCTTTCCAAAGGTCAGGGATCTATCCTCTGGGAAGGATGTGGTGAAGTATGCACCCAAAAGCTCTGGATAGGCTAAATTCTATCTATTAGGTTATATCTTGTTTTCTGACTATTAGTTAATTTTTGTTTTTACCTATTAGGTAAAACAACTGTTTTACCTAATAGTCAGAATGATAAAATAACATTTTTTCTTTAGGTTATTTATATGAATAACCGGTTTTTTCTAATATGTTATTTATATGAATAACCTGTTTTGGTACCTTTTCTTGAAAAACTTTGTTTTCTTTATATATAAAAATATCTATCTATATTGTAATCTCCAATGAAACATTTTTTGATTTGATACATTTTTCCGATAAAATGATGCTGAAAAAACTACATACAAAAGAAACACAAAAACCATATATTTTGGATGGGACAAACCAACACAGGATAGAAACAAAACACACATGTCAAAAAAAAATATATTGTATATACATTGATATGTCTCAAAACGAGGTGTCTTGTTTTGGTTCCAAAAATGGTTTTTCGAGAGGAAAAAAGGACACCTCATTTTGAGACAACCCCCCCCCCACACACACACACATTTACATATATATATATATATATATATTTAAAAAAAATACATAAATTTACACACACACATATATATATATATATACATATGCATATATATATATATACAT
The DNA here is from genome assembly GCA_947184155.2 of Cladocopium goreaui. Classification (NCBI taxonomy): domain Eukaryota; class Dinophyceae; order Suessiales; family Symbiodiniaceae; genus Cladocopium; species Cladocopium goreaui. The sequence continues at coordinate 110,469 of CAMXCT020005124.1, read as the reverse complement.
ACATATATATATATATATATGTCAATATATAAATTTGAATAAGTGAATAGATAATTTAGATAACTATATATATTTATAACAATATAAAAATAACAAATCATGTTTTGCAAAAATCAGCAAGGATTTTTTTCGGGGCGCGAAACCACCACAGGACAAAACAAAAAAATACATAAAACATAAAACTAGAATTAATGTTCAGTTCAAGAAAAGAACAACTAAATCAAAAATTCACATAGCCAACAACCCAAAATAAGAAGTTCAAAAACTGTGAGACATATGGTTCAACAAGTAATTTGCCAGCTGCATTGTATTTGGAAAAACTCGAATTCATGTGAGTTCATGGGTGCTCATGCGCGCTCAAGTGCTCATGGGTGTCCATGGATGTACATGGTTGTTCATGCGTGTGTATGGGTGTTCATGTGTTTTTGTTTGTTTGTCGTTTTGTTTTGCTGCCATCCACTTTCTTTGAACTTAAAAAAATGAACTTGAGATGGAGGTCCCAGCCCTGGGAAAAAATCTTTCTTGAACTATCATTATCGGCAATCCAAGGGTTTTGGAGGGGCCTTTTTTGAAATCAGTTCGGGCAGCAGTAGTTTTATAAAGACAAACTGTCAAGACTGGATGGCCTTGGATTTGTCAAAAGCAGTGGTCGGCAAAAAAAAGAAGAAAGTCCTGGTGAGGATTGGTTGTATTCATTTTTTATGCAAAAACTAAACGGCCAATCCAGCCCAGACTTGATCAATCACTAAAGGGCCTCCAGCCCTCGATATCAGAAAACCAGCACAAAGATTAACAATCACCTGGGGCTCTCCATCCTTGACATTTATGCCAAACAAATGCGACTAAAAACAAACAATGACTTGGGGTGTTCAGCATTCACATTTTCTATGCAGTTAAACCCGGAATTTGCCATTAAATTTTGGGTTTTGCAGTTTTCAGATTCATGTTTACAAAAAGAAGGAAAAAGGTTGTCAATCCCAGAGCCCATCCATTACTACCGTTTTTTTCCTCAAACCTATTTGCAAGAAAATGCAATCCAACCCAGAGTTAATCGATCACTTGGGCCTTCCCATGCCAATCCATTTCCTAAAAATTAATCCAAATGTTTTGCAATGACTTGGGGCCCTCCAGTCATGAATCAAATTCGTTCACATTTGCATGGGAAAATCTCTCCGAGAAAGTGTTTGGTTGAAATTTTTTTGATGGAAAAAATGACTGATCAAACATTTTTTTGAAAAAAAACATGTTTTTCAAAAAAAATCAAGCTTTAAAAAAAAAAATGTTTTTTTGCATAAACATGTTTTTTTAAAACTAAAAACCATTTTTTTGAATAAAATCAAGTTTTTTTGAATAAACGCAAGATTTTTTGAAGATTTTCAAGGAAATGAGGTGTAAGTTTGATGTAAGTTTGCATCAAACTTACACTTTTGAGGTGTAAGTTTACATCAAACTTACACTAAACTTACACATCAAGAGTGTAAGTTTACACCAAACTTACATATCAAAAGTGTAAGTTTACATCAAACTTACACATACAAGTGCAAACTTACACTTCTCAGTGTAAGTTTGATGTAAATTTACACTTTTGATATGTAAGTTTGGTGTAAACTTACACTCTTGATGTGTAAGTTTAGTGTAGGTTTGATGTAAACTTACACCTCAAAAGTGTAAGTTTGATGCAAACTTACATCAAACTTACACCTCATTTCCTTGAAAATCTTCAAAAATTCTTGGATTTATTCAAAAAAATCTTGGTTTTTAGTCAAACAAATGATGTTTATTCAGCAAAAATATTGATTTTATTCAAAAAAAAACTTGTTTCTTAATGATTTTTGTCAAAAAAATGTTTGGTCAATCACTTTTTTCCATCAACAAATCTTCCACCATACACTTTCTGGGAGAGATTTTCCCATGCAAATGTGAACGAATTTGATGACTGGAGGGCCCCAAGTCATTGCAAAACATTTGGATTAATTTTTAGGAAATGGATTGGCATGGGAAGGCCCAAGTGATCGATTAACTCTGGGTTGGATTGCATTTTCTTGCAAATAGGTTTGAGGAAAAAAACGTAGTAATGGATGGGCTCTGGGATTGACACCCCTTCTCTTTATTTTGGGTAAATTCTGGGTTTACTGCCTCAAAGACATGAATGCTGATCACCTCAAGTCACTTGCATTGTTCGGTGGTTTCGTTGGTTTTTCAATGGGGAGAAAGGCCAAGGATGGAGAGCCCCAGGTGATTGCAAATCTTTGGGCAGGTGTTTTGATGTAAAAAGGTTTGAGGGATGGAGACCCCCTTAGTGATTGATCAAGTCTTGGCTGGATTGTTCCGTTTAGTTTTTGCAAAAACAACTTGAATACAACCAATCCTCACCTAGCAAGTCTTCAAAAATTTTGTGCTTGCCACTACTTTCTTACAAGTGAAAACCTTCCAGTCTTGACAGTTTTTGTTTATGAATCTGTTACTGGCCAACGTTCAAGTTGATTTCAAAAGATGCCCTTCAAAGCCAGGAAAACCAGGGTTTGCCAATGATTTGGGGTTCTCTAGCCCCAAATTTATCTTTAAAAACAAATAACCATCGAGTCCAAGCTGACCAAGAACTCAGGGATTTCCATCTGGTCACCAAGGCACAGGTTTTGCAGCCAAATAGCAGCGCATGAGACAAAACCACCAACCAAATCAGCAAGTGTCTACACTTGAGTTTTTGGTTGGGTTCGCGCGCCGGGGGGCAGCCATTTTATACCCAAAAATCGCGCGCGAACCTCACGAAAAAATACTTTGATTTTTCTTTTTGGGCATGGAAACCCACTGAGTAAGCTAAATGGGTGGCAGCCGAAAAAAAGAAAAACACACATGAACACCCATGAGCAATGAGCACCCGCGAATTCACATGAACTCCTCTGAGTTTCATAAACGATGCAGCTGACAAGTTAGGTTTTGGACAGTTTTCACATTTTTTTATTTATTACTGTGTGTTGTTGTTTTTGCATTTGTTGGTTTCATGTTTCTTCTTGTTTTTGGTTTTTCATCCTGTGCTGGCTTGGCGCTCCCAAAAACTATCCATTGCCATTGTTGCAAAACATGTTTTTTTTCTTGTTTGGGTATGTCTGAAAATGAGGTGACCTTTTTTCCCTTCAACGTAACCATTTTGGGGTCAAAAAAGGATACTTCATGTTGAGACATACCCATTTGCTCATATTGTTTTGGACATGTGTTTTTGTTGCTTCCATGCTGTGTTGGCTTGCCCCATCTAAAACATATCCGACTGAAATTTACAGATTCACTTTAGCACAAAAGGCTTCACTTTAGCACAAAAAATCACTTCAGACCCGCATAAATCAAAAGAAAGCGACATACATCACTCACAAAACAATGAAGAAACATTTGAACAACTATTTACCAAAAAAACATGTAATTCAAAAATTCCAAAGGAAACACATATGGAAAAAGACTGTCTTTAGTTTAAACTGTTGAAAATATAGTTTGGTGAAAGAAAACCAAAGTCTCAAATAAGACAGTTTTTAGGTTATTCGGCTAAATAAACTATTTAGGCAAACAGGCAAACAACCTAAAAGACAGAACATGAAATAACCTAATAGATAGAATTTAACCTTAAAAACCAAAATAACCTAATAGGCAGGAATTAGCCTAACCAGAGCTTTTGGGCAATGGTGGCCACTGCTTTGGTCCCGGATTTCATCACCAAAACTGGAGGAGAAGATGAAGATCGACCAAAAGAACAACAAGATCAAGCTCAATCGAAGGACATCGTGATGCCATGTGAAGAATCCCCAGAAAAGGGGCAACCCAAAATTCTGGAACCCTCGTGGGGGGATGGTCTCGAAGAAGGGGATTGCCCGCTTGGTGGAGAAGATCATCAGCTTCCAGAGTCGGGGGAAAAAGTACAACAGTGGAAAAGAAGAAAAAGGAGATCCCGACCCAATGACGGAGGAAGTCAGAAGGTTGGTTGAGGAATCTAAGCAGCCGTTCAATGTACGGCATGTGACACTGGTGGAACTTCTGGGGTCAAGACATGTGAGTGAAATCCTAGTCGCCCTGGGAAAATGCATCGCGAAGCTCAACACGATGGGCATCAAGATCAACCGTCTGCATAGTGATCGGGCTAAAGAGCTGCTGTCAAAAAAGGTTGAAAAATGGTGCTCGGAGCGCCTTATAAGACAGAGCATGACGGAGGGAGACGACCCGGCCTCAAACGGCCATGTGGAATCAGAGGTCAATCAGCTTAAAAGGCGAACCCGTCTGTATCTCCGCGTGGCAGGAAGTGAGGTGACCGACTGGCCTCAAGCCATGAGGTATCGTGCTGAAGAACGAATGAGGCAACAGTTAGAGAAACTGGGAGTGCCCGTGCTGTCAATGCTGCCCTTCAGGGCCAACGTCTTGGTTCGGTCAGAAAAGATGGTTCAAAAAGGGGGCGATTCCGTCTCCATACACAGAAGGACGCCTACTGTGCCCGAGTCCAATGATGTTCTCGGGCTGGGTAGTCCAACAGAAAGATGGAAAAGTGGTTCATGCTCGAGAAGTGGTTGTTCCGAGCGAGGAAGGGGAGCGGGTCCGCATCAGGTTGGAGATAGATAGAAGACAATCCTGAAAGGCCTCACAGACGGCTTTACTCCAAGACGCCGCCAGAAGGTGTCATGAGGTTGCCGCCAACCATTGGGGACGCTCCGCTACCACCTCCTGACGAATCACCACCCGAAAAGATTCAGAGCCATACGGACCGAGCGAAATGCTCGAAGGAGATGAAGGGCCTGATGAACTCGATTTGCTTTTTGAAGAACTTAACCGAGAAGATCCGGAAGCTCCTGTGGAAGAGATGGACAGCTTTGTGCCGGAAATCTCAAAAATGAAAGTAGAGCCTGCTGAAGTGTCAGCACGGGGGGAGCCCGGTAACCTTTTCAAAAGTGAAAAAATCAAAGTTTCAAGGGTTTCTGCACAAGATGGTCCAGAATCGGGGGAGAAGCACATGGAACAAAGTCCAACCTCGGGGGAGTTCATCGTCAGAAACGTTAGCTTGACACACCTGCTGAAGGTCAAAGAAGATCAACACCTTGGAGTTGTGGAAGCCATCAAGGAAGAACTGTCAAATGTTCCAGTGGATCCCACGAACGGTTTCATACAGGGACAAGTTCTACGACTTCTGCAAGAACATCGTGAAGATTTGGAAGAACTGGAAGCTGTAACAACTGCAAAGGCTGAGGAGGAAAGGCGAGTGTGCCAACTAAGGGTCTGTTCAGCACACAAGCTGATGGTAGCGGTGGAGAAGAACAACTTCAAACTGTTACAGTCCCTCTTCACAAGGTGAGGATGGAAAAGGAAAAGTGGTACGACTCGATGCTCGCCGAGTACAAATCATTGACTGCAGAAACAAAAGCTATCCGACCAGTCAAAAGATCCGAAATTGACCCTGAAGCCGAATTGGTGCCGGGGAAATTGGTCTGTGTGATCAAGGCTGGAGGGAGATACAAATGTCGCGCTGTGATCTGCGGCAACTTGGCATCACCGGAAGCGGATCCCATGCCTTCCTCTCTGCTGTATGCCAGTGGAGCGGACGGGGTTCTGATAAGGTGTGCATTGCGAAAGGCAGCCTCATCACCCATGGGATGTAGCCACGACGGACATAAAGACCGCTTTTCTACTAGCTCCTCGGCCGGTGGAACAAGGTGCCAAAACCGTGGCGGTGGTTCCGCCCAGGATCATGACTGATTTTGGGATTACCCAACCGGATGAAGTCTGGCTTGTTGACAAGGCCCTGTATGGGTTTCAATCCAGTCCTGCCCACTGGGCGGTGTACCGCGACCAAACAATGCGGCGGTTCACATGGCAGGGAGATGCAAGCCCGGGGGAGGTTCAGAAGGATTACAAGCTAGAACAAACACCGGAGGGAAATTTGTGGAGAATCCTGTGTAAAGGTGGTGACGCTCCAGGAGAAGAAGTACGTCCTGATGGATATCGGCAAGTGGGTTTGGTGGTCGTCTATGTGGACGATCTTATGGTTCTGGCTGAACCTCACGCCAAACACAGCTTCTTGAAGAGGCTGAAGGAAGAATGGACATGCTCCACTCCTGAAGAAGTTGATCACGAAGGCTGGGTTCGATTTTGTGGGTTCGAGCTCCAATGGAGCGGTCAAGGGGATCACAAGAAGTTGAAGGTGGGACAGCAGTCCTACACTCGGGATCTGTTGAATCGACATCAAGTCGAATACCCAAGACCGGTTCCGATGACGAAAGCGGATGCCGAACTTCCGGAAGAAGAACAACCAGCGCTTGAAAATATACGACAAGCTCAAACGGTGGTGGGCGAGTTGCTGTGGTTGTCCATAAGGACAAGGCCGGATATCAGTTTCGCCGTCAGCCAATTAGGAAGACAGGTGAACAAACGGCCCAAATGGGCGGTGAAAACTGCCCAACAGGTGTTTGGTTACCTGAAGGGAACCGAAACTCAACATCTCAGCTATGGGGTTTGCACAAGTGATGATCGTGGTCCCGAAGATGACCTGCCATTTCACCGGGAGATGCAGCAAGTCGAAATGTTCTCGGACATTTCATTTGCCCCTGCGGGCGAAAGATCACTGCAGGGTATCCCAGGTTTTTATGGTGGAGGGTTGGTTCAATGGGAAGCCAGCTGTCAAGCTTTTGTGGTGTTGAGCACCGCCGAAGGGGAACTGATGTCCTACTTGGAATCCATGGTCATGGGAGACTCTCTGGCGTCTCTCATAGAGGTCGTGGAAGGACGGAAAATCGGGCAGAAGATCATCTACGGAGACAACACGGCTGCAATAGCCATCTTGGAAAATCCTGACGGTCCGTGGAGGACTCGACACTTGCGGTTGCAAGCAACTAAGGGAGCGGTTAAAGGATGGTAGTTGGATCATCCGTCACATTCCAGGGGTAAAACTTGTGGCCGATTTCCTGACAAAGATCATCGCTGTGAAGCCCAGCTGGGAGAGGTTCTGGAGGTTCGTCAATCACCAAGGTTCCGGGGTTCCAATTGAGGAACCATCAACGGGGTCCAACCGTCGTGAAGAACAACCTCTGGGAGAAGAACAACATCCGGAAGAACCAAGCCAGGAGACTCCCTCCTGGGACAACTACCGAGACATCGCTGGTCGGTGCGTATCAGTGGTGAAAAAGGTGGTTGGTTTGGCCGAGAAACATCCAGAACTAGCCGATTTCCGGCATGAAGCCCTGAGCACTGCCATTGGAAGGCTGGTGCAAGTACTGGCTGATGCGTATCGCGTCACTGAATCCGTGGTGAAGGATCGGTTCCAGTTGGAGTCGGTCTTACCGTTTTTGGAGAAGAAGAGCATTCCTGGACAAGTTGAACACCCTGTAGAAGAAGAACCTAGGGGTATCCTAAAACGGGGGAATAAATCCAAAAGGGGTAACTCAAAACCAAAAAGGGTTCATTTTTGGGATGAAAATCCACCAATTTTGAAAGTTTTGCGGGTACAAGATCACCACGGTCATGTTGCCCAAGTGCACAGTTCGGGAAAAGAAGAACCGGATGGTCTTGGGGATGGACAAGAGAAAAATTGGGACTTGGATCTTGCCAGGTCCAAGCGAAAAGAACATCGAGCTGCTGAAGATGTACCAAGGTCGGGTCCCACAGAAACGAGGGATCAGGTAGCAGTTCGAGGGATGGAATTTTTGGGGAGTGTGGTTAAGATGGGTGAAATACAACTTCATGGTAAACCCTCAAAAGGGATAGCTCCGCAACCAATGGGAACTCAAGGCGATCAGAAGGAAAAGAAGTCCGGATCCTATTGAAAGTGGGAAACGAAAACGAAAAAGAAAAAGAAGAACTAAAAAAGGATAGATCGCCGGGAAAAGTACATCGGTGGCTGGAGAAAACGATCATCAAGACCTAAGGAAAAGATCAATAGCTGCCGGTGGAAAAGATCAGCACAGGGAAAAGATCATCAGCTGCTGGACCCAAAGAACACCGTTGGGCGCTCTTCGAGTGCGGCGCTGGTGAGAGAGGGCATTCAAAAAAAAAAGCTACGAAGTTAGGGCTGTAGTTTTTCAATTTTTGGAGTCAACCCGAAGTGGAACTCCACGCGACCCTTGGATGAAGGGGGAACCAACACCAGCCTGGGACCATGGCACACGAGGGTTCGCCCTTCTGGCTGGGGGAAGGGCGAGTTCCCGGAGGAAACGTGGCCACCCCTGAAATTGTTGTTTTTGGTGTTGGGGAACCTGGATTCCTGCAAGCAGGAAGGGGGAGTGCGGTTGGGAAACATGCACAGAGTACCACTGCACCCCCACTAAGGTCTTTTTAAGGATTTTCACAGTCGTTGAGACGTCCTCCGATTGTTGCAATTTGGCTCAAGGCTCAAGCCATTCAATTGGCTCAAGGCCAATCAACCGACTGGCTCAATTTACCGAGCCCAACTTGGAGCGAAAAGGTGCACCTGCATCATCTGCCTCTTGGTGGGGACCTCCGGGAAGGGTCTCGGTTGTAGTCTGAAACCCGTGGTATCAAAAAATGAGTTTTTCAAGCTCACCGAAGGGTACCCCCCACGACCGGTGTCGTAGAACTATGAAAAACATATTTTGCAATCAAACCAATGGAATTAGGTTGCGTTCCTGAAAAAATGGATGAATATTTTTCACTGGGGACCTATATTCTATGTATGTAGTTCTGCAAGGAATTGGGTCTCTTCCATGTACAAGGGTATATATCATATACGTAATTCCCTTTGGGGAGTAGCAACCCTGGATGTCTGAAGTTCCTAAACTAGAACTTTTCAACAAAAATGACAGGTCCCCCGAAAGGATCATTTTTTCATAAGAGATCACTGATTTGCAATGATTTGTAAAACCTGTCACCTTATAACATGATCAACATTTTACAAAATTGCATTGTTGTTGGAACCCGCGGTTGAGCAGCCCCTATATAAAATCAAAAAACACGTTCCACTTTAAGACTGACTGATAGGAATGTCCATAAATCTTCCATAAATCCTGCATAAATCCTCCATAAATCTTCCATAAATCCTGCATAAATCCTCCATAAATCATCCATAAATCCTCCATAAGTCCTACATAAATCCTCCATAAACCCTTGATGCCCAATCCTTCACGCATGGCGTGGGAAAATATGATGGCCAAGCATGTCCGGCCATCGTATTTTCCCACATCGTTTTTGGATGTTTTTGGAACCTGTGCATTGCTACAGTGGAAATACAAAAATCCTCCTGTTAAATACTTTGATACGATTGAGGCTTCGCCCCCTTGCACAGAATATAGCATCGGGAAGCAAACCGGTGTCAGGAAGATCGAACAAGCTAATGAAATAATATGAGAACTCTTGAGGTAGTCAGATACTTCAACCTAGGGGAAGAAGCAACCATTTATGCAGGGTTCGCCATACTTTGATGTCGACTATTGCAAGTATGGATTTCCTTGCAGGAGAAGGACAAGACTTTGGACAAACTTGGACACTTGGACACCTAGACCACGTGTAAAAGCACCTATAGAATGATGGATGGCATAGGTAAGAAGAAATAGGTATTAAAAAACAAAACTGCACAAAGAGCACCTAGTAATAGCAAAGACACTTGGCTTGAAAACTACACCTTGTTCAAACATAAGGATTTGTGTAGATATCCTCAACCATTAGTGCAAGAATTTATGAATGCTATGCATGCTGTGAGCTTTAGCTAGTTACTGCGCCTTGCCACTAACAATACTGCGCCTTGCCACAGAAGTTGGGTAAATGAGAGGATTTATATTATCTTGATTAAAATTGAAAAGGGCCAGACCCAAACTCTGGTTGAACTCGCCGAGGTTCTGCTGACAGGGGGGTAAAGAGGTTTGGCAGGAGGGGTGTGCATGTGTGTGTGTGCATATGTGGGTTTGGCAGGAGGGGTGTGCATGTGTGTGTGCATATGTGGGGCTCTTCCTATTTCTTAAATATAATTCATAAAATTATCTATCGAATAAATGTCATCAAAATCTATATATCCAAAAAGGAGGGGAAGGCCTGAAAGTGCGAAACACTGAACACTATTTATGTCAATTTTGTTTTATCAATTGTGGCTTTGATAATCCATCGACCCCATGGGGGGGTGTGCGTCAGTGCCTTTTGTCACCTGACATCCTGACAACAGGGGGGGTGCATAAAAGAAAAAAATGTATACAGAAATGTTGGGAGTGTTCGCATGAAAAATTGTACAAACAATTGTTGGGAGTGTTCCCATGAAAGTTGGTTGGGTCAGCAAATACGATACATCCATGATTAAATGTCCGTGATTTTTTTCTTCTGGGGTCGGCGGCAGGGACGGCAGCCCTTAAGGACATGAGGTGTAAGTTCGATGTAAGTTTGCATCAAAGTTGCACTTTTTGAGGTGTAAGTTTGCATCAAATTTACGCTAACACTAAACTTACACATCATAAGTATAAGTTTACATCAAACTTACATGTCAACGCTGTAAATGTATATCAAACTTACACACAAAAGTGTAAGTTTATAGTTGCAAGTGTAAGTTTGGTGTAAGCTGACACCTCAAACATGTAAGTTTTCATCAAATTTACACTTGTGCATGTAAGTTTACATCAAAGTTACCCTCTTGATGTGTAAATTTAGTGTACTGTAAGTTTGATGTAAACTCACACCTCAAAACTGTAAGTTTGATATAAACTTACACCTCATGTCCTTAAAAATCACTGAAAAATCAGAATGTGTTCACAACAACATGTTTTTGTTCACGGAAAATATTGTTTTTATTTACTAAAGAAGATGATTTTCAACTGCCCAATTTAGATGTATAGCTATGGAGGTAGCCTTGCTGGGCCTCCTCAAAGTTGTGAAAGGCACTCAGCACCAATGACGTAGCCAAATGTAGCCTTGCTATAGCGCACCCAGCATTATATACCCTTATACATGGAAGAGACCTTATTCCTTTCAGAACTACATACATAGAATATAGGTCCCCAGTAAATTTTTCAGGAACGCCACCTAATTCCATTGGCTTTCATTGCAAAATATTTTTTTCATAGTTCTTCTGCACCGGTCGTGGGGGGTACCCTTCGGTGAGCTTGAAAAACTCATGTTTTGATACAATATAAAAAAAATGATCATGTCGGGGGACCTGTCATTCTTGTTGAACAGTTTTAGTTTAGGAACTTCAGACATCCAGGGTTGCTACTCCCACAAAGGGAATTACGTATGTGATATATTATATACCCTTATACATGGAAGAAACCTTATTCCTTGCAGAACTACATACATAGAATACAGGTCCCCAGTGAAAATATTCATCAAATTTTTCAGGCACGCCACCTAATTCCATTGGTTTTCATTGCAAAATAGTTTTTTCATAGTTCTTCTGCACCGGTCGTGGGGGGTACCCTTCGGTGAGCTTCAAAAACTTCAAAAACTCATTTTTTGATACAATATAAAAAGAAATTGATCATTTCGGGGGACCCGTTTTTTTGGTTGAAACGTTCTAGTTTCGGAACTTCAGACATCCAGGGTTGCTACTCCCAAAAGCGAATTACGTATATAATATATAATATAATATATACCCTTATACATGAAAGAGACCCTTCAATCCCTTTCAGAACTACATACATAGAATATAGGTCCCCAGTGAAAATATTCATCCATGTTTTCAGGAACACAACCTAATTCCATTGGTTTTCATTACAAAATAGTTTTTGTTCATAGTTCTACGACACCGATCGTGGAGGGCACCCTTCGGTGAGCTTCAAAAACTCATTTTTTTTAATACACTATAAAAAGAAATTGATCATTTCGGGGGACCCGTTTTTTTGGTTGAAACAGTCTAGTTTCGGAACTTCAGACATCCAGGGTTGCTACTCCCAAAAGCGAATTACGTATATAATATATAATATATTATATACCCTTATACATGAAAGAGACCCAATCCCTTGCAGAACTACATACATAGAAAGTAGGTCACCAGTGAAAATATTCATCCATTTGTGCAGGAAGACACCGGTCGTGGGGAGCATCCTTCGGTGAGCTTGGAAACCTCATTTTTTAATACAATATATTTAAAAAAATTGGGCATTTCCGGGGACCTGTCCTTTTTGTTGAAACGTTCTAGTTTAGGAACTTCAGACATCAGGTTACTACTTCCCAAAGGGAATTACATATGTCAACATATATATATATATATATATATTCCCTTTTACATGGAAGAGACCCAATTCCTTGCGGAACTACATACATAGAATATAGGTCACCAGTGAAAATAGTCATCCATTTGTGCGGGAACGCAACCTAATTCCATTGGTTTTCATTGCAAAATAGTTTTTTTCATTCTTCTACGGGACCAGTCGTGGAGGGTACCCTTAAGCGAGTTTGAAAAACTCATTTTTTTTACAAAGTCAAAATAAATTGATCATTTTGGGGGACCTGTTAATTCTTAAATGGTTCCGGTTCAAGAGCTTCAGACATCCAGGGTTGCTACTCCACAAAGGGAATGATGTATGTAAGTAATATATACCCTTTTACATGAAAGAGACGCAATTCTTTGCAGAACTACATAAATAGAATATAAGGGGTAATGATTTTTTTAAAGTTTTTTTTCTAGTCTGGGGCAGTTTTCCTTGCTATTTGCTACATTTTGGGCTAACATCTCTGATTTGCGTGCTATTTGCTGCATTTTGGAACAAAAATCTCCCTGGTTTGCGTGCTATTTGCTGCGTTTTTGAATTAAAACCTCTCATTTTGCATGCTATTTGCAGCATTCCGGAGCTGAAGTCGCAAACTTGGAAGAAGAAGCTGAAGTACTTGTTTCAGTCTTCTTACCTTCAGAGCGTACTTATCTTGCCACGACAGCACAGCTGACACCTGAGATTGTTGAAGAACTCTTGGAACACTTCATGGACCCTGTGAATGGCAGTAATGCCAAGGGAAGAAAACCTATTGGCATGTGTTGTTTACATGTTGACGACTTGTTCATTACTGGAACTCCAGAATTTCTGGAGAAGTTCAAGAAAGTTGTCAAATCACAATTCAAGATTGGTCATGAAGATGTGAATGACTTGATGTTCACTGGTCAACGTGTGAAATGGAGTATTGATGAGAAGACCAAGAAGAAATCTCACATCACTGTTGAGCAGTCACTCTGTGTCAGTGAACTCACCGAGGTTGTCATACCTAAAGGCTTGAAGGATGAAGACAAATGTGACAAAGATCTCCACACTGCCTATAGGTCACTCTTAGGTAGTATCAATTGGTTACAATCAACAAACCAATTTCAGTCATGTTATCAGTTTTCACGTTGTGCTTCTGCTGCTGCTGCTCCCACCATAGGTGATTGCAAAACGCTGAACAAACTTTGCAGGCAAATTGCAGGTGACCCGATGGAACTTATGTTCTGGCCACATCAAGGTGATCCGAGATTAGTTGCAATGCCAGATGCAGCGTTTAGGAACAACAGCGACAAATCTTGACAGCGCGCAATGGTTATTCTCATGGCTGAACCAAGAAAGGAAAAGAGCAGAAACACCAAAGGTTCTCTTATTTTCTTTGAATTCACCAAAATCAAACGAACAACCTTGAGTACAACAGTCGCAGAGTTGTATGCGCTGATGAAGCGTTATGGTACATGTCAAATGTTGAGAGGACTCATCAAGGACATTACTGGACTTTCAAGTGAGATTCATATGAGGACTGATGCAAACAATCTTGTGACTACTGCCAGTACTACTCATGTTCCTGAACAACAAGAGACCATTCACATGATTCAGATGCTTAGGAAAGAAGCATGTTCAGGTTCAATTGCTGACTTGTCACATATCAGAACTCAATGTGTTTAGCTGATTGTTTGACCAAAAAAGTCTGCTAATCCTCAGAATCTTAATGATGCTGTTCGACCAGGTGTTCTTAAAGAAGTTGATGCTCATCCTCCATTCAGATCATTATTGGAACATAAGGCTTACCTCAGGTCATGGTTGCCAACAGTTTGCAGTCATGTTGATTTCAGAAATTTCAGACATGATGTGTTTCTGTTAGGTGACACCCTGAGGGATTCTTGGCTATTTTTTGAATTTGCGCCTGCGGCTCAAGAGGTAGAGTCTCGAAGACCGCACTGTTTCTTCACCATGTCGAGCTCTAGCCGGTGGAATAGGACCTCAGCCGCACAGTCAAGTACTCAGGCACAGTCTAGCAATCGAGGTCAAGAACAACATGATTCAACAAATGATGATGAAGTAAGGAGGAGTGAGACATCTGCTGGATATGCTCTGAGAAGATCAGAGGAAATCCCAGATAACCAATTTCGAACACCAGATACCTGACCAAGAGAAGACCATTTAGCATTCAGCAATGGCTATAGAAGGAAAACAGAATGGTTTTATGCTCACGAAAGATTGAGGCAAAAACGAAACAGAAACCTCCATTCAGTTTTGGGACCACACAACATGGCAGACAATGACAAACATGAGATGTTGATGGACGTTGTATCCTGGATCTTCAATTGGGGCACGAGACATGGAGAGTTTGATGATTCTCTTAGATGGATTGCTGAGTTTCTGAAGTTTCTCTGTGGTTTTACTACCCAAGATGAAGAGGACTGGTTTAATGGTCGATGCAACGAGTTCAACATTGACATGACAGGTCCACCCAGAAACAGCTACTACATGAAGTGCAGCAAGGCACTGTCCAATGTGTTGAGACATTGTAGAGACAAAAGACTGCTTACTGGAAGTGGAAGCATGAACATCTCTGCTTTGCTTGACCGGATGCAAGGGAACAATCCAAAACAGTACAACATGTCTGGCGCAGATTTTGCGGCCATGTTACTGTGCAATTACAAACAAAGATTCTTTGTCGAGATCTACATGCAGTGGAAGTGGTATCCATATAGCCCAGCTGCAACATATCCTTTTGACGTTCGTCTTGGTGCTTTTCAAGGTCATCGCAACCAAGTTGTTGATCCAAATGTTGCACATCATCCACTGACATACGATGAAGCTATGAGTTTGGGCTGGATTTTTCATGTCACTGATTATTGGAACTTAGAATCCATTCAACAATCAGGCCTGATGACCAATGTGAAAGGAAGTGGAAAAGGTGGAAAAGATGCAGTACACTTCATGTATCACAATGATAATGGCCAGGGCTACATCAGGATGGCAGAGGGCACTACTCCACCAAGAAATTACAAAAGACCAGTGTACCTCGTGTTGGATCCAAGTTTCATTGCCGGAACAACAGCTCTTCCTGACAAAGAATGGTGTAGTTCTATTTCATGGTGACATTGATTACCAGTACCTCCACGTCAAAGAACAACTCCCCACAATAGCGTGTAATGTAATGTTATTCATCAAGGACGTGGTCATTCTCTACCTCCATCGGTGACAGGAGGATCATGGCATTCAAACGTCACATGGAAACATGTCGTGAAGGAGAAAGGCCCAGGTTTTATTCCTGGATCCAGAGATCTTCCTGATGAAATCAGAACCACAGCATGGGATTTCATGGGTCAACAAGTTCCACAAAACTATATATGGAAGATTGGTTTTTGGCACTCCATTGTGCAAGGAAGAAGATTTTGACCCAATACTGGATTCGATTTATGGTGCAACAGGAGAAAGCTCTCATGAGAGAGAGGCATCTGCACAAAGCGATGAGCCAATGAAGAATCCATATGAACAGCCATCAAAGAGAAGAGGACGCTCTCAAGAGAGAGAGGAACCTCAAGATTCATGGGAGCAACAACGCTCCTCATCAGGAAGTTCAGAACCTCCATAACATGATCCATTTCCAGATGATCCTCAGCAAGATGCTCAAGACAATCAACAAGAGGAACCATCAGCCAATGTCCAAGATGATCCCATGGGTGAAGAAGTTGTAGATCTTTGGGAAGCAGAAGATCCACCAGATGATGATGAGGATTTTGTAGTTGAACAAGCAACACGTTCTTCTATTTCTGCATCAAATCCCTGGGTCCTTTATGAAGCTGGCATCATTTGTGCACGACAAAAGAATGGTGAGATCAGCAAGAACTCCTCAGGAGAGAAGGTCATTGTTCTCAGAGAATGGAACCTTTTGCTTGGACCTCAAAGATAGCATTGAGAAGGCAATCCATTGGTCGTGCTGATTGGGAAAAGCTTCCATGGACAGGACATCTATGCTTACTCTTCACCAGAGCTTGGGAAATTGGACGCATGTTATCATATTTCAAGAAGACAGGAAAGATTGAGGCCATGAGGAACTATTTTGAAACTTGTCGTCAGCATTGGACAGATTGGATGCGAGGTCAAGTTGAACCACTAGGTTGGGATGACAGATTTGACATTAGCAGAAACAATTTCCGTGAGGCATTTTTGCTCTATGAGCGTGATCTAGCAATCCAAGCTGATCTTGAATATCTCGCAGAAGCCGTTTTTGTCTCTTACACCAAGCATCTTGACAATTTCATCAGGGAGAGTGACAAGTTATGGGGAGATTTCTGCAAGAGAAGAGTTGACGGTGATGGAAATGTTCTGAATGAAATGGAGTTGAACACTTATGGTTATGACATGACAATTCCTGGAATGCGGGGTCCCATGAACAAGATGACAGTCATTCCTGAACCAGAACGTCACTTCTCTTTTTCCACAAAGATGATGGTTATGGCAATTGATCTGTATGAAGATGAAGCACCGTCTAGCTTTTGCCATTTTACAATCTTTGCTCTCAAGAAGCTCAGACAGTTTGTGGACAGGAGAAAAGAGTTGACAGCTCAATCCTACAGGTTCATTGTCGAACATGCCTACAATCAGTTCTTTCAACATGAAGCATTTCATCAATCGGCCACAGCAAGAACGAAGGTGAAGGAATGTGGTGCAGGTGAATTCCATACATCTACAAAGCTTGATGGATATAATATATCAGGAAATGAAAAGGTGAAACACATTCCTCAAAGTCAAGCTGCTACTGTTGATATGGAAGATCACGATGAAAATGCTGATGAAGAACTTGATTTACTGCAAAGATTGCAAGTTTTTGTGAAGTCTCAAGAAGAAAAAGGTGTATGCTCTCAAGAGAGAGAGAGGAAACACAACCAGAAGAGGTGCCAGCACAAGAATATGAAGATGCACTAGATGATGCAGCACCTCAGAAGACCTGAGGACAGGCATGGACAATTCTTCCTTAGGCAGCTCAAACCTGCACATCAAAGGCTCCTCCATGAGATTACACTCACTGGACAAGTTGTTCTCAGAGGCCCTGATTTGGAAGGAGGTAAACCTCTACAGCGTGGTGACATCAGTTATTTTTCCTTGCTTTTGATGATGGAAGCCTTAGCCCATGCTTCTTTCAAGACATTCATGGAATACTATGCACCAGCGATGAATTTTGAGGTCTCTTATGATGACTATCATGAGTTCAAACTTGCAAGTGGAAAGGTCATTGAGGACAACAGGAACATCACATCTGACAACTTCCTTGATGTTGAGGAGCCAGAACTGGTAGATGATGATCCAGAAACTCCTCTTCCTGATCATCAAGGGCAAGGTCGTGGTGATCCTGAGTACAAGGGCACTATCGAAAGTTTGAACGTTGAGAACAAGCATATCATTTTGGAATCAGATGATGACAATTTGGTTGAGTGTACTCTTCGATGGATCAGTATGTGCAACAAAAATGTTCAGAGGAAGATCAAGGAGAGAGTTGTTGAGAAAGAGGCAAAGGAGGAAGAAGAAGAAGAAGAGGAGATTGATGTCGAAGAAGAACGACAGGATACACAGGAGCCACACGTTCCACCTGGAAGCTCTTCTGAGAAAGAGGAACCAGTTCCACCTGAACGCTCTTCTGAGAAAGAGGAATCAGGGGAAAAGAAGACAGACATTCAGAATGATGAAGCAGCTCCAGAAGAAAAACCTGCCACAAGACTTTACTATGGTCAAGACATCACTGGAAACGAGGATGATTCAGTTTTTCGGGAATTGAAGGATTGTTTTACAGATGGTTACCATGGTGAGTGGGCAGGATTCTATAACCAAGGATATCCAGCGTCTTCAAGACATCGACATATGTTCTGGCATGTGAAGTACAGACAAGTTCTATCTTTTCATCAGAACTACTGGTACCACCTCACAGATGACCAGCTGATGGCAGAATACATAGCCAGACATCAGAATCAACAAACATTACAAGAACTAGAAGAACTCAAGAACAACATCGAGTATGGTTGTAGTGATCCTAGAATGCATCCTCTTCATCAAGATCAATCAGAAGAAGCCTCAAAGGAAGCAGAAAGGAGGATCGATGATGATTTTGGAATTTTGACAGGAGTACTTCAATCTTATGTGCAGGAACGCAGGGTCTTGCCTTACTGTGTGATTTTGCATAGCTTGGCTTACAGATATTTAGGTGGAGGCCTACTAGACCCAGCACATAAAGATGAAGAATATCCTTACCGCTCCTTCCCACAGTTCACATTGATGTTTTGGAATTTGGGAAACTGGTGCAGAAGCAAATTTGAAAAATGTCCTGTTCCAGAAAGATTTCAACAATTCATTCCACACACCGACTACAGCCTTGATGAAGATCACAGCAAGTTCGATGAGGACAAGTCCCAGTTCAACAACTACTTCATCAATCTTATTAAGAACTTTGGAGGACATCTCTTCATGAATTGTGAAGCTGGTTCACTTTATCCTCACAGAGCTCGTCTCGAAGAGGTACAGATGCAAACTTGCTTCGATGACTATCATGATTTGATTTTTCTGCTCGCATAGGAAAGGACGGCTATATCAGGCAGATTGCTGGATATTGCACAGATGAAAACGACACACGGGTTCGGCAAGTTTCCTGGGCAATCTTTGAAGTACCTTGGGGAAAGACAAAACAACGTGATACAGATGAGATTGCAGATCTAACAAGAGCCAGGATCAAGATGACACGTGTGTGTGTGTTTGTTTATCACGTTGGACAGAAGTATGCATCAGACTCACCTGGTATTGTTGGTGAATGCATAGCTATTATGGCTTTCGAGTGTGCCACGTATCAAGTTGATGTCATCGCAGGTGATGGAAATAACGCATGCTACTACACCACACCAAAATCTCCAGGTGTACCCACATATCAACACAGCCTATTACAATTCTGGATTAATAGAATGATGGGTGTTGCAACACAAGCCATGCGCAAGATCCATGACAGAACTTGCCCTCCAATTAGGGTCAAGCATTTCATTTCTTGCAGCTATCGGGATCTTGATTTTCTTGCAACGCATTTGGATGGCATTACAACAGCTACATGCACCGAAGAGCTCATGACGAAGACAGAAGGCAAAGGTGATTGTTGTATGCTTTCAGTTGTTGAGTGGGGTCATTCACGTCTGGTGAACGAGGAACACCTAGAATCTAGAACTATTTGAGGATGAAGATCACATGATCTACGTGGGTGAATTTTACTTCAAGGTAAATGAAACTTGCTTACATGGTGATCACAACATCTTCATGGTTGCACCTAACGATCGTGATGCTCAAAACATTATTCTTGTTTACTTGAATCCTTCAGATATGTCATGGAATGAACGACATCAATACAAGCCAAGCCAAATGAAAATGAGAAACCATGACAAGAGGAAGGCAAGACAGAAGGCGAATAAGAGGAAGGCATATGAAGATCAAGCATCAACCTATCAGGGCAACACTGGTTGGGGTGGATCCTCATCTTCTTCGTCCAGACCATGGAGAACAAGCTACTGGCGATGAGTGAGTGTATACAACTTTAACTGAAGATAACACAGCATGAGAGGCCTGTACAATTGTTCTGTGCATCAAGCTTGTTTGTCAGAAGATGACATATACTATTTAGATAGAGATAATGTCACAAGATGGCATATACTCTTTTAGGTAGAGATAATGCCACAAGTGTCCGAACTTCAATTTACTGTAAATAGATACTCTTGTAAATAGAGATACTATAACCATTTATCTCCATGAACTTTCCGTGAGCAGATCACTCCGAATGGAACGAATTCCAAAACTTACCAACTTCGAATTTGGTCCATCGTTCGCTTGAATGAGCAACTTTGGAGATCCGCTATTTCCGTTTATTTCGTGATTTGGTCAACTGTTTTTCCATCTGACCTGAATTTCTGAATCTTGCGAATCCGAACTTTTCAATTCGAACCTTCACCGGTAGAGCGAAGCACTTTGCTTGGAGCGACCGTGCACGACGCACAATTGGTCACTTTTTAGCGAAGCCGCTGTTTCTTTTCGGCATGTCCTTAGGACATTCGCTGCTTTCACGTGTTTTTCATTTCGAAGCCACTGCGTAACTCCAGTTTATTTTTGCGATTTGCCATTGTGTAGAGAATACAGGAAGATACTCTTAATACCAATTGGGTACGACAAGGCGTAGTGCTCTACTCATTGCGTTTGAATTTGTGCCTTTGTTTTTCTTTTGGAGTAACCCTGTGGACACCGCACTGACTGGCAATACGCCTGAGAGTAAAAGTGTGTGCTGTCTTGGGAAGACGCCTTAGCTGATCTTGAAGTAGACGCTAGGGCCCCTCTTCAACCCCCCCTCCCCACCCTCCCACCCCAAAAATAATCACACGGTCAATCGTCGAAATGTTGTGAAACGTTTCAAGCATCTTGCAACGTGCCAACTTTCTTGCAACCTCACAACATCTTCTAAACGTGCCATCTTCGACAAGTTACAAGAGGAAATTCGGAGCATAGCGTCAAGACCGGCTCAAAAAGTGACTGGAAAAAGTTCAGAGCAGCGGAAAAAGTTGAGCTGCAGCGTCACACGGCGTCGTGTCATCTTGCAAGTTGCGTGCCCCCCGGACCTTCCCCCCCTGCACCTCCCACCCCGACCTCCCCCCACCTTCCCCCCAACCCCCCCCCCCCCCCCTCCCCACCCCAAAAATAATAACACGACGGTCATTCGTCGACAATGTTGTGAAACGCTTCAAGCATCTTGCAACGTGCCAAGCATCTTGCAACGTGCCAACTATCTTGCAATGTCACAACATCTTCTAAATGTGCCATCTGTGACGAGTTACAAGAGAAAATTCGGAGCATAGCGTCAAGACCGGCTCAAAAAGTGACTGGAAAAAGTTCAGAGCAGAGCACCAAGAGCGTGTCACAACCTGCATGTGCCTGTGTCGGACAAAAGTTTCCCACCCCGTCCCCCCCACTCTCCTTCCACCCCACCTCCCCCTCCACAAAAATAATCACACGGTCATTCGTCGACAATGTTGTGAAATGTTTCAAGCATCTTGCAACGTGCCAAGCATCTTGCAACGTGCCAACTATCCTGCAACCTCACAACATCTTCTAAATGTGCCAGCTGTGGCGAGTTACAACCCTGAGCATCGGCTATTGATCCTGATCATTAAAAAAAGCATACATTTCTTATTGATATTGTTTTTTATCGTTTCTATTGAAAACAATCAATATTTTTGAAAGTCAAATCTTTTGATTGTTTTGCAACATTTTTTGGTAACAAAAGTGGTCTGATCCTATTGATTTTCCAATTGATTTATTTATTGGTGTTTGTGGTGTACAAGATTTGATCAAATTTGATCGAATTTGATCAGATTTGATCAGATTTGATCAAAACAGTGGTTTTGATTTTTTGGAATAGGGAAACCACATGGGTCCTGTTAGTCCTGTTGGGTTTTCATAGTTTTTTCCTATTGATTTTTCTAGTCAGAAACATGGTTTTTCCTATTGATTTTTGGGTGAGTTTTTGCTATTGAAAACAAGCTTTCAAAATCAATTGTAGAAATATGATTTTGATAGAGAATCAATAGCTTTAAAAACTTATTGATCAGGACCAATAGCCGATGCTCAGGGAAGAGAAAATTCGGAGCATAGCGTCAAGACCGGCTCAAAAGTGACTGGAAAAAGTTCAGAGCAGAGCATCAAGAGCGTGTCACAACCTGCATGTGCCTGTGTCAGACAAAAGTGTCCCACCCCGTCCCCCTGTTTTTGTTTCGACCTAATACAGAGGTACATGCATGAGTATTGAGCACATTTATATGCGCCCTTCAAGGCTCAAGAGGTATATAGAGTAACCCTGTGGACAAGCACTGACCGGCAACAGGCTGAGAGTAAAAGAGTGCTGTCATTGGGGAAGACGCCTTAGCTGATCTTGAAGTAGACGCTAGGGCCCCTCTTCAAGTGGTAGCGGAGCTGTGATCCCTCATTGAGGGTGAGCTCCAGGTAGAGCCCAAGCAATGGCACGCCATGGCTATGATGATGATGATGACTTCGACATTGTCGATGCAGATGAATGGAACCAATATGACTCTTATGCAATGAGAAGAGCACCCCAGCAGACACAGATTCACATGACGCAACAAATGACCACAAAGGTAGCTCCAGCATATGATGGGAGAACTAGTTTCTTTGCTTTTGAGGATGCAATTGATGACTTGTGTGACATCACGGAGTTAGGAACCTGAGAAACGTGGTCCAGCATTGCGCAATCGACTGGAAGGAGATGCTCAACAATACAAGAGGCTATTGGATAGAGAGATGCTCAGGGATCCCCAGGAAGGAGTGAACTATTTCAAAAGATTTCTACGACCTCATTTCATCAAGGGTGCCCAAAACGTGTTTTTATACCGTTTCATGCAGTTCATGAAGTACAACAGAGGAACTATGGATCTTCAGAGGTGGATGACTAGATTTCAACTCGCTGGCAATAGACTTATTGAGTCTTGGATGGATTTACTTCCAGAAGCAACAGTGACTAGTCCTGAAGCAATCCTGTTTGTTGCACAAAAACATCAAGAACATGATCGAGATCAACAAGAGAGAGCTGAAGTAGCAGCAGCCTCAGGAGCAGCTCCTCATATACCTGTTCCTTGGTCGGATGAACTGGCATTGGTGGCATTCAAACAGTATCAAGAACATCGTAGACAAATTCAGAGACAAGCATTCCCACTGGGTGAAAATTTGCTAGCATTGACCTTTGTAAGTCTAGCAGACCTGACACAGGATCAGAGAAACACACTCACAAGTATCATGACACATCGTGGACGAACCCTCGATCGATACAACATACAGAACTACGTGATCTGTTTTTGGAAATGTTTTGCACTACCAAAACAGCAGTTGACAATCCAATGATGCAACCCTCTGGCATGGCACAGAGAAGATCTTTCCTCGTTCTTGATGAAGGTGACCTTGAAGGAACCGACGGCTATTGGGCCGAAGATGATGAAGACGGCGCAGAAGGATTCCTGGATGCTTTAGAAGATGTTTTCTGGGTATATGATGACGCTGACTACACATGGTATCAGAGAAGGTTCCAAGGCAAACAGATCAGACGAGGCAAAGGTAAAGGAAAGAGAAAAGGAAAAGGAAAAGGCAGAGGAGGACGAAGGTTCTTCAGATCAAGGAAAGGAAAAGGCCGAGGAAAAGGAAGAAGGAAAGGCCGTGCTCACATGGTGAGTGAAGAAGGATATGAAGAAGATTGGCAAGAAGAAGAATGGAATGAAAACTATGACGGCTATTGGGCCGATGATCAAAACTGGAATGAAGGCTATCGGGCCTATGATGATCTGCACTCTATGGATGAGTATGGATACTTCCAGAGGAAAGGCAAAGGAAAAGGAAAAGGAAAAAAAGGCAAGAAAGGCAAGGATGATGATGGAAAAGGAGGAAAGCCAGGAGATGGAAAAGGCAAGTCAAACTATGTTCAACCTCAGACCACATCAATTCCTGCCATACAAAATCAACAAACCCAACAAGCTCATTATTCTTCTGCTGCATCAAGTTCTGGTCATGGTTTCTTTGCTTTTGGAAGAACAGAGCCAGCACGTGTTGATGTTTTGACATCCACGTATGAACAACAAGAAGTACAACGACGCACTCGTCGTGGAAGACAGAACCAACGTGATGCAACAGCACAGCAAAACAGGAGAAGATTCCCTGTTCTGGTTGGAGATCTTGATGCACTTCGACGAGGTGTACAACGACGTCCAGCTCGTGTGCCCAGGCAAGTTGGTCTTCAAGAAGGTGAGGCTTCATGGAAGCCATTGGCAAAAGGCACATCATTGTTTTCATATGGATGCTCTATAGAGATAGAGGTACCATCACAGCAGAGTGCTTTTTCATTCCATACTACAGACTGATCTGGCATGTGAGAAAGGACTAGCTTTTCACACAGAGAATTCTGCACCACCAACTGTATGTATCCTGGATCTTGGATGCACAAGAGCTATGGGTTCTCGACGAGCAGTTGAAGCATTTTGCAGATATGTTGACTCACATCCCAACAGTGGACTCTGGTATGAAATTCAGCCAACAAGTTCAAGATTCTTCTTTGCAAATTCACAACAATCCAAATGTACTGAGAAGCTCGTGATATTCATGTATGAACATGGATGGAACACTCAGTTCACAGAATTCGACATTGTCGAAGAAGGTGATGTCCCATTGTTGATGTCACTTCCACAGATGAGAAACCTTGGATTTCAATTTGAACTTACTCCAGAGAAGGCTTATTTGTCCTGTGCACGTATTGGCATGAGAAAAATGGTTTTGAGGACAGCCATCAGTACTCATCTCATTCTCGACCTACAAGATGTAGCATGGTACATGAGCCAAGTTCATTTCAAGACTCCTCAAGTCAAGAGTTTCTTTTCACAACACGATCACTTTGAGTACAGCCAGATTGCTGTCAAACAAGATGTTCATGAAGAAGAAGCTTTGGTGACTGGTGACTATTGGCAAGTTGATCCACTACGTCGTGAACTCATCAGGCACCACAAGGACAAGAGGAAAAACTTACATGAGATGAATCGATCAGATGAGACTCCAATTCCAAAAGATCAACTTCTTGATGAGAGAGAAACACACCAAGAGTTCCAGAAGAGCAAGAAGAAGGTTCTTCACAAGGACAACTGGCGCACAGACAGGAAGAGGTTTTCTGAACAGAGTGAAGAGTTCTGAAGGGCAAGACCATCTACAAGATCAAGGAGGACTACGTGATCCCAGATGACATTGTCAGAAGTGACATTGATCGTGCAAAGCCCTTTCGTGGAAACATTGATGAACTTTTTCACCCTGAGTCAGCCTCTTCAGTGCCATCAGGTGTACAGAAGAAGAAGCCATGCTCCTCACAGAAGGAGGTAGGCAAACCGATTTCGAAAGGACCAAGCTCGAAAAAGATTGAGGTAGGTCCTCCAGCAGCCAAGAGACACGTAGGTAAGCAGAAACCTCAAGTTGTCGATGACTCTCAATCAGGTTCATCAAGAAAGAAGGTTGTTGTCTCCTATCCCAGGCTTGATGAGGAAGATGAACTTGACATAAGAGCTAGGGAGTTAGGTTTGGACAAAATTGATTCAGATGAACCTCAAGTCATTGAACCAAAACCTTCTGCACCTGCGCGCAACCGTGGTAAGCAAGATTCAGAAAGTCAAGTTGAGAAACTAGGTAGTGATGCTCTTGAGCCTAGGCGAGTTTCAATTCCACTGCCTGGTAGTGAAGTGCAAGCCATGACACCAGCATACAGAAAGATGCTCAGGAAACTGGAGGATAGTGTGGAACTTTACAAACTTCACATCAAACACTATCACATGTCTCCCACTCAATTCAGACGAAGGACTTCCATGTTAGGACTTCCTGACTCTGTCTATGAGAAGTATGAAGAAATGTACAACAAGTGTCGTGTGTGTAGTACTTCAATTGCACCACCGCCGAGAGCCAGAATTTCAGGCATACGATCCACCAACTTTGGAGATGTTATCTTTGTTGATCATGTTGAAATTCAGTTGAGGAAGAACAAGTACATGGTGTTGCTTGTTCTTGATGGTGCAACCAACTTACTTTGGGCTACGGCACAAAACTCACTGAACAACAAGGAGACCATTCAGGCTCTAAGGTTGTGGACTGATGAACATAACTGTATGCCGGAAGCCATCGTAGGTGATGAAGCATTCTTCCAAGAAGACTTTCTGACTTATTACCGAACTCATGGTATCAAGGAATGTCCCTGTGGTTCAAGAACCCCATGGCCTAACAGAGCTGAATCAGCTGTCAGACTTTTCAAACGACAATGGCAAATCATGTCCAAGAACCTTGAAGATGATAGGTTCAGAGGAATTACCATTAGAGAAGCTGTGAAGCGTACTGTTTGGGCCAGAAACACTCAACTCACTGTTAGTTAGTGGTTATTCTCCTTTGGAAATTGCCACTGGTAGAAGACCACCAGATCTTCTGGACATTGAGACTTCTGATCCTGCTCAACTTAGTGTTGATCCTTTACCTGAAGACAAAACACAACTCGAGTTGCAAAGGTTAGCACTGAGGGCACATCAGGAAGCCAGACAAGCTCCTGACCTCAGACATGACATGGCCAAACGAACAATGCCATCAGATGGACCTTACAAACCAGGTGACAAGGTTTTCGTTTGGAGTTCCCCTGTCAATGCTAATGCTATTGCTTCAAAGGCATGGAAGAAGGAAAGATGGATCAGAGGTACTGTTATCTCTCAGGAAGGTGCTATGGTCAATGTTCATGTTGACAATGCAGTCATGCGTGTCAATCAATCAAAGGTGAGACGTGACCATGATGAATGGCATGATGTTGCTGTTCCTGGACTTGACACATCAGAACCTGTCCCACTTGCAGTTGAAGATGAAGATGACTATGAACCAGATATAGCTGAATACGCTGAAGCCTACTTAGGTGAACAAGCTCACTGGTTCTGTCAAACTGGCAAGTGTGATGTTGTGGAACTCTTCAGTAGCAACACAGGTCTTAGTTGGCATATGGCACGATTGAACATGAAGGTTGGTGAACCAGTTGACCACAAGCATGGTTGGAGTTTCAACAGTAAGAAGAAACAAAACCAAGTTTGGAAACAACTTGAGAAGCTTGATCCTGAATATGTGTTGATTACAAATCCTTCACCAAATTCCTGGAAATACTCGGTATTCAAGTTTTGCCTTGATGTGATGAAATGGCAAGTTGACCGAGGAAAAGGTTTCTTGGTGATTGCACCACCTGATTCAGGATTTGCTCAGTTCTTGGCTTGGAAGAAACTTCAGAAGGACAGAATCAAGTATCACATCGGTTGTTTCAACCTTGATATGACGAACTACTGTCGTTGTGATCCTTCAATTAAAAACTTGCGTGTGTTTTACACTCATGATGAAGACTTTGACATGTTGGAACCACAGCATGCCTTCAGTAGAGAAGGGAAGCTTTGGAATGATCCACAATGGAAGGTCTTACCATCATACTTGTGCTCGTTCATTGCACAGTTCACACAACTTGTACCTTTGAGGGGCATGAGACAGTATTTCTTGTTTGAAGATCTGTTGGAACATTTTGATGATGGAGCATTGTGTGGCACGTCAATGTTTTTGGACCGTGAACCTGAGTGCTCGTGTTTGTTGCAAGACATGCATCATGTTGAGACCTCTATTCCAGTGCCATTGAAGCACATCCTTCCACAGAGGTTTACCACTCAGTTACTTGTTCAAACATTGAGAAAGATTGATCAGTTGCCAAGGAGTACAGAGGCTAGTGTCAGAGAGTCAACTGACAACAGAATCATTGAACTGATTCCTGGACTTCAAGATGTCAGGAAGAAGACATTGCCTCAAATGTACTTTGAAGATTGCAGTGTGTTCAGAGGAACTTATGGAAGAGTGAATCCTTTGTTTCAACATCCTGAAGATGCTGTATTACTCATTTGGAAACCTGGTGATTATGATCATGTTTACTTCATGTTTGTGTCACAATTATATCCACATCATGAACAGTTCAAAATCCATGAATGGAGTATGATCGTCTTTTCACGAGAAACGACTGGTGCTATCAAAAGGAGAGTTGAAAATCCTCCTAGTTCAAGTAGCACTTCACCAAATGGTGACGATCCCATTCATCCAGATCAGCATGGTGATGTTCCACCAAATGATGATGAGATGTTGAGTGGTGATGAACCAGAAGATCCTCTGGATGATGATAATCAACCTGATTACAATACTGGACCTGATCCAGATGATGATGATGATCAAGAGTACATCATTCCAGATGATTATGGACCACCACCTGATGATGATTTGGATATGCCGGGAATACAGGACTCGGGGGAAACACATCAACCAAGTTCACCATCAACTCCGTTTTTCAATCCTGACATTCCAATCGAAGAGATTGCTGATCCTGGACAAGATGACGATTCTCCACCAGGACCTGATCCGACGTCAGAGCCTATCAGAGTTCAAAGGAAACAGAGACAGATCTCAACTGATTCTACTGATGCTTTACCAAAGGCGAAGGCAAAGGTGATTATTAAGAGGCCAAAGGTTCAATTACCAGGTCATGTTCAGCCAATCTCAGTTCCTACTCAGAAACCTCATGATGAAGAAGATGAAGGACCTTCACATGATCCTACTGCCTCAAGTTCACATGACAATACAATTCCATTGCCTACTACTACACCAACATCGTTCACGCCAGGTGATTTTGCGCAGCCAGCGCAACAGCAGTCTTCACAAGGAACACCAGAATTGGTATCATCACAACATGATGATGATGAAACAGAACCATATGAAACAGACGACACTCCTGTTTTGACTGAGGATGACATTGCTCAGCTTCAGGAAGAAGATGTGGACACTGAACCTTACACATCAGACCACTCTCATGTTGTCAATGTTGATGGTACTGTTTTTGTTCCTTTAGGACCCAAGGTCCAAGCTGCACCTGAGTTTGGTTCATACGATGTTACTGGATTCAATCAGTTTGAACAGTATCTTGCCAAGAATGGAAGGAAGCAGCCAAAGGCAGAATCAGTTATCACCCAAGAAGTCTTGAGAAAGTATGCTAAGGAGATCAAACAAGCCAAGCTTGAAGAATTCAGAAGTTTTCTGGATTTCACTGCCATGACCTTCAGAGACAAGAGACGTCATAAGATTGATAACTATGTCACTGGCAGATGGGTGCTTACCATCAAGGTTGATAAGGATGGCCAGTTCAAGAAGTTCAAGGCTAGATGGGTATGTAGAGGCTTTCAAGATGCTCAAAAGTATGACTTACAGACTGACAGTCCTACTGCTACCAGGTATGGTTTTCGTGTGGCATCTCAGCATGCAGCCTCGATGTACTGGGATTTACTCCATTTAGACTTGAAAACTGCCTTCCTTCAGGGGGAAACATACGACTTAGACCGCCGCGTTATCCATGTTCAGTTGCCTACTGACATTGGTTTGCCTCCTTACTTGGTTGGTTTGTGCACTCGTTCCGTCTATGGACTTGCGGACGCACCACGTAGATGGTGGAACCGCCTTGACAAATTTCTGATTTCGCTTGGTATTCAACCAACAAGAGCTGACAGGTGTACATATGTATGCTATGATGGTGCTTTTAAGGAGCCAAAACAGGTTAGCTTTGCTGACTCTGAGGCAACAGAACCAGCACCTGTGACATACTACGTAAGCTCACAAGACAGTGAGGAAACGCGTGATGAATCCTCCGACATTGCTGAGGAAGTTCATAAGTCTCTTTTGGTTGAAGAAAGATTGTTTTCAGCTTGCTATCAACAAACCCAAACATGGAAACAGAGGAAAGAGTTCAAGGAGAAGAAGGTTGAAGATTGTGCTTGGACTCCTGTTGTTGATGAAACCTTGTTGAAGTTTTTGGAATCTGTTGAACACAAGTCTGGTTGGTATCCTTTTGAGAATGGTCATGCTCAAGTTGCTTATCGTGCAAAAGCTTTGAGAACTCCTGATTCACATTCTGATCGAAAGAAGTTTCACTTGAGAACTTCTATTGTGAAGAGGAAAGGAGTTTGGTGGTTGCTTGAGATGAATCATGACATGAACAAGGAAAATGTTTCCACAAGTTTGGAAGAAGAAGCTGAAGTACTTGTTTCAGTCTTCTTACCTTCAGAGCGTACTTATCTTGCCACGACACCACAGTTGACACCTGAGATTGTTGAAGAACTCTTGGAACACTTCATGGACCCTGTGAATGGCAGTAATGCAAAGGGAAGAAAACCTATTGGCATGTGTTGTTTGCATGTTGATGACTTGTTCATTACTGGAACTGCAGAGTTTCTGGAGAAGTTCAAGAAAGTTGTCAAGTCACAATTCAAGATTGGTCATGAAGATGTGAATGACTTGATGTTCACTGGTCAACGTGTGAAATGGATTATTGATTAGAAGACCAAGAAGAAATCACACATCACAGTTGAACAGTCACTTTGTGTCAGTGAACTTACAGAGGTTGTCATACCTAAAGGCTTGAAGGATGAAGACAAATGTGACAAGGATCTCCACACTGCCTATAGGTCACTCTTAGGTAGTATTAACTGGTTACAATCAAGAACTCGATTTCAGTCATGTTATCAGTTTTCACGTTGTGCTTCTGCTGCTGCTTCCCCCACCATAGGTGATTGCAAAACGCTGAACAAACTTTGCAGGCAAATTGTAGGTGACCCGATGGAACTTATGTTCTGGCCACTTCAAGGTGATCCTAGATTAGTTGCAATGCCAGATGCAGCGTTTAGGAACAACAGCGACAAATCCTCACAGCGCGCGATGGTTATTTTCATGGCTGAACCAAGAAAGGAAAAGAACAAAAACACTAGAGGTTCTCTTATTTTCTTTGAATCTACCAAAATCAAACGAACCACTTTGAGCACAACTGTTGCAGAGTTGTATGCATTGATGAAGTGTTATGGTACATGTCAAATGTTGAGAGGACTGATCAAGGACATTACTGGACTTTCAAGTGAGATTCACATGAGGACTGATGCAAACAATCTTGTGACTACTGCCAGCACTACTCATGTTCCTGAACAACAAGAGACCATTCATATGATTCAGATGCTTAGGAAAGAAGCATGTCCAGGTTCCATTGCTGACTTGTCACATATCAGAACTCAATGGTGTTTAGCTGATTGTTTGACTAAAAAGTCTGCTAATCCTCAGGATCTTATTGATGCTGTTCGACAAGGTGTTCTTAAGGAAGTTGATGCTCATCCTCCATTTAGATCATTACTGGAACACAAAGCTTACCTCAGGTCATGGTTGCCAACAGTTTGCAGTCATGTTGGTTTCAGACATGATGTGTTTCTGTTAGGTGACACCTTGAGGGATTCTTGACTATTTTTTGAATTTGTGCCTGCGGCTCAAGAGGCAGAGTCTCGAGGATCGTACTGTTTCTTCAACATGTCGAGCTCTAGCCGGTGGAACAGGACCTCAGCCGCAACATCTAGCGATCAGGCACACTCGAGCAATAGAGGTCAAGAATATCCTAGTTCTGGATTTGATCAAAGACACTCAGCTGATGGATATGCTCTGAGAAGATCAGAGGAAATCCCAGCTGATCAAGTTCGAACATCATCGACATTACCCAACGAAGACCATTTAGCATTTTGCTATGATTACAGACGCCAAACAGATTGGTTTCAAGCTCACGAGGGAGTGAGGAAGAAGAGAGAGAGGAACCTACATACATTGATGGGACCACACAACATGAAGTCAACTGACAGATATGAGATGTTCATGGATGTCATTTCTTGGATTCTTTATTGGGGCACAACCAATGGAGAGTTTGATGATTCTCTGAAGTGGATTGCTGAGTTTCTGAAGTATCTCTGTGGTTTTACAACCCAAGAAGAAGAGGATTGGTTTGACAAGAGATGCAATGATTTCAATGTCGATATGACAAGCGCATCGAGGAAAAGCTACTACATGAGGTGTAGCAAGAAGCTGTCAAGTGTACTGAGACATTGCAGAGACAAAACACTGTTTACTCCTAGTGGAGCAATGAACATTTCCAGATTATTTGATCAGATGCAAGGAGACAATCCAAAGGAATATCACATGTCTGGAGCAGATTTTGCTGCCATCTTACTGTGTAATCCGAAGCAAAGATTCTTTGTCGAGATCTCCCTGCAATGGAGGTGTAAAGCCCAGCTGCAACATATCCATTCGACGTTCGTCTTGGTGCTTTTCAAGGACATAGCAACCAAGTTGTTGATCCTACTGTTGCACATCACCAACTGACATATGATGAGGCTATGAGTTTGGGCTGGATTTTTCATGTCACTGATTCAATGAACTTAGACTCCATTCAACAATCAGGCCTGATGACCAATGTGAAAGGAAGTGGAAAAGGTGGAAGAGATGCAGTACACTTCATGTATCACAATGACAATGGTCATGGCTACATCAGGATGGCAGAGGGCACTAAGCCACCAAAAACATACAGTCGACCTGTGTACCTCGTGTTGGATCCAAGTTTTATTGTGGACAACCAACTCTTCCTGACAAAGAATAGTGTAGTTCTATTTCATGGCGACGTTCCTTTCCAGTACCTCCACGTCAAGGAACAACTCCCCACTATAGCGTGTAATGTTATTCATCAAGGACGTGGTCACTCTCTACCTCCATCAGTCACAGGTTGTTCATGGCATTCAAACACAACATGGAACCATGTCATGAAGGAGAAAGGTTCAAGTTTTATTCCTGGACAAGATATTCCTGATGAAGTCAACAAATCACAGCATGGGAGTTCATGGGTCAAGATGTTCCACAAAACTATGGAAGATGGGTTTTTGGTACACCACTATGCAACGAGAATGACTTTGACCCTCTCGTGGATTCAATTTACGGTGCAGAAGCAGAACGCTCTCATGAGAGAGAGGCATCTGCGCAAGATGATGATGTACCAATGAGGAATCCATATGAACAACCATCAAGAAGAGGACGCTCTCAAGAGAGAGAGGAACCTCAAGATGCCTGGGAGCAACAACGCTCATCATCAGGAAGTTCAGAACCTCCACAACATGATGATCCTCAACAAGATGCTCAAGACAATCAACAAGAGGAGCCATCATTGGAAGTCCATGACGACCCAATGGGTGAAGAAGTTGTCAACCTCTGGGAAGCAGAAGATCCACCAGAAGAACTGGAAGACCCAATTGTAGAACAGGCTACAAGAAGTTCAATCTCTGCATCAAATCCCTGGGTCCTGTATGAAGCTGGTATCGTTTGCGCACGAGAAGAGAACGGCGAACTCACCAAGAATTCCTCAGGAGAGAAGGTCATTGTTCTCAGGGAATGGAACCTTCTACTCACTCAACAGAAGATAGCACTTAGAAGGCAATCCATTGGTCGTGCTGACTGGGAGAAGCTACCATGGACTGGACATCTATGCTTACTCTTCACTAGAGCTTGGGAGATTGGACGCATGTTGGCATATTTCCATAAACAATCAAACATTGAGGCCATGGAAGGTTATTTGGATTCTTGTCGACGACATTGGACAGACTGGATGCGAGGTCAAGTTGAACCAGCAGGTTGGGAAGACAGGCTCAGTATCAGCAGAGAAAACTGAAGAGAGAGAAGTTCTTGCTATACGAAAGAGACTTAGCAATACAGAAGGACATGGAATATCTCTCAGAAGCAGTCTTTGTCTTTTACACCAAGCATCTTGATCAGTTCATTAGAGAGAACAACAAGCTCTGGGGAGATTTCTGCAAGAGAAAAGTGGACCGTGATGGAAACATTTTGGATGCACTGGAGTTGAACACTCATGGGTATGACATGACTATTCAAGGAATAACAGTTCCCATGAACAAGAGAACAGTCATCCCAGAACCTGAACGGCATTTCTCTTTTTCCACAAAAATGATGATCATGGCAATTGATTTGTATGAAGATGAAGCACCTGCTAACTTTTGCCATTTTACCATCTTTGCTCTCAACAAGCTTCGACAATTTGTGGATAGCAGAAAGGAGCTGACAGCTCAGTCTTACAGATTCTTTGTTGAACATGCCTACAACCAGTTCTTTCAGCACGAAGCATTCCATCAATCTGCCCGAGCAAGAACAAAGGTCAAGGAATGTGGTACAGGTGACTTCCATATATCTACAAAGCTTGATGGATATATCTGGATAGCAGGAAACTAAAAGATCGCTCATATTCCAGAAACAGAGAAGGCCAATGTTGACATGGAAGATCACGATGATGATGATGCTGATGAAGAACTTCAGTTTTTGCCAAGATTACATGTCTTTGTCAGGCCACAAGAAGAGAAAAGTGGAAGCTCTCAAGAGAGAGAGGAACCACAACAACAGCCAGAAGAAGTTGTTGCATCTGAAATTCAAGTAGAACCAGAAGATGACGTGGTACCAGATGCAAATCCTCGAAGAAATCCTGAAGACCGACATGGACTATTTTTAGTCAGGCAACTCAAACCAGAGCACAGAAGTATCCTACATGAGATTGCACTTGCAGGTCAAACAGTCCTTCATCCCGATGACTTGGAAGGAGGTCAACCCTTAGAACGTGGTGACATCAGTTACTTCTCATTATGGTTGATGATGTCAGTAGTGGCAGATGCTCCATTTTCAACATTTATGGACCAATATGCACCGTCGATGGGTTATGAGATCTCCTGGGAAAAGTTTCATGAGCTCAAACTGGATGTTACAAAGGTTCTCAAGGACAATGAGCACATCACTGCAGACAATTTCCTTGATATGGAGGATCCAGGTTTGGTGGACGATGATCCAAACACTCCTCTTCCTGATCTTCAAGGACAAGGCAGTGCCGATCCTGAGTACAAGAACACTATTGAAAGTTTGAACATTGAGGACAAGCATATCATTTTGGAAACTGATGATGACAAATTGGTTGAGGGTACTCTCAAATGGATTAGTATGTGCAACAAGAATGTTCAGCAAAAGATCAAAGACCAAAGAGAGCTTTGTCAAAGAAGAGGCAAAACAGGAAGAAGAAGAAGAGGAGATTGTTGTCGAAGAGGAAGAAAAAGACACACAGGAGCCACATGTCCCAGCTGGAAGCTCTTGTGAGAAAGAGGAACCAGCTCCACCTGAATGCTCCTCAGAGAAGGAGGAATCAGGGGAGAAGAAGACAGACATTCAAGATGATGAGACAGCTCCTGAGGTGAAACCTGCACAAAGATTTTACTATGGTCAAGATATCACTGGAAACGAAGATGATTCAGTTTTTCGAAAATTGAAGGATTGTTTTACAGATGGTTACCATGGTGAATGGGCAGGATTTTACAATCAAGGTTATCCAGCCTCCTCGAAACATCGACATATGTTTTGGCATGTAAAGTACAGGAAAACTATGTCTCCACATCAAGATTATTGGTGCCATCTTACAGATGAACAGTTGATGGCCGAGTACATTGCCAGACACAAAGATCAACAACCATCACAAGAACTAGATGATCTCAAGAACAACGTCGAATATGGTTGTAGTGATCCAAGGATGCATCCTCTCCATCAAAACAAATCAGAAGAAGCCTCAAAAGAAGCAGAAAGAAGGATTGATGACGATTTTGGAAACCTGACAAAGGTACTTCAATCTTATGTTGAGGACCACAAGGTCTTGCCTTATTGTATGATCTTGCACAGCTTGGCTTACAGATATTTAGGTGGAGGCCTACTAGACCCAACATACAGAGATGATGAATTTCCATACAGATCCTCTCCACTGATTACAATGATGTTTTGGAATTTGGGAAACTGGTGCAGAAACAGATTTGAAAAATGCCCTGTCCCAGAAAGATTTCAACAATTCATTCCACACATTGATTACAGTATTGATGAAGAACATGAAAAATTTGATGAGAACAAGACCCAGTTCAACAATTACTTCATCAACGTCATCAAGAACTTTGGAGGACATCTTTTCATGAATTGCGAAGCTGGTTCACTATATCCTCACAGAGAAAGACTCGAAGAGGTGCAGTTTAAAACTTGCTTCAATGACTATCATGACTTGATGGTGGCAGCTCGCATAGGAAAGGACGGCAGTATCAGGCAAATTGCTGGATATCACACAGACGACAACGACACACGAGTTCGACAAGTCTCATGGGCAATCTTTGAAGTATCTTGGGGAAAGACAAAGGACCGTGATACAGATAAGATTATTGACTTGACACGAGCCAGGATGAAGATGACACGTGTGTGCGTTTATCACGTTGGACAAAAATATGCATCAGACTCTCCTAGTATTGTTGGTGAGTGTTTAGCTGTTATGGCTTTTGAGTGTGCTAGATATCAAGTTGACGTCATCGCAGGTGATGGAAACAAGGCATGCTATTACACCACACCAAAAACCCCAGGTGTCCCTACATATCAACACAGCCTAATCCAATTCTGGATTAACAGAATGATGGGTGCTGCAACACAAGCCCTACGCAAGAATTTTGATTCAACATACCCTCCAGTCAGGGTCAAACATTTCATTTCTTGCAGTTACCGGGATCTTGATTTTCTTGCAACGCACTTGGATGGCATTACAGCAGTTTCATATACCGACGAGCTCGTGAAGAAGACATCGGGCAAAGGTGATTGTTGTATGATGACAGTTGTTGAGTGGGGTCATTCACGTCTGGTGTGTGAGGAATACCCTGAGTACTATGAAGATGAAGATCAAATGAACTATGTGGGTGAATTTTACTTCAAGGTAAATGAAACTTGCTTACATGGTGATCACAACATCTTTATGGTTGCTCCAAATGATCGTGATGCTCACAATCCAATTCTTGTTCATCTAGATCCTTCTGACATGTCGTGGAATGAACGACATCATTACAAACAAGCTAACCAGAAGATGAAGTATGCCGCTTCAAGAAAAGAAAGGCAGAAGGAGAAAAAGAGAAAGGCATATGAAGATCAAGCATCAACGTATCAGGGCAACACTGGTTGGGGTGGATCCTGATCTTCTTCGTCCAGACCATGGAGACAAAGTGATTGGCGATGAGTGAGTGTATACTTCTTTAAATGAAGATAACACAGCATGAGAGGCCGTGTACAGTTTTTCTGTGCATCAAATTATTTCCACAAGATGGCATATACTCTTTTAGATAGAGATAATGCCACAAGTGTCCGAACTTCAATTTAATGTAAAATAGATACTCTTGTAAATAGAGATACTATACACATTTATCTCCATGAAACTTTCTGCGAGCAGACCACTCCGAATGGAGCGAACTCCAAAACTTACTAACTTCGATTTCTGTCCATTGTTCGCTTGAATGAGCAACTTTGGAGATCCGCTATTTCTGTTTATTTCGTGATTTGGTCAATTGTTTTTCGTATGACCCAAATTTCTGAATCTTGCGAACCGAACTTTTCAATTCGAACTTTCACCAGTAGAGCAAGGCATTTTGCCTGTGGAGAGACCGTGCGCGAAGCACCATTGGTCGCTACTGGAAAAATTAGCGAATCCGCTGTTCTTTTTCGGCATGTCTTTAGGACATTCGCTGCTTTCACGTGTTTTTCAATTCGAAGCCACTGCGTAACTCCGGTTTATTTTT
Organism: Cladocopium goreaui; assembly: GCA_947184155.2. Lineage (NCBI taxonomy): Eukaryota > Dinophyceae > Suessiales > Symbiodiniaceae > Cladocopium > Cladocopium goreaui. Next base: position 73,187 of record CAMXCT020005124.1, on the reverse strand, counting down.
GCTATTTGCCATTCTGTAGAAAAGGCAGGAAGATACTCTTAATACCAATTGGGTACGACAAGGCGTAGTGCTCTACTCATTGCTTTTGAATTTGTGCCTGTGTTTTTGTTTCGACCTAATACCTACAGAGGTACATGCATGAGTATTGAGCACATTTATATGCGCCCTTCAAGGCTCAAGAGGTATATAGAGTAACCCTGTGGACAAGCACTGACCGGCAACAGGCTGAGAGTAAAAGAGTGCTGTCATTGGGGAAGACGCCTTAGCTGATCTTGAAGTAGACGCTAGGGCCCCTCTTCACCCCCCCCCCTCCTTCCCCCCCCTTTCCCCCTCCCTTCCACCCCCCCCGCCCAAAAAGAATCACCCTTGCAACCTCACAACATCTTCTAAATGCGCCATCTGTGACAAGTTACAAGAGAAAATTCGGAGCATAGCGTCAAGACCGGCTCAAAAAGTGACTGGAAAAAGTTCAGAGCAGAGCATCAAGAGCGTGTCACAAGCTGCATGTGCCTGTGTCGGACAAAAGTTTCCCACCCCTCCCCCCCCCACCCCAAAAATAATCACAAACGTCAAACGGTCTCAAAAAAGTGACTGGAAAAAGTCAGAGTCAGCGCATCAACAAGAGCGTGTCACCAGCTGTCCTGTGCCTGTGTCGGACTAAGTTTCCCAACCGTCCCCTCCCACCCCTCCTCCCCCCTCCGTCCCCCCCCCTCCTTCCCCCCCACCTTCCCCCCCACCCCACCTTCCCCACCCAAAAATAATCACACAGTCATTCGTCGACAATGTTGTGAAACGTTTCAAGCATCTTGCAACGTGCCAAGCATCAGGCAAGGTGCCAACTATCTTGCAACGTCACAACATCTTCTAAATGCGCCATCTGTGACAAGTTATAAGAGAAAATTTGGAGCATAGCATAGCGTCAAGACCGGCTCAAAAAGTGACTGGAAAAAGTTCAGAGCAGAGCACCAAGAGCGTGTCACAACCTGCATGTGCCTGCGTCGGACAAAAGTTTCCCACCCCCTCCCCCACACCCCCACCCCACCTTCCCCCCCAAACACCCCTCCCCCCCCAGCCCCACCCCCCCACCCCAAAAATAATCACACGGTCATTCGTCGACAATGTTGTGAAACGTTTCAATCATCTTGCAACGTGCCAAGCATCTTGCAACGTGCCAACTATCTTGCAACTCACAACATCTTCTAAATGTGCCATCTGTGACGAGTTACAAGAGAAAATTCGGAGCATAGCGTCAAGACCGGCTCAAAAAGTGACTGGAAAAAGTTCAGAGCGGAGCATCAAGAGCGTGTCACAACCTGCATGTGATGTGTCGGACAAAAATTTTCCCCCACCCCACCTTCCCCCCCCCCCCCCCCACCCCAAAAATAATCACACGGACGTTCGTCGACAATGTTGTGAAACATTTCAAGCATCTTGCAACGTGCCAAGCATCTTGCAACGTGCCAACTATCTTGCAACGTCACAACATCTTCTAAATGCGCCATCTTTGACAAGTTACAAGAGAAAATTCGGAGCATAGCATCAAGACCGGGTCAAAAAGTGACTGGAAAAAGTTCAGAGAAGAGCATCAAGAGCGTGTCACAACCTGCATGTGCCTGTGTCGGACAAAAGTTTCCCACCCCGTCCTCCCCACCCTCCTTCCCCCCACCTTCCCCCTCACCCCCCTCCCCAAAAATACTCACACGGTCATTCGTCGACAATGTTGTAAAACGTTTCAAGATCCCTATCAATATACACGGGAGGGGGTCTTGCCAGCCATTTTATAGACATAAAATGGTTTTCACTATAAAATGACTAGGCGCTGCTCCCATTGAAAGGCCATGGCTAGATAGCACAATGTGGGCTACTGTGTTTTAATGTGGGCTACTTGCGCAATTTCCCAAATCTATACACTATAAACGCTATAAAATGGCTAGCCTCAACCCACCAACCCAATATGAAACTGGTGACTGGGTTGAATTCCCAGCTTTCCAGGCAATTTCAACCCAAAAGGATGGCAGGTGCTGGCTCAATCGCCAAGTTCATGGTGGGTTGAAAGGTTGAGGCCAGCCATTTTATAGTGGTGGCACTTGGGAATCATACAAGTAGCCCACGCTATTCCAAAATGGCCCATTGAAAGGCCAAGGTTGGCATTGGGCGGCATTGGGAACAAAATGAAGGAATGCAAAGAGATGGTTTGCCCATCTTCCCTGAGCATGTCTTGAGAACTGCACATGGCACAGGGCCGGGCTCCTTTTCGGAGGTTGTGCCCCCACCCGAGGCATCTTTGATCAAACGATCAATGGCTGCGGATAAGAACAAACTGGATCATGGTTGCACTGCAAAAACATAACAAATCTGGACAGATTTCAGCTACAACCCTAAAATCACTATAAAGTAGGGTGAGTGACCCCCTGAAGGAGCGCCGCTGGAGGTGCATAAAACAAAATATGGCATGCCTTGACCCCTCTCATTTTATAGAGGATATGTTCATGGGTCTGTTTCAAGCATCTTGCAGCTTGCCAGGCATCTTGCAACGTGCCAACTTTCTTGCAACCTCACAACATCTTCTAAATGCGCCATCTTTGACAAGTTACCAGAGAAAATTCGGAGCATAGCATCAAGACCGGCCCAAAAAGTGACTGGAAAAAGTTCAGAGCAGAGCATCAAGAGCGTGTCACAACCTGCATGTGCCTGTGTCGGACAAGAGTTTCCCACCCCCTCCCCCACCCCACCTTCCCGCCCACTTCCCCTCCCCACCCCCCCACCCCAAAAATAATCACACGGTCATTCGTCGACAATGTTGTGAAACGTTTCAAGCATCTTGCGACGTGCCAAGCATCTTGCAACGTGCCAACTTTCTTGCAACCTCACAACATCTTCTAACTGTGCCATCTTTGACAAGTTACAAGAGAAAATTCGGAGCATAGCGTAGCAATTAGTGTGTCAGGGTTGGGATCGCTCGAGAAAAGTACAAAGAAATTAACTTCCTCTCATTTCCTTTCATGTCCTCTCACGGCCCCCCCTCATTTCATTTCCTTTCTTTTCGTGGTTTCACACAGGTGCAACTTCGCAGCTGCTGACGCGCTCTATCTTTTCAAGAGCTTGCATCTTGAGCCATTTGTTCAATGGCGTGTCTTCCTTGTGCAGGTGGCCATGCCATGTTGCATGCCATCCAACTTTTTTGAAACTTATGGTCTTTTGACCACATGTAACTGCAAATGGAGTTATGGCTCGATCTGGTGAACCACACTCCCCCCTGCAGGTTACTGCAGTTCAGGAAAACATTCAAAACTAAGCCTCCGGCCCTCAGTCGAGCTCCAGCAACATGAAGCCAGATCCTCAAGGCACAGGCTCTTCGTCCTCATTGTTGAGGTGCTCATCTTCTTCTTCCTCGTCATCAGTGACAAGAGCCCATTCTACCAGCGGTACATCCCAATCCTCCGTCAGAGGTAAGTAGGACCTAGGGAGTCGTGGATCATATCCAGAGCTCGAAGAGGCCGGCTCCAGAGCGGCAACACCACGTTGAATGATGCCACCACCACGATTGTATCCCACCGAGGTAGTTCCTGAAGTCTTGTTGTATTGGCTGGTCGGGTCAAGCATCGGGACCAACCTTGTTTCCTGAGACTCAGCGCTTGACAAAGTCCCAGTTCCACTCGAAGCCAGGCATCCATCTAGGTACAAGCGGCCAATTACCAAGCCAGGTTCCCTTTGGGGTCTTTGGCGCCTGGGAGTCAACATTTCGCTGTGGAGGCCGACGTGCACGTCCATGTCGTCTTCCTTTGCAGGAGGAGCAGCAGGCCAGGGAGGTCCATCAGCGGTATCGGCCGGCTCCAGCTGGATTTTCAAACCTTCCAGAGCTTCGTTCCTCATGGTGAGGAAAGTGTACCCAGTCCATTTGGCTTCGGACCGGACAACGGGATTGTCCCATCTGTCGGAGACCAAAAATCCCGGACCATCTTCAGCAGGGTTCAGGAAAAAGGCCTTGGTGACCCTCTCACCTATCAAAAACTTCGCTTCAACACGCTCTGTGGACCTTCACCAGGAAGATCTCATTTCCACATTTTGCAACGGACCAAGAGTCCTTTTTTCCAGTTGTATTCGGCTGGCGGTATTTCTCATCCAACCAAGGTCCATGTCGAGGCATTCCATCTAGCCCCGTGCCCCCAAATTTCTTCTGGGCTTTTTCAGCCTCCCTTCTCGCAGGCGGGAACTTCGGCAAAGTGCCGATGTATGGGTCTTGCTTTGGACGACCCGCAGAACTTGCAGCATCTCCCATAGCCGATGCACACAGCAGCATCAGCGGTGGAGCTTTTCGTTTCGGGCCAGCAGCCGCAGGAGTCGGCGCAGCAGCGGCAGGCGGCGCGGCGACAGCAGCAGGCTCAAACATCTGCGGCGGCACAGGTGGCTTTGGCTTTGACATCTTTGGCGCCATGGCTGCAAGTTTGACCGAGCTACTTCTGGGGCAGCCCGTTGGGCAGTGGTGCTTAACGGCCAACAGTGGCCGTGAACTGACGTCATGTTTTTCAACCGGAGAGTCACAACCAACGGACTCCAAAACATGTTGCGCCTGTCCACAAGAGTGCCAAGCCACGCAATCCCCAAACTCATCTTCAGGGTTACAATCCCAAAATTCTTGAGGGGTACGGTATTCACGGTGATCCCAACAAACTTCATTTGAGGGTTCCCAAAACTCCCCAAGGTTATTGTCTCCAGGTTCATTTTCCCTTGGAGCTTCCACACATTTCGAGGTTTCATTTTTCAGGGTTGATCTTCCAGGTTCATTTTCCCTTGGAAGATTTGTTGCAGCCGGTTCGTGTCCCCTGGCTTTTTGGACTTTCTTCTGGCCAATGGCTCTTGATGGTTTTTCCACCTCCCACCCTATTGAACAGGCCTCTTTGGGCGAACCTTCGTTTGAAGGTGGAGAATGCCAGACAGCAGCAAGCCACTTCGCCAGCTCCAGCACCAGGTTAGCGCACTTCAGCCGCAGGTCAGCTGCATAGCACTTTGCCATAGCAGCCGTAGACAGCGCAGCAATGCAAACCAGTGCTTTGACCTTCTTCACGGTGAGGTCATCATCAGTTTCCTCAGTTTTTTCCTTAGTGCTTTCAAGTCCTGAAACAGGGCTCGGCACGGCAGGTTTGTTTTTGGTTTTGGTTTTGGGGCTATCTTCACCATATTTTGGGATTTCGGGGTCAACATGAAAACCCAACAAGTGCCAAAACTTGATCCACTCCCTTTGCAACACGATGGGTTTGGTCAACATATCGGCGGGCAAGTCAACACCCCTTTGGTGACGAACCTTCCAATTCTTTGGGTCATCCTGCAACAGTTCCCTAAGACATGAGGACCTAAGACGTAAATGCCTTGTTCTCCATCCCCAATCCGGATTCATTAGGATGCTCAAAGCGCTGGAATTATCCCCATAAACCACTTTTTCAAAACTGTTGTCAACATGCGAACCGTCAACCGAACCATCACTTGAACATGACCTGTGAATGACCTTCATGAGAGCCTCAACTGATTTCAACTTGGTGGCAGCTTCACAGTAACCTACCAACTCAGCTTCCGCTGTGCTCATGGTATGAAATGCTTGTCGAGAGGCTTCCCACTGAATTGGCGATCCAGCAGCGCAAATGATGATACCTTGGTGACTTCGATCGCTATTTGGAGCGAAGGAGATGTCTGCAAAGGCTTCCAGCAAACGTCCATGTCGGGGTACCTGGAGAGTACCTAAAGCACCGTGATCCTTGTTGCAAGGGCGGTACACCAGGCATGTGTCCTGTGTTGTGCTCAAAAACCCTAAGACATGGTCTCCTACCTTTTGAACCCGCTTTGGTCTTTTCGAAACTTGGCGAGACATGGCACCAACCACATACGACAAGTCAGGCCTACTTCTACCAGCCAACCAAAGGAGTTCCCCCGTGATAGCTTGAGCAGCCCTTATGTCTTCGGTGGTAAGGTTTTCTTCAAGGGGTTCTTCATGTTCGGACTTCAGCATGGGACATGTTTTGGGGGTAACACCATCATGTCTTTTTAACAGTTCAGCGGTATAGCTTTTTTGGCCAATCATCAAGCTAACCCCATCCCCATACCTTTTCAGTTCGAACCCACAAAAACGCCCAACTGTTTTGGTCAACCGTTTCAACATCACTGCATTTCCACTCTTGCTGCAAGCGGTTGAAAACCGACTGCCTAACATCATCTTTTGCAAGTGCCATGATGTCATCCACATAAGCAATAACATGACCAACACAAACATCATAGCAACCATTTGAACCCTGTTGCATGATCTTCCACAAGTTCCCTTCAGGGGTTTTTTGGAGGTACAAGTGTTTCTCACCAAGATCCCATTTGAAACCGGACATCGTTTTATCCCTGTGAACAGCCCAATGCCCTGGTGACGTTCCAAACCCGTATAACGCATTGTGAACCCTCCATCTTTCAGTGGGTTTACACACCTGAGCTTCAACCATGATTTTTGGTGGCACCACGATAACCTCCCGAGTTTCCACAGGCTTCGGCCGAGGTGCAAGGAGAAATGCTGTGCGAACATCAGCCAGTCCAATGCCCCAATCCATTTCGACCGAGTGAGCCAGTGTAACCCGAATGAGAATCCCATCAGCCCCTGAAGCATAGAGACTCCCTGGAGCTGGATCCAAGTCCCTGCTGAGCATGTTGCCGCAAACTACGGCACGGCATTTTTTCTTTCCCCCATTTGGACCCGCCTTTCTAACAGTGACCAATTTTCCAGGGACAAACTCAACATTTTCTTGGTCCAACATTGACAAATCAACAGGTTCAATGGCTTTCGTTTCATGAACCAGGCTGCTGTATTCCTTCAGCATGGCTTCTTTCCACAACGGAAGTTCTTTTCGGACATCATTTAGGGGTATGGTGGTGGTTTGAAGAACCTCCCCCTGACCCGCCAATTCCCCATTTTCAAGTTGCATGCCACACACATGGACCACATGGTTTTCCTTGGCCTTTTTGAGGGTTATGAGATCCTGTTCCAACCATTCCCTTTCCGTTTGCAACCAGTCGATTCGTGACCCACAAAAGTTTCCCAGATATTCATTTGAGGGGACAACATCCAACAAATCATGAAGAGAATCAACCACATTTTCAGGCATCCATCCCAACTGCTTTTCAAGGGTATCCAAGGTTTCCGTTTTGACCACAACCCGTTTTTTGTATTCCCCATCATCATTTTCAGGGTTTTCGGGTTTTAAGATCCCCTTAGCATTGGTAGTGGAGCCCAATTCATTGGTAGTGGAGCCCAATTTTTTCTCACACTTTTTAGCCATCAGTTCATCAAAACACCGGTCGATCTCATCTTTTTCCCCTTCTGGGTTTTCATGCACATGTTCAACCCCTTTTTCACAACCCTTTGAACCATCAAAACCATCAAAAACCAAAGAGGACTCCCCCCCACGGTCATCCCGTGGCATTTCTGGCAAAGGCACTCGCATTGGTTGGTGTCCAGGCATAGGCTGCTTACCATGAAGGCGGCGAGGAGGTTTGGAGCCAGCTTCTGCCTCCTCCAGCTGCAAGTGAACTTGGTCTCCAACTGGATCAGGCAAAATGGCCTCACGTGCATGCAAAACTTGGCGTTCCTTAGTGGTAAACACAAGCCATCCATTGGTCATGTCCGGGCTTGGACAAAGCAGTTTGGCCTCAACAAACGGTCGGGGCATCAAGTCACGGCGGTTGTGCCATCGTTTTCGTTTCACCAAAACGTTTGAGTTGTATGGCAACATTTTTGGAGTCGGCGAACCCAAAGCATTCATTTGACCTCTCAACCGTTCTTCAACTGCATACCTCATAGCCTGTGGCCAGTGGGTGTTGTCTTGGGATGCAGTATGAAGCAACAGTCTGGTACGTCTTTTCAGTTGATTGACTTCGGCTTCACAATGGCCGTTGCTTTGGGGGTCATCTCCAGCTGTAAAAGATTGCATGACGTTTTGGTGGGCAACCCAAGACCGAAATTTTGAGGACAACAGTTCTTTTGCCCGGTCTGAATGGATTCTGTTCACCCAAGCACCCATATATTTCATTCGGGTCATGATTCGATCCATGGCAGGCAAAACATGTTGAACACCCCTTGACATGACTGGTTCCATCAAAGTGACATGTCGGACTTTCAAGGGTGCTGACAACTGTTCAACCTCTTTGTGCAGCTGAGCATCCGGATCCAAAGGTTCATCCCCAGCATCGACAGGGGCATTTTTGGGTTCTTTGGAAAGGTCAGCTACGATTTCATCCCCAGCAATTGAAGGTTCATATTCATCATCATCATCATCACCGTCAGGGACCTTTTTTGGGTCATCACATGGTTCATCCGGCTCCCCCTGAAGTACAAACTCCTTTTCTTCGAGACCCTCCCCCCAATTGGCATCAACAGTTTCAACAACCTCTTTTGGGGGTTCAACTTCATCACCATTTTTGGGGTCTTTTGGGATTTCAGAGGAATTGGAGGTTTCACTACCCCCAAAAACCGGAACAAGTGCAGTGGCAACCAGGGCATATTTGACCATTTTTCGGGTGGCTAAGTCTCGCGCCCTAGGCAAAGGAACAAGATCAACAGCCATAGTCCAAGCAGAACTACCATGGCTTTCCCGTCGCCTATGTGGTTTCGCCCCTGCCATATTGAGAACACATGTTCGACAATCCCTTCGGTAAGGTTGGTGACCCTGGGCAATATGTTGACGCCACTGTTCAATCCCCAAACTTTTGGAAAGCTTTGGTGGTGCCAACCCATACCATTCACCCAAGACCAGTAGCGATGTGCGAAGAGCAGCACGAAGACCAGGAGCCCACAAGGACCACGTTGAGGTCTGCTGCAATCGCTCATCCAAGTGCACAGCAAGATGCTTTTCCCTCTGACCGGATCGGCACCCATCAAGTTCACACATATCAGGCAGGTTTGACATGCATGTTGTTGGTTTCTTCCTAACATGAGCAAACGCACCTTGATCAAAACTGAGAAGGCTCATGCCAACATTTTCATACTTGGCCAAAAACGCAAGGGTTTCATCCCATGCCCAAAAACTAGCCGATTCATCACCAGCCCCATCAGGAAGATAGGTTTTCGGGTCTTGTGGGGATTCCAAGAAAAACCCAACCCTGTTTTTGACATGTTCCATGTGCGGCCATGTTTCGGGGTTCCAACTTTCTTCGGCATGCATGTACAACCCCAACTGTTTGAGAAACATCGCAGTATCTCCATCAGTTTTTTGTTGTTGGGCTTCAGTCAACATCGGTAGCCCAAAACGATCATCCCCATCACGTCCCCTAAGTCTTGGTGGTCCAGGCTGTTTTTCCAACATTCGACTCACAGACCTGCAAGGTGGCCCACCAATGATTGCAATGACTTTTCCAGAACCTGCCAGTTCCCAGACATACGCCCAAGTGGCCGGATCGTTAACGTTCTGGCCGTTCAGAACGTCCAAGGTGACAACCTCCAGTCCAGGCGGCCATCCATGATCCCATTCCTTGGCTGATTCGCCCGCATACAAGTGGATCACCAGTGCTTTGGCCTGAGAGTGACGTCGCCTTTGTGCACGGTTCCACGGCAGGTGACAACCCTGTAAGGACATGTTTTGACCACTCATGTATTTCCAAATTCTTTTTGGGACATTTGGGAACCTAGAACTCCACCATTCCTCAACATTTCCGGGGGTAGGTTCATGAGTTCCTACAGGGATTCTTTTCGCCATTTCCATAGATTCCACATCATGAATCAAGGCCAGTGCATTTGACTCGGAAACAACAGGACAACCATTCCGAAGCCAACAATTGATTGTGCCCCTGGTGGGGTGTTTGATTTCACATCCATTTGAACTCCATTTGATGACAAAACCCAATTCGATCAACCCTCGAAGTGGTACAATGGGTTCAACGGCTTTTTCAGCAAGGATAGTTCCCGTAAGGGGGTGTTGTTTCAGTTCCACAGACCCATGTGCCAATTCAACCAACACAGTTTCAGAGGCTTCCAATTCCTGCGGAGTTCCCCTACGGAGTGCATTTGTTGCACCACCATCCAAGAGACCAGTCGGCCCATCAGAGGGCATAACCCGTTTCACTTTCACCGCTTTGCTGCACGGTTTCAACGTTTTCAAAAAGGTGGAAGCATCAGTGATGATCCCCGACACATTTTCAGGGTTCCCACCATTTTCACTCCCGTCCGTACGTTTTGACGTTTCACATCCAAGAGACACATCTGCCGTGGCGGCAGCATTTGAGGTTTTTTCAGGGCTTTCATGGACACCAGAACCCTTTCCCTTTTCGGGGGTCCCCTTACCCTCACTTTTGGTGGTTTTGGCAACCTTTTTTGGGGTATCGTTTTTGGGGTTCCAATTCCCTTTTTTCACTGGGCAGTCAGTCCGTGAATGTCCAACACCCGAACAATTGAAACATCTACCACTTTTGGGATCCAACTGAGCATGATGAAACTTGCATGAATCACCCCTCGTGCACCCTCTTTCGGTCATCCAATACTTACATGGATATTTTTTCTGAGTTTGGGGCTTCCCATCATCCCCATTTTGTGGCAACCCTGGAGGCCTATCAACACCCAATGCAGCAGCTTTCACAGATGTCCCCGTTTTCCCCCCAACACCAAGCAACAGGTCCTCAGCTTCAGCTTGAAGATGCTCGGAGTAGCGAAGAATCACTGCAGTGTGCGGCTGGCGGTCAAGGTTGAGCTGCTGGCGCACCGAATTCAATCTGTAGGCAACTTGCGGAGATTTCTGGCTAAGGCAGTCGGAGCATTTGGAAAGGGCACCTAACAGCACAATACCATCAGGGAGAACAACATTCAGTTCTACAGCCCTTTGAACATTCCGTCTCCATTGACGCAGCCATTCCAAACTCTCATTCACACTGTTACCACATTTTCCATCAGTCAACATGTGCAACAATTTGGTACGTTCAGCAGACCCTCCAGGTTGAAACAACACTGACAACCGAAAGAGCAATTGGTCAACAGTCAGTTTTCGGCTAGCAATCATTTCATCCCTCACATTTTCAGGAATTGCAGCCAACAGCATGGATAGCGCGCGACGCTCAGTTCTTGGAAACATTCCCATTTCAGGAGTGGCTTGAGGTTTCAAATTCAACCTTTCAAGAGGTCCAGAAATCAACCATGTTTGATAACACTGATCCGACACACTACGGACCATTTTCCACCAAGTTTCACTGGTGTACGACAAGTCGCCCATCATCGTGTCAACCACGCTGAGCCAATCACCATATTGAACCGCAGTTGCATCACCTGACAACTTCGGCAAATCATCAGTCCTCAGATTTTCCGAGGGATTTTCCCCATAAACGCCTGAGCTTGGGCCGAAGCCAGTGATCGAAGGCGGAAATGGCGGCAACACAGGAGGCGGGGGGCAAACATTCCCTACAATATTCCCACATCCCACAACAGACACTTTCGGAGGCGAAGGTGGTGGTGGACCCGGTGGAGGCCTAGGGATAAACAGTTCAACCAAAGGCTCTGGCACCGAAACAAAGGAACTTTGTGACCCTTGCAGGGATGGTTCATTTTTCATGCCATCCTCTTTTCCACCAACAACTCCCAAACCCTCACAACATTCATCAAAAACCATCTTTTGTCCTACTCCCCTTTTTGGTTCGGACTTCAAAGACAGCACACCTTGCCGAAACCTTTCTTCGGCATCACGCAAACACCTAAGCCTAAAGAGCTCAACAGGATCCATTTCAACATACCCTTTTTGTGGTGTGGTGGTGTTTGACACTGACTGCAGTGGCTCCTGAATCCCAGCGCTAAATCCAAGTTGCGAAGCATCCTGAAACCCAGCACTAAAACCAAGTCGCATAAGGTCCTGACCTTCATAGCCAGGCCCATAAGCTTCTCGAAGAGCTTCACGTTTGCAGTCAGGACTCCAAAACGGGTTCACTTGGCTTTGGACCCCCAAACCACTAGGCATTGATCCCTCTACCCCTTGGCCATGAACAACATGTTTTTCACTACCATGTTGCACCACATTTTTTGGGATTTCATTTTTCCCCACAACATCACCGGTGACCCACATTTGAGGAGGGTTTTCACCAACAACATTCCTGTCCAACCCACTTGGCTGGCCAGGCTCATTTTTCGCCTGCCGAACCCTTGAACCCTGGGTAACTTGTTGGGTCCCACCGTTTCCCTTTCCCGTGGCAACATGGCCTCCTTGACCTTTACCGTTACCATTTTGGGGGGAACCAGAGGCATTCCCATCAGCACCATCACTTCTACGGGCATCAGAACTCGGTTCAGACACAACAACACGTTTCACTTCAGGATTTTCTCCCTTTACCTCGAGGTTCTTTTCGCCTTTAGTAGTTTCACCTCTAACTGGCTCAAGAAAATCACCCGGAGAGAAGGACATCGGTGGACCTATGGGTTGCAAACCAGCTAACAAGTCACCCCCAGAAACACCAGACACCATCCCAGTATTCCCAGGCACATCGGACAAGGCTGTTGCCCCAGAAGTCCCAGTCGCTGCCACGTCGTCCACCAACCGCTGCAACTGCGCATCAGCCGCTTCATCAGCCAGCGCTTGAGCTGCACGCCGCTGCAAGGACGAATCTCGCCGTCGGCTCAACTCCATGCCAGGTAGAGTCACTTTGGGCTCATAACCCGTGGTTTTCACACAGGTGCAACTTCTCAGCTGCTGACGCGCTCTATCTTTTCAAGAGCTTGCATCTTGAGCCATTTGTTCAATGGCGTGTATTCTTTGCGCAGGTGGCCATGCCATGTTGCATGCCATCCATCTTTTAAACCTTATTGTCCTTTGACCACATGTAACTGCAAATGGAGTTATGGCTCGATCGGGTGAACCACAGAATCAATTCAAATCACGCACATGTGTCGACGTGGCATGGTGCAGGCCCAGGTCCTCAAGACCTTGAATGAAATATTGAAGAACTTGAAGAACTGGTATATTCACTTCTGTCAGTCCGGGTGATGCCACAATGTAGCTAAGCAAAATTGAAAGCATCAGGAATGTGGATAGCACTTGTATATGCTTGTCTACTGAATCACTGGTGTAGCCGGCCACTTGGGTGTTTGACTCTTGAAATTCAAGTTCAACACATTTAAAAATTGGATTGTGCTGTCATCGGCCTATTTGGGTCCTTCTGCTCACACGATTAATCTGTTTATATCTTTTTGCAGATATGCGACATTTGCGGGCGTTTGCATTGCTTCCACCTTCGTATCTGGCACACCGGTGGCTACACATAGGCCCGACATAGGCGAACCGTTGGTAGCGGCCACCTTGACACCTGCATAAACCAACAGTGCATTAAACAGAATACCATAGAATACCAGCAATCTCAGACAGAATACATGTTGCATCGTGAGAGACAAAATCTAGCATGCACATAGCCCAAGTAGATCCATGGAGGTTCCAGGCGTACAGTTTTCAGCCCATCCGCCCCATGCCTCAACAATGTTGCTACGTAGATGTTTTCCCTGAGTTTCGAGGTTGGAGTCTGTGCGGACGATGGAGTCTTATCAAGAAAAGTTTATGCGTTCAACATCTTCAGATATCTTTAGCCTATGACTTGACATACCTTTACAAAAAGCATGTGCTACAGACGGAGGAATAGATTCAGGAAGCAAAGCCCAAAAAACAATGAGGAGGAAGACAGGACATTGCATGCGTAACATGACTTCCTTTATGCTTTTGTTGTGTTTGTTGCTCTTGGTCTTTCTTTCTACTTCTAGGTTCCAGATTCTACCTGTTCAATCCTTTTCATGTTTTTTTGTTTTTAGTTCCCCACATCTTTGTGTGGGGTTCTTGTTTTTGGTTCTGCATCCCGTCCGCCGCCTCCTGCCCGCCTCCTCCCGTCGCCTCCTCCCGTCACAACTTGTGCTCACACACAACTTGTCCACACACCACTTCTCATCACACCACTTGTCACACCACTACTTGTCCACACACAACTTGTCTTCACAATACTTGTCCACACACAACTTGTCATCACACCACTTGTCTTCACACTACTTGTCCACACACAACTTTGTCCACACACAACTTGTCATCACACAACTTGTCATCAGACCACTTCTCATCACACCACTTGTCATCACACTACTTGTCTTCACACTACTTGTCCACACACAACTTGGCCTTGTCATCACACCACTTGCTCACACACAGCTTGTCATCACACGACTTGTCTTCGATCCACCTTCACTTTGTGTGGCAGGCGTGGCACTTGATGACATGGATTGTTACTTTGCGTGGCAGGCGTGGCACTTATGGCACTGGGTTGGCTCTGGTGGCGCGCTTGGTTCCCAGGCGGCGCTGGGACGCCGCGGCGTTTTGCGTGGCAGGCGTGGCACTTTGTGACATCCACCTTCACTTTGTGTGGGCGTTTTGCGTGGCAGGCGTGGCACTTCGTGACATCTACCTTCACTTTGCGTGGCAGGCGTGGCACTTATGGCACGGGGTTGGCTCTGGTGGCGCGCTTGGTCCGCCATGGTGCCGTGGCGCCGCGGCGTTTTGCGTGGCAGGCGTGGCACTTCGTGACATCTGCTTTCACTTTGTGTGGCAGGCGTGGCACTTGACGACATGGATTGTTACTTTGCGTGGCAGGCGCACTTATGGCACTGGGCTGGCTCTGGTGGCGCGCTTGGTTTTAGGCGTGGCGCCGGGGACGCCGCGGCTGTTGGCGTGGCAGGCGTGGCACTTGGAGACATCCACCTTCGTTTCACGTGGCAGGCGTGGTACTTGGTGACATCGACTTCTACTCTGCCGTGGCAGGCGTGGCACTTATGGCACTGGGCTGGCTCTGGTGGGGCGCTTGGTTTTAGGCGTGGCGCCGGGGACGCCGCGGCTGTTGGCGTGGCAGGCGTGGCACTTGGAGACATCCACCTTCGTTTCGAATTTCGGACAGATCAGTTTTCCCCGACCTACAACATTCATGTGCTGGTGACTGCAGATGGGCAGAGATTGGTTCTGCGCGCAAAGCTGCTTTATGATCCCGTTTATCTTCGTGTGCCTGCGGTGGACGACGGCAAAATCACTCCTTGGAATAATAAACAGGCCTACCAGGAAGTGTGCGATGCTATTCAGCATGCTAGCGTGTGAATTTTAACCAGCATGGATTGGCGCTCCGTGTATGGCCAAGTGAGCTAGCTTTGAAATGGATTGACGCGCCGTGCGAAGATCCAGCGCCTGAATGCGGCCATGTGATCGAAAGAAAAGATAGCGCACATGACAGATCAGAACAGGTTCTGTGCAATCGGTTGCAGCGATTCTTGTGTCGCTTGCTTTCAGTGAGAGCTACATTGCTGCACTTGCCGCAGTCGCTTGGCAGGTCCGGCATGCTGCGATGTCGTGATCTTTGCTAGTGCTGCCCAGCGGTACGTCTGCTGAAAACGTTTAATGCCAGGTACCGCCTTCATTGGCAGATGAACGCTCACTCTGGTGCGTCGTGATCTTTGATCGTACTGTTGCTTCTGAAACTGACAGACTTCATGATGACGTCGCCTTTTCTGTATAGATATAACAGCTTGTTATTTTGTGCTGTTCTGCCAGGTACCGACTTCATCGCGCAGATGCTGCCGTTTATGAACATACTGTTCGAAGCAGTGGTCTCAGCAGTAGACAGCAACCAATCATAATGACTATGTAATATGCATGTTGAGAGAGAGAAATATATATATACATACACATAGAAATTCCAAGTTTGCTTGCTGATTTGTAACACTAGAAGAACTGAAAAAATCGATCTCTGCTCCAGGAGCTCTCGGCTCAGTTTTGGTCATTCTTGCTGTGTAAAATGTCTTGCTCTTTTGCCGGTATTAGAATAGAAACTCACTTTACGATTTCTCTGACCGCCTTGCGCCTCTTTCGCCAATGTATGGAAGAAACGTTTGAAAGCCCAAGGACAATTGACAATCAGATTTCTCCTCGAGATTGGAAGGAAGCATGGATGTCATGTCTTGAGTGCTTGGAGCAGACAGAGGGCAGAGTCTATGACTTGGAAGGCGAAGACTGCATCATCTTGGCCCGAGTCAGACGTCTTCTCTGCGTGGCCTCCATGGACGACTGGTCCCTTCTTAAGGTTCTGGAGAATAATGCAGCAGTGTTGCAGCTGGAAGCGGTCGTGCCACAAGGAACCTCCTGGCCCCTGGCGTGACTTTCATGCCTTCGTCGGCAGGTACCATAAGAGTCAGTTTGAAACTGCTGTGGGCGACCTCGGCATGCTGCGTGCCGCGTGGGAGTCTGCAGCGGAGGTGTCGTTGCCATATGCCGCTTGGCTGTGTATCGCAGAAGTGCAACTGGAGGAGACTTTCTGGACTTTGTGACCGTCCGCGGTTGTCCGTAGGTCGATGTGGCTGTTACCTTGTCTTGGACTTGATCCGGGTTCCGTGTGCAGTATATACCGTTTATAGCCAAAGGAGCTAGCTTTAGCTTGCATGGATTGACGCGCCGTGCGAAGATCTAGCGCCTGAACGCGGCCATGTGAGCGAGAGAAAAAAAGATCACGTTCATGACAGATCAGAACAGTTTCTGTGCAATCGGTTGCCACTATTCTTGTGTTGCTTGCTTTCAGTGGGAGCTACATTACTGCACTTGCCGCCGTCGCTTGGCAGGTCCACCACGCTGCGATGTCGTGATCTTTGCTAGTGCTGTTGCAGTTGACGGTGCTCATCTTGGCGTTGTTAATTCATATGCCCATATGCCTTTTTGGGGTTTGAAAAGTATTTTCTCTTCTCTGCGCGATGTTTTGCGTGGCAGGCACAGCACTTCTTACTTGGCTCAAGTATGTCATGTGTTTGACTCTGGTTGCTGGCTGAGCTGACCCAAGAATTGCAATGGAAAAGGGTATCTAGATTTTATGACTAAGATGGCTCAAGTTTTGAGGCTCAAGTTTAAATGCCAACAGCGAGAGTGTCAAAAGAAAAAATGGGTGGTGGTTTGGTGGGGGAATTATATATAGGCTCAAGTCTTAAAGACCGACCATAACAGCGAGAGTGTAAAAAAGGGTGGTTGTTTGGTGTGGTAAGTGCTCAAGTCGTAAAGACCGACCATGGCCAACCGAAAAAAAAGGGAAACTGGTGGTAAAGGTGGGCAACTGGTGGAGCTGTGGGTAGGATGACTGGATGACTGGATGACTGGACGCTATGGGTTGTGCCACCCAAACATTATGAGGTTTTAAACTTAACCAGTGTGGGGCAGGTAAATTTTGGGATGACAATGGTGATACTTGAACATGATTCAATTTAGTTTGATTTAACTCGTTTCACTAACATGTGATAAACATCACCATAACAAAAATAAGAAATATTAAAGTAAGAAGTAATCAACACTAAAAAGTGATGATAATAAATAGTAATATATAATAACAACAATAATAACAATAGTAATGATAGTAATAATAATTAAAGATAATCAACGAACAACAACTAACAACAACACTGAACCATGAACCATGAACCGTGAAACATGCACCATGAACCATGAACCATGAACCATGAACATTTTTTCAGTGATGGTGGTCTTACCCCTCACTTTTTTCATATTTTTCATTTTTTTGAGAAGAAGATCTTACCCTTCTTCGCTTCATTTGTCAATCCTCTGGTCTTCACCAGGTGGAGAAGAACTCCTGGTTGTTACAGTGCCACATGAATGAACAACAACAATAATTTTATTAAACAACAACACTGAACCATGAACATTTTTTTCAGTGATGGTGGTCTTACCCCTCACTTTTTTTTTCAGATTCATTTTTTGAGAAGAAGGTCTTACCCTTCTTCGCTTCATTTGTCAATCCTCTGGTCTTCACCAGGTGGAAAGACCTCCTGGTCTTCACCGGGGGGGGGGGCAGGGCGTGCCCAAAAATCACCGCACGATGCTGGGAGATAGTTTCAGTGGGACAGCTGCTGGTTAGACAGTTTCAGTGGGAGATGTTGGGCTTAACGCTCACCATTTTTGATCGAAAAATCCATGTTTTTTAGTGTTTGTTTCCATTAATTTGGTGGTTCTTTGCCCTTGGCTTTGCGCCATCAATTCAGTGGACCCGATCTCTTCTTCAGATTTTTATGGGCCCATGTTATGACTCACAGCTGCTGGTTCGATAGTTTCAGTGGGAGATGTTGGGCTTAACACTCACCATTTTTGATCGAAAAATCCATGATTTTTACCGTTTTTTTTCTATTAATTTGGTGGTTTTTTGCCCTTGTCTTTGTGCCATGAATTCAGTGGACCCGATCTCTTCTTCAGATTTTTATGGGCCCATGTTATGACTCACAGCTGCTGGATGGATGGTTTCAGAGGGAGATGTTGGGCTTAACACTCACAATTTTTGATCGAAAAATTCAAAGTTTTTTAGTATTTTTTCAATTAATTTGGTGGTTCTTTGCCCTTGGCTTTGTGCCATCACCTCAGTGGTCCCGATGTTTTCTTCTTCAATTTTTTAAAGGCCCATGTTACGCTTAAGTCCCACTACGTTTCATTGATTGATAAAACAATGTCTGTCCAACCAGCAGCTGTGAGTCATAACATAGGCCCATAAAAATCTGAAGAAGAGATCGGGTCCACTGAATTCATGGCACAAAGCCAAGGGCAAAGAACCACCAAATTAATGGAAACAAACACTAAAAAACATGGATTTTTCGATCAAAAATGGTGAGTGTTAAGCCCAACATCTCCCAGTTTTGAGTTGTTTCTCTTTTTTTGTCATCGGTGAGTTTTTTGTTTCCTTTGCTGGTGATGGTGGTCTTACCCCTCACCAGCTTGTTAGTGCATAGGTGTAATTCATGTTGTAGCTTTCAGCCGGTCTTGTCCCAAGTAAAGTCGACCTGAAGCTGTGCAAACTTTTTAGCCGGTCTGGCCCCAAGTACAGTAACTTCAATTTCAGAAATCTTTTGGTTTCAAGTTTCATTTTTTTGTTTTAATTGTTTTGTTTTTTTAAACCGTTGGGTTTAACTCACAGGGAGTTGGCCCCCCGGTTCCCTGAACAGGACTGGCGCGACTGAGTTCAAATGTTGGGCCACAGCTTCTTTGACCTTCGGCCGCAATAAGTGCAAATCTGGTTGGGAAAGGCATAAAACATATGTCTAATAAAAAGTACGTTGACATGTATGCGGTTAACCTTCCAGTTTTTGCATGGTGTTCCATATTTTCCACGGTTGAATTTGAAAAAACAGTAGCTAGTAGCTGGTGGTGGGGCCCCCCGGTCACTTGCTAGGACACTTCGATGGAGCCTCCAGTGATACTTCGGCGATTGGGAAGCCCTGGAAGGCTTGAATTTCGCGCTTTCAGAACTTATTCCCCAGATCTGGCCGATGCGTTCGGGAAACACATCGACTGGTGGAGGGATGCCGGGTCGCGTGAGATTCTGATACACGATTTAATAACATCGATTGATGCTCATCCAGAAAGAATAGAAATCATACACCGAGGATTGTTCTTCGGTTACTATATTTGTGCGTGGGCAACTCCCGTCCATTTGGATCACTATCTCTACGTGCTACTGGATCCAGAAGAAAGCTTTTTCACAGTGTTAGTCTTCAGGGACCAGCGCCAAGTTCGAAGAAACAGATGGTCATAATCATAACCAGGACTGGTTTAGGGGGAAAAAATGACAACAGCGTTGGGTTCCAAAGTTTTTCCAATGTTTTTGAAGGTTTTTCAGGGAAAAGAGGTTCCAACTTACCGACGCCTCCTTCGGTAAGTTGGCCCAGGTCGATTGGTAAGTTCAAAATCTGCCCCTTGCAACTGGCTTTCTGCAGTCATTTTGGATCAAACTTCGGGCAACTAGTGCGCCAAATCGAGAAACAAATCGGGCACGGACAGTATAATGAAGGGAAAATCGTCTTTTTTTCGCGGTCTTACCCGGAAAACAGACCGAAGTAACATAGAAAAAGCAACGCACCAAAAAAGAAAGGTTTCGGACAGGGTAATGAAACGAAAATCGTCGTCGTCTTGCGGTGTTACCCAGAAGACAGCCCGAAGCAACAAAGAAAAAAAAACGTGCCCAAAACAAAAGGCGTCGCCTCCTCAGGACCAGGACAAACATGAAAAGGAAAGAGCCGCTGCAAAGCCGTGGAACCAAGGACACAAACACAGTAAAACTGCAAAGCAACATGTGTTCATTCCTAGAGAGCAGTTACAATTGTTTTTTGCGGTCGCCCAATTCTTTGCAGGGCCAATCTACTGCGTAGTATTATGGCTAGCTTTGGTAACATCTCGACGCATATCTGAGACGCTACTGTTACGAGGCACAGATATACGCCTGACCGGAGGAGAAGACCACGATGCTCCGCATGTGTTATTTCAAAAAAGACAAGAAGATAAAAAAACTTCGGGGGCAAGGGAAATTGGGTGCTGAAAGCCTGAGCGCTAGAATTTCAGAGTCAAGCATTGAGGGTCTGAAGGAATTAATCGAAACGGGTCTCAAGTGGGAGTGCCCCATGACTTTGGAACCATTTAAATCTTCGCATCCCAAAGTTTTTGAAAATGTTAAGCCTCTGCGCAAAGACGATTTTATGTTGGACGTTACATCAGAAACATTTCTGTTTCAAAGCAATAGCAGGAAAAAAAATGCCAGCCGAACATGGCCCGACAATCGGTGTCTGATGCAGTGACCCGTATCCGGGATGTCATGTGGGCATTGACACATCAACGAAGATGGAACCCAAGCAACCAATATAGGGGTAGCCGTGTGACAGTTCACGGTGCCACGAGGCATACAAGCTCGGCACTACTGCTTTTTAACAAAGACAAACCATCAATGCAGAGGCCAACTGAAACCACAATTTTAGAAGTGCAGCAACGCGCAGATGCCAGAACTTGGCGGAAGCACTATTGTCATGCACATGACGACGAAGTGAAGGAAGCTCTAGAGTTTGGGTCCGCCCCAAGTCCTTTCAAAAGAAGTAAGAAGGAGGAAAAAACAGAAAAAACCTCAAAAGAAAATCTCAACATGGTGGTCTTACCCCTGCAAAAGGCACAGAAAGTGAACCCAACTGCACATCAAACATACCACCAAAAGGGGAAGAAAACACAAATTTTGAAAGAGCAGACACGTCTTCCCTGGCCCCCGGTCCTGAGCCAAGACCAACCTCAAGCGCGGAAGCTGGATCTGCTCGGTCGGGTAGCGTCCAAGACCAAGAAAGCCAGTGCCAGCCAAAGCAACATGCATTCAGGAGCCGTAATGTTGCTGAGTAGCACTAGGATTTACTGAAACTTGTTTTGGAACCATGATGATGACTAATTATGATTGTTGTAATTGTTCTTGTTTTTTTTCGTTTTCTTGATGTATTTTTCGCACCATGTTTCGTGTGTGTTGTTTCTGATATCGTACGAACCATACGACATGCTCAATGCATTCTTTCAGTTACACGTTTGACTCATTTGATTTCATATAACACACGCTGAGGCTTTCAGAAAACATCAGCGGCGACAGGCCAAACAAAAACGGCTTCAAGGGAATCTTGGTTAATGATTATTATCATCATCCTTCTCACACATTGAACCTTCACATGCTGAATGAACTTACTGAAAAAAACGGTTGTTTGTTGGCTAAAAGGCCCCTTGCGAGTTAGTTGGTTCTGTTCAGCAGAGCCCCTCGTAAGTTTTGTGGTCTGAGGCCCCTGCTTATCCATTCTACAATTATCTTATATAACTTCCCGGTTGTTCAGAAGGTTATGAGGCCCCTCCACAAGTTTGTGGCTTCTGGCCCCTTGTGTGAGTATGAGGTCTCATGCCCCCGGGAAAGGGAATGTCCTATGTATGAACTAAAGGGTCAGTGATCCAGGATGGCAACAACTATGATGATCATCGGTAACCACTTTCATCGTGCAGATGACATTTGAACATTATTTTATTTGTTGACCATCAACACCTTCATTGTCATATCATCCCCAAGTAACGGTGGTTTGGAATTGCAACAGTCCGTTCCGCCCAGAGTCAGGTAATCACATTTTTGCCATCGCTGCGCAGGAAGAGGACTGACAAGTCCAGCATCGCAATCTTAAAAAGGGTCTATTGGGGTCAGACCGGACGTAAGATGCGTGTTTTTGGGTTGGTGGTTCTGTCCCAATAAACAAAAACAAAAATTGCATTTGATAGGCTGGCATTTTTAAAAAAAAAAGTTGCACATAAAACTATTTCACTTTGGACTTTTTTTTCACCAACCACAAAAGTGAGACGTTCCAGGGCCAGGGTGGGTAAGACCACAGCCCTGCTGCTATGGCCATTTAATGCTGGGCGGGTAAGACCACGACGCTGCTGTGACTTTTCTTGTAGGATGGGCTCCAGGTGTGCCAGGAAAACCTGAGCGGCATGTCCGTCTTCTTCAGGTATTTTGTGGGCATGTTGTGCGGGGTTGCCCGCTCAATGCTGTGGAGTGCCCAATGCGATTTGGGGATCCACTCGGTGGCTTCCAACCCGTGGTCAACGCACCCTTCACTGACCCACCATTGCACAATGGATTTGATATCCTCCACCCTCTCAATCTTATGAGTGTCCACGAGGAATGTCATGTCCGGGTCTGAAAGTGGAAGGCCCGTGATTTCCACAATCAAATTTGGACAGTGGCAGTCGTCCTCCGAGCCGCCGCGCTTGGTGTAGCACACCATGAATCCCGGGGTGAAGTCTTTAGGATGACCAACCGGGGTAAGACCACCAGGATATTCTGATCGGTCCCATTGCTGCTGAAGATACTTCACTTCAATATTGGAACTATCTCCCGGGATCACCGTGGGTCCGTGTTTGGAACCCACCAGGCTCCAACTTCTGTTGCTGCTTGCGTCATCATCTGCCCTCATCAATGCCGGCATCTGAGACTGACCCGATGCTGAGTACGCAGACATGGCGCAACGCGGCAGTCACAAATTTGACCTGAAACAGTTTGAGCCTTTGCAGCTACTGTCACAAAAAACACTACCATCAGATCATGGACGTTTTAAACATGCATATGACCTTGCAATGTTGAAACTACCCAAATATACGCATGAATCAAAAGTTTACCCATCAGCTCATGAATCAAAGACATCTCCTTGTCACTTAGGTTGCGGTTCCCTCACCACCCACGCACACGCAAACACACGCACACACACACATACGCACACGCACACCACATACCTTTTTTTTTGGCCAAGAGATCAGAGGGTCACGACTCCAAAAATGCTGTTTCTGTTGAGCAGCGAACTTTGACATGAAAAGGGCAAAGGCGCTAGTCACAGCAACAATTACCCCTCGTATCTGAATCTCACAGGGTCCAATCGAGCAATTCATCAAATCAAAACATCACCTCAGTTGACCAGAGGTAAGACCATCAGGGTCTTGGTGATATGTCTTGCTCAGCTGTCCGGATTTCACGTTCAAAATTCACCAAGACCCGTCCTCAGAAGATTCTTCTTCCTTTTTTTTTGGCTTTTTGTTCTTTTTCTTCTTGGGCGGTTTCGGCTGCGATTCCTCGGAAACCTCTTCTTCTTCTTCTGCATCGCTGCCGTCCTTGTTCTTCTTTCGCTTAGGCCCAGGCTTTGGTTTGGCCTTGGGTTTCGGCTCAGCATCTGTGGCATTGTGGTCAGTGCCAGAGCTTGCATTTGCGCCAAGTGCTTTGGCAGCATCTTCGCGGTACATGGTGTGACCGTTTTCTTTGAACTTTTCTAGGACATACCGCGTCAGCCTTTCTTCCAACATGGTGCAATGGGTCTCTGTTAACCCAAACCCAACCACAGGCGTGCGTGAATCCAGGCACGCTTCCAACATGTGCCCTTGGCCGGGTGTGAGATCGATGACAGCTGCCGCTGAAAAGGAATGAAGAAGGTCTTGATGAAACTTTGCTGGCAAGCGTGCAGCGGAAAAAACGCTCTCAACGCGCTGTTTGTTCTGCAAAATGGCATTCTGTTCCTTTGTCAAACCTGAGTGAGCAACACCAAAAAAAACAAACAATAAAACAACCAAACGAGAAAATAAAATAGCCTGAAAAAAACAATCATGTCACAGAAACCGGCTGCTTCTGCCGTGCTCAGCTTCATGGTTTGGTTTCCCAAGATCTTCTCCTTGACTTCCCGGGTGGACTCCCATAGCGCAGTGGCCGGGAGAGCGTCGACCCACCCCACGACGTTTCCGTTGTTCCATCCTGGGTAGTGCATCCTCTTTTTCTCCGGAACCACTCCAGGCACTAGTTGAGCAGCACTAAATGCCTGGATACTTGTCAACGTGGTGTAAGCTTCGCTTCCACGGACGCGTTTCTTCCTGGAACGAACCGTCTCTTCGCTGAAGATGACGTTGATGCATTTCTCGTCACAGTCAGTGCCTTCGTGTCTGGCAGCCTTGAGGCGGAAGACCTTCCGCACTTCTGCCTGCAGCAATCCTCTTTCGGCAGTGCGCACCGCGATGATTTCTCCATTGCCTGGCACTGTGACCTCGCCTGCATCGCTCTTCACCTGGGCCCCTCTGGCCAGCATGACAGACTGCAGCAAATTTTTGAAGTCACCGTCTCCCTTGACTTCAGGAAAGCGTCTCAATCCCACTTGCGCATTCAATCCTGGGGTCTCGCCCATGAGGTCCATGTCAAACCAAACCAAGCAGGATTTTTGCCCTTCGGTGATGATGATTTCCTTCAATGCACTTTGCTGTAAAGTCCGAATGATTTGACCTTGGCTGCTGGGTAAGACCACAAGCGAAATGTATCGTCTCACGGTCGAATTCGCCAGGCTATTCCAATATTCCTGACTGTTCTCGACAAACTCAGTTGCAGGCCGGCGCATCTGGCTGATGGCGCTGTCAGCCTCCTCTCCTTCAGGGTTCTCTGTCTCCATTTTGTCTTTCACGGCACGGCAGGCCACCACCTTGTCCCACTCCTCTTTGATCTGCTCATGCTCTGTCGCGT
Source organism: Cladocopium goreaui (assembly GCA_947184155.2). Lineage (NCBI taxonomy): Eukaryota > Dinophyceae > Suessiales > Symbiodiniaceae > Cladocopium > Cladocopium goreaui. Next base: position 48,314 of record CAMXCT020005124.1, on the reverse strand, counting down.
CCTCTGGCCCTTTGTTTCCTCTGGCCACGCCCCTCAAAGCGTTGTCGAACTGCTTGTTGTAGACCAGTTTCTGCAGCCGGGGGAAGGAAGAAGAAAGAGAACGTATTTTGATGTTTTCTGATGGATGCCGTGCATGAAAAGTTTGACTTAAAATACGTAGGCAATTCATTTGTGGATTCCATGTCAACTCAACATTAAAATAAAATTCATACCTGCATTTGATTGTCTTCCTGCGCACATTATAACACAAACCAAAAAAATACACGACAAATGATATGATGTCGCTAGCCCTGCCTCCATGAATTGCAGGCAATCCAAAGAGCTTCTTGTCAAAAGTCCTTGCCATGCCACTGCTTCTCCAAGCATTTCCTTGCGGTAGGATTCGTGGTTGGACAAAACTCTCTGAAGAATTTCTCTGTCAGCCTCAACGATCTTGGCTCGGGCCATCATGCTGGAGCACCAAAAATCCAGACATTGCTTCTTGAGTTGGAAGAGTTGAACCAAACCGCACGCATTGGACGTGCCAAGGACTGTGGATTTTGTGACCTCTTCGTTTGGGATGAGGCCTCGCGAGACCCAGTCAAACAAGCCTTGCACCACAAACTCCCGACATGCTGGGAGGGGCTTTGTTGCCAAAATGTGCAACTTCGTCATGCTGTTCAGACAGCTCTTTGCACCATAGGTCTCTTCGAGAGAAAGTATTGGATCAATCAGCAGGGGAGTGGAAAACTTCGCGTGAATCGTGCATGCGCTGCTCACAAAGTTGCCGGTCAGCTCGTCATCGCAAGAAGCTTTTTTCAAACCTTGTAATTTCAGGTGCTGAACAACCTCTGAAGGACTCATCGTTCTTTCTGCATCTTTTTCAAGCCGCTTCTTCATCAAAGCTATTTCTGTGCTAAGCTGAAATGCTGTTCGGCTAAGGCTTTCGAATTCCTTAGTGATAATGTTGCGGGCATTCCAGGCATATACCCACGTGTCATTTTGAGCATCGGGTAAAACCACGAATGCCAAAGGGACAGATCGTAGCACAATTGCCCATTCACCTTTGTGCTTTGGAAGGTCTCTAGCTGCTGCATACAAAGCAGCGTGGGCGTAGCCTTCCGGACTCAGCATGGACAACCCTGACGGCGTTGTTGGCATATTGCCTTTGGGTGCCTCCTCTTCGAGGAGCTTCACCAAAAAAGCTGGTTTCACCTGGCTTGCCGGCCACAAAAACTCTCCGAGTTGCTGCACAGCCTGCCTTCGCAATGGCACCCCTGGAGCTTGACTTTTCAAAAAATCTAGCCAAAATAAATTCCCAGCTGCAATGTAAAGGTTTTGGTTTCCAAGTGCCCTTTCTGCCATTTGGGCTGACCACGGCTCTTGCACTCCTCCTTCATCCTTGCTATTCTTCTTTGCGATGCTGAGGGCTGGAAATGTGGCGAAGTCTTTGCCCAAATGCTTCAACACCAAACGAACATCTTCCTGCACTTGCTCAAAGTAGCCCAACTTGCTTGAATGCATAGTCGTTGACGCCGCAGCCGGTTTTGCGGCACTCGAAGCTGAGGCTGAGGGTGTGACCGCCACAGCAGAATCGGATTTCTGCTTGTTTGCATTCGAAAGTTTGGCTTTATTTTGCTTCGCATCTTTGGTGAGTTTAGCCTTGTAATCGTTGACCTTGACCTGCGCAAACAACGGTGACTGAATATGACGACATATGACGTCGTCAGTTGTTGTGGTGAAGCTGCTTGTCATGATATATATTCTTAAAATTTATCAAAAACTTCTCATTTTACATCACAATGGCAACTTCAACATGTTACAGCCGACTAGTGTCCTTGCCTGGGTCTCTGCCTCGTCTTCTTTGGCTCCATCGTCCACCAATTTCTTCGCAAACTCGGCCACGTCCTTCTCAATCTTTTCCTGGCTTTGGGTCCACAATGTGACTTACGTGTCTGCACGCATGTGATCTGACTATGCATGTGACTGACGTCTATGCTACTTGACTCCCTGCGGTCCTGTTCATCTCGTGACAGTCGCCAAGCACTCCAATTCGCAGGAACGCCATCCGGAAGAGTTTCCTTCTCAGAACCTTTCTTCGGCGGCATTCTACCTGACAATCCTGCTACTGAACCAAATAATTTCTGCGGACCAGAATCTGTTTTCATTGCCCTATCCATGGACATAACACGTTCGGCATCGAGTCCGCTCGATCCCCTGTTTCCCGACTTTTTGTTTCCGTTTGCGCTGCTCCATATCAGTGAAACCATGTCAAGTATGCTGCGCCCAGGTAAGACCATGAAGCTCGATTCGAGTCATCTCTTTTCTCCGCTTCCTGGAATTTCATGATCTGTTCCACGCTTTGTCTGCGGCTGACGGCATTCCAGACTTGACTGTCCAAGGGTCAAGTGTTTCAGCATCCTCTGGGGACAGCGCCGATGGACACCAAACACTGGATCAGAACTTTGCCCAAAACATTCACCGGCATCGCATCACCCAAGGCGGCGCCTAATTCTGAGTCGCTAAAATTATTTTGTAAGTCCTTCAGTAAAGCGGTTGGCCACCCTTGCAGCTTGCCCGCTTCTGCCACCGACAACCGCCTACGGAGCTTGGGGATGAAGAAACCAGTGGGCGATGTCTTCAACCTAGAACGTGTCAAACAAGGACACTGGTATCGGCGAGCGGACTGGAAGGCTTCAGAAGCTGCCACATCCAGTATTACTCTTGGGTCGCAGCTTGGTCTCCATACTTTGCCACATAATTTTCGATGTTGCAGTTTTCATTTCCTTTCGAGGCGGCATCTAAAAATCGGCCCAACCACTTCTTGGAAAATTCACTTGTCTTAGGCCAGGAAAATTTGTTCTTCATGTCATTCGACATGATTGCCACAATGTAGACACGATGTCGGCTTTGAGGAATGCCCAAGTCTGCCGTGTTCAAAACCCGCAGCCTCGAAGTGTATCCCAACGTGGTCAAAATTGACTTGATTCCTGATCGAAAGTGCTGATGTTGCGCATGCAAAAAACCTTTCACATTCTCTAATATAACGATGGTAGGTCTGTGGGCGATGATGTACTTCAGACCGTACAGACCAACCTGTCCCCGCTTGTCGCTGACACCTTTTTTTTTCCCCAAAGCAGAAAATGAAGGACATGGCCAACCGGCAACATAAATGTCAGCGCCTGGGGCACTGCTGGCGTCACGGGTTGTCATGTCCTTGCGACACGGGGCAATCGAGCAACCTAGAGCGCGACAGACTGCCCGATACATCTTGCGTTTGGTGGAATCATTGTCAGACCATGCCGATGATGTGACTAAGTGCTGGCACCCAAACAGCCTCAAAGCCACGAGATCAGAGCCAAGTCCAGCACAGTCGCTGGCAAGTCTCAACTTACGTTTGAGTTGTAATCGAGGCCTCGCTATGAGGGCTGCATTTTGTGCCTCTTGGTTGAGTTTTTCCAACTCTTCTTTGAATCGTTTGACGGGCTTCGTTTCATCATCATTTTTTTGTTTGCTTTCGGACGTTTTCTTGCGAGAGGAAGTAAGACATCACTCCGTTCAATTTTTTTTTTGCTTTCGGACGTTTTCTTGCGAGAGGAAGTAAGACCATCACTCCGTTCATTTTTGTTTGCTTTCGGACGTTTTCTTGCGAGAGGAAGTAAGACCACTCCGTTTCCGAGAAACCTTTGCTCTAAATACCATTGCCATGAACGTCTAAGACTGAAACAACAGAATTTGAATCTTGAGCCAAAATCAAGAGAATCAAAAATCACCTAACTCACCAGACCAGGACCGGGACGAAAACATGTGACTAGGGTACAGCGGTACTTAACTCACCAGACCAGGACCGGGACGAAAACATGTGACTAGGGTACAGCGGTACCAACGCTCAATGCGTAAGGGAGCCATAAATTTATGGCTCCCTTTCGCGCCCTCGGACCGGTCTGGCAATGCGTAAGGGAGCCATAAGTAGCAGCGGCGCTGCAACTTATGGCTCCCTTACGCGTTTTTATGGCTCCCTTTCGCGCCCTCGGACCGGTCTGGCAATGCGTAAGGGAGCCATAAATTTATGGCTCCCTTTCGCGCCCAACGCTCTAACGCTCTTTCGCGGCCCCGGACCGGTCTGGCAATGCGTAAGGGAGCCATAAAGTTGTGCATATGAATTAACGTCGCTCAATTTTCGATTTTTTTTGTTGTAGTTACCATGTTGACTGAACTTTTACCCTCTTTCGCGGCCCCGGACCGGTCTGGCAATGCGTAAGGGAGCCATAAAGTTGTGCATATGAATGAACGTCGCTCAATTTTCGATTTTTTTTTGTTGTAGTTGCCATGTTGACTGAACTTTTACCCTCTTTCGCGGCCCCGGACCGGTCTGGCAATGCGTAAGGGAGCCATAAAGTTGTGCATATGAATTAACGTCGCTCAATTTTCGATTTTTTTGTTGTTGTAGTTACCATGTTGACTGAACTTTTACCCTCTTTCGCGGCCCCGGACCGGTCTGGCAATGCGTAAGGGAGCCATAAAGTTGTGCATATGAATTAACGTCGCTCAATTTTCGATTTTTTTTTGTTGTAGTTACCATGTTGACTGAACTTTGACTGAACTTATGCAAAATTAAAAACATGGAAGCAGTCTCGTGCCCTTTTACCCCACCTCAGTCAGCAATGTGTCAAATAGCATTAATTTCAGATTTAATTATGGCAGCTGGTGGTAACGCAGACGTATGCGCCAAAACCTCTTTCAAATTAAAAATTTTCAAGAGCATCACTTTGAAGCTCTTGAAGAAGCCTTAGTTTCCGTCCGCTTTGGCAGCTGCAGCTCGTACGTCTGCAGGTCTCCATGGCAATCCAGGCCGTTTTGTCAGAAGCAAAAATTTCAAGAACCGAGAGAACCATTGAGCGCTCGACATCTCCTTATCCAGCAAAATAAAACCAAAAAAACAGATAATAATGTGACTGGAAAATTTCAAACAATGCTGCCGAGAGTCAGACTTTTCCAAGTATTCGATATGCTTTCTGATTTTTGCGAAAGGCGCTCGGTTCATTAGAAGCAATTGCGCCTTATAAGGGCATGGTTTCACTGTCGGGACATTGTCGGGAACGAAGCGTTTCTTGGCGGGCACGAAAGCAGGGGGCTTCATCATGGTCACTATCCAAAATGGCTTTGGCGCAATTTCAAGTATTGGCACACCAGTCCAGAGACAACTGCAATCAATGCTTTCGATGCAACCATGCAAACAAACATGATGGCAAATGTCAACTGTAGTGGGTGTTTCACTTTTTCAATCCGATGCATATAGTCTAGTTCGCACCGCAAAAACAGGAACCTTCTCAGAAGCGGCCGGACTCCTCTGTGCACAACGTCAAGCTGGCAGAACGATTGAAAAAATCTTCAGAATGTATAAACTTTTTTGCCTGGTTTTCTCAATGTAGATTTCTCGGATTCACTACAAAGAATGATGTGTGCCTGCCTGGCAGCAGTGAATTTCCACTGGCTCTGGGGAACGTCCTCAACCACAGATTTCAACAACATATGAAGTTCCCTATTTTTGGCTCTGAATTTTTCAGTCACTGAGAAGGCCAACGGTTTTTTGATTGCAGCCTTGTATGTCAAAATGCAAGACCCTGCTTGCTGTGATGACAAAGCATTCCTGGAGAGCACAACTCCCCCAAGAACCATTGCGTGCCATAAAGCCCTCTTTTCAGGTTTGTTGCTGGTCACAACCCAAATTTGAGCTTCTCGAAGAGATGTCGTCAGGGCATGAACACCGTGGTTGAGCAAAATCTGCCGCTCTGTTGATGATGGGGCGTCGATCCAGACGACGCGGCCCGACAGAGATGCTCCAATCAAGCTGCGTGGTTTCACATTGCTCGTCAATGAAAACAATTGGTCAATGGTTTTTTGTGTTTGCTGCCTTTTCTTGTCATCAGCCAAGTCTTTTTTCAATCTGCCTTGGATTTGCTTTTGGGTTGGCTCTTCACCGTCAATCAAATAGTGATCACCATGCGCTTCGACTTTTCTTTTTTCCACTGCCATTCTCAATCGTTTTGCTTCCTTGACCATGGGTTCATCCAGGCTCTGCACATCAATCACATCATCATTTGGCCCAAACGTCGCTGATGAAAGTTTCATCACAACCTCTTGAACATCGCGTTTTCTTTTGCGTAGAAACTCTGCTTCTGTGTTCTTTCTCTGTTTTTGTTGGCTTCCTGAATCAAACCGAACGCGTCTACCATCGTCTTTGCTGCGAGCGAACCATGATCTTCCTGCACAGTACATGAGGCGAGCCTTGCTGATCAACTGGGCATCTGATAACTCTGTCATCCCTTCGTGGGATGTCAACCCCACAACTGACCTTCGAAATGTATCTCCATGGGTGGCATGCGCGCGTCCACGCTGCAGGTGATTGTGCTCAATTTTGGGAAAAGTTTGCTCGACCGAGGATGTGCTGGCGGACCACGCCATGTAAGCAGCAAGTACCTGAAACAGCTCGATCTTGGAAAGTCATTGAAAAAAAAAGGCCCCTCCCCAACCAAAAAATATAAGCTAACAGGCACAGCCAGGTTACAATGTCTAAATTGGGCAACTTCCAAGTCTGAGCCTTCGAACGATTGTGGCAGGCACGACGATAAGCCCATCGCCATGCGTCCCGGTTTGAACAGCCAGCCTGTTTGAAATGTGCTTCCGCAATGTTGTGCATTTTTTGAAATTCATGACTCAGCGCCAGTTCATCCAGCTCAAACAAGTTGGAAAGCCTTTTTAAACCATCCTGTTTCCTCAGAGGGGTAAAACCACCATGTCGTTGCGGGGATGGGTCGCTGCTCAAATTGAAGATGCTGAATGCCATCACAGCATCAAAACTGGGAAATTCAGCTGCAATGGCTTCTCGTATCAACGTGACACAGCGTTTCATGGTTCGCAAAGCGCTCGTCTTGGCGGTAGTCAGGGCAAGATCTGTAAAAGACTTTGTTTTGCCCTTCATGAAGAACACGATGCTGTTGCTCCTCAAAGTGTCCACGCAAACTTTCGTGAAACCCTCCACTTCGAAGCACTGGCTGCGAAGAAATAATGCCTCAGAACTTAATGCATGCAAATGAAAGTCACAAAAACTTCAACGCATGCAATCGACGATCATGAACAATTTTTTTCCAGTGACCCGCCTCAAGCTGCTGATCGAAATAATGAACTTCGCGGTTCATCTCAGCTATCTCCATGTGCTCCGAGTCGAAGAATCGAGTGAGTTCAAGGCAAGACTGGCTCAAATCAGTCATCATTCCCAGCAACAAAAATTTTGTTTCTGACATAGACGACATCCAAGTGTGTGCCCATTCCGCCCCATTGGTTGCCACAGCTCTGTTCAGGGTGTGAACGATACAATCAAAATGAAGGATGCATCGGCTCATCGGTTTCGAGTAGGAACAGAACCTGTGCTTCGCAGCGCTGAGGTGCTGTCCAGCTTTTCGGTCCGAATTTTCAACAAAATTTCGAAACCAAGCAGACATGGTGTGGCTGTTCCAAATCTTCTGGCATACGCTCTCGGAGCCAGTGACCGTGTCCTACCAGCAAGGCAGCTGCATTCCGAATTCTGTTAGACAACATTGAGTCAAACCAGTCAAAAACCCAGGAATGAAAAAAAAAAACAAAGGCGCATTTCCCGTCCTCCAATATGGCCTTCAGAGTCGGGCAGGCGTTCCACGGCCTTTCTATGAGCCTTTGGCACGCGTGAGCGCGATCACGACCAATGATGCGAGCATTTGGAAAAAGGGAGGTAAGACCATCACCCATGTCCACATCCACCCCGCCCCTTTGTCCTCTACTCAATTGCTGCGCCAAGAGCTCATTGGCTGCGCAGTCTGTCACGACCATGGTGCACTTGTTGTGGATGACTTGCATCAAATTTTTGTCCACTTTGTTCTTTAATTGAAGTTTGACGCCGTGAGGTGGCTGGAAATTTTCTGTGCAAAAAAAATCGATGGCACGATGTGTCGCATGGACCAAGTGATTTGCTGTTTTTCCTTCGAGTTCGATGATCCCCAGCAAGCCATTGACTAAAGACATATCTTGTTGTGTGGCTCTGAATCTGACGCATAGCTTGCCTTGTCTCTCATCCCTCATCAAGACCAAACATCTGCATGTTTTGAATGCAAGCCTCAAGCTTTGCAACTGCGCTTCTGTCACTACCCATCGCATAGCTGAGACACGATCAGACGGCGCAGTTCCATCGCGAGCACTTTTCCCCGTGCGCAGTCCCTTCAATTTTTTTTCCCACTGTTCTTTTGGTGGTCCTACCTGTGACTCTGACTCGCATTGAGATGATTTTGATGCTGAAGGCGCTTGATCAATCCAATGCATCAACGCTCGTTGATGACCTCTGGTTTTTGCATGTTGCTGCACACCTTGCGTCCTCCTTCTTTTAAACAACATCACTGGAATTTGAAAAGAACCCCATGAGATGGACGGCAGACTCTTGGATGGACTTGTCACTTTTGTCTGCTTGCTTGATTGTTCTGCTGTCTTCGAGGTAAGACCATCGGGCGATACTGATATTTTTCTGAATTTCGGAAATGATTAATTGCAAAGCACACAACCCAAACGAACTTTCCATTTCTTGTCAGCTGAAGCCTGCATACGCGCGCATGCCAACCAGGGTCTTTTTTTTTGACTGCCCGCAGGAAACAACGTTGTTTTTTGACACTCGGGGCCCTTCTGCGCCCAGAAACACAAAGAACATTTTCTTTTCTTGCAATGGCCATAATGTTTTTCCAAGGATCGTGGCGACAGAAGATGAAGGCCTTGGTCAATATTGAGTTTCGGCATTCAGCTTGGCATCAATCTGATCCCCGAGACGATGTTACTACAACCCCAGTAAACATCGGCTATATGCCTTGTATTTGATTGAGCCGAAAATTTCTGCACATTTACATATGTCTGTCATGGCCATGACCGACTGGGGTATTGACCGTATAGTGCATAATATGATATCAATATCTTGTATTTCACCAACTATACTTTCAAAACGATTCTTATCATTATTTTCAGCCCTCTATAGACATCAATCACATGCGACATGGACGGCAGATTGACAAAGTAACACGTGTCAAAGAACGAATCATAACAAATAATATTGACCAAAAATGGAAAACAATCAAAACAATCAACAGAAATAAGTCTCTGTCAAGTCCAACCTGGAATCACCGCCCCAGCTCCCCATTTTTTCGCGCAAATCATTTGATTCGAAGCTGTCTTTGGCCTATCGGACTGGTCATTGCCAATCAAAAGAAGGCCAGCAGCCACTGTGGGCGGCGCCTGCACGAACAGAAGGGTAAGACCACTAGGCTGTCAAGTGCAGGGTAAGACCACTAGCCACTCATAAGTTTTCTGGCTGTTCGCGCCACACGCTAAGCGCGCAGCCGAATGCGTCTTGAACCATTGCTGCCTCTCTGGGAGGCAGCCTCTCGCGGCGACAAAAGTTGCATCGTCCACATTTTCGATCCGACCAGTGCCCAGCCAACTCGGTCAAGCAAATCACATCATTCGATGCGCAGGTGACCAGTGTCTGCTGACTCAGGACATGTTGAAGCAGGTAGGCGAAAGCTACACTGCGGTGGTTGCCTCCACGGCAATAAGCAACCACTGTCACCCCTGGAGAAGCATTGGGGTCCAACGCAAACCGGGACAAGATGTACCGTCGAACCCTGTGCAGCTCACGTTTGAATACCTCGCCTCGCACAAAGTTCTTCAGGTTCACCGGGAATGTTCCAACATGATGTTTGACTGACCCATTCATCACTTCGGGGTCATCCCAACCTTGCAGGCCCTTGTCCCGGCAATCACAGAAGATGATGCTGTGAGAGCTCTGCCCTGGGCTGCCCATCATTAGGCCATCCACATGGTCCAGGCACATTTTGAGGCACTCCTCTTCCACGGCTTGGAAGTGGTCGCACTGATCTCTCAAGTCCAAGGTTGCTTGCCAAACCCGACTTGGCAAGTGATTGACGCGACTTGCATTTTTGATTACCTTGCCGAGGTTGCCTGCTCCACATGCGATCACCCTCACAAAGCAGGGAGGAAGCTTGGACTCGATTTCCTTTTTTTGACCATATTTGCTTGCAGGTGCCGGTCGAGCAGGCCTGGGAGGCATCGGCTGCTGAGAACCTGAGGCTGCTTCGGACGGGGCTGCCTTTGGAGGCGGCGGCGGTGGTTTCAACGCAGTAGAGGTAAGACCATCATCCTGCTCAGGCTTTCTGGCTGTCAGCAGCACGGTTTTGCCCTCCGGGTCTGCATTTCCCAAGCTCAGCATCAACTCCCACATGTCTCTGCAAGAAATTGTTGCATCAATGCTGTTGCGCCACCACTTCCCCTCAGCAAGTTTTCTGGCTGCATCAGCCCGATTTTCCTGATCTTGCTGTCCCCACTTGAGGTTGCAGCCGGTGAGCCTGTTCTTTTCGATAGCCACTGCCTTGAAGGCGTTGTCCGGGCAATTCGGCACAGACCATCCAGCAAAGAACTTCATTTTTGGCGCTTGCCCTGCTTTGGTCTTGGTCCTTGTCCACAAATCAATATCTTGAAAACCCGTGGGATGAAAGGATTGGTCGTATCCTTGCAACTCAAGGAACCCTCGGTCATTGATCAAGACACGGCCACAGCATCCGAGGTCGTCTCCGCCACTGCAACGGCCACCGAACACAGGAGCGTGTCCATAGTTACCAGAGCCCGGGGTAAGACCACCAGGACCGGTGGTTTTGCCGAAATGAATATCAATTTGCGCGGCGAAATCTGCAGACAAGATGTTGTCAGCATCCAAGTTGCAAAGGATGTGTTTCTTGTCTTTGAATTCATCCCGGAACGTGTAGCTGGGCGGGATCCTTTGCTTCAATGCCCACAAAGCGTCAAACCGAGCTATCGGTGGAGGCGCCAGATCTTCACTAATTTCGTCGCCTTCTGACTCCCGGCCTCTGCGCCAAGCCTCCAACAAGGCCAATTTATGGCACGTGTTTTTGCACACGGAGCTGTGGAAAAACTCCCTCCTGTGCACGCTGCAGACCAACTTGCCAGATCTGAGTTCTTCTTGGCAGTTTTCCAAGATCCATTTTTTGGTTTCTTGAAAATCCCTCTCCACCTCCTGCACCAACTCGTTCGACAATGGAAAGGTGGTAAGACCAACACTAACATTGTATAATTGGTCTTCCGTTGGCCGGAAAAGGCTGATGCAAAACCGCGTCGTCATCTCATACTTTTCCATGATGGCCAAGTTGATTGGCAGGGAAATCCTGAGTTGCCACCCTCGTCCAAACAAACACGTGCAGAAGCTCAACATCGTGCTGAGGTCCTCTCGTGAAGAATTCTTCAACATCGAGACGTGAGACTTCAGCATGAGCTCCGGTCCAGGGGAGAGACCGCATTTTTCAATTGCTTCTCTTGCAATTTTTTGAGCCAAACGATACATTTTTGACCCCTCCATTTCTTGGCCCATGGACTCGTTTTTTGCTTCAGGCATGAGCCTTGTGATGATTCTGCCTGTCTGATCTGTGACCAGCACGCACCCTGTCTTATCAGTGGACACCCTTAAATTGGGTTCTGTTTCAGCCTCTAGTGCATCATCGCAGCCATCCCTTTTTTTTGCCACTTGCTTTTGCCCGTGAACATTTTCGGCGACCGGCGGGGTGGGGTGACCGGAGCTGCCTGCCCCGAAGCCGCTGGCAAGTCCTCGTCTTCGTCCTTGTCATCATCTGCGTCCCAATCGGGTTCGTCCTGGCAGGCAGACAATCCACGTGAGAATCATGGTATACACATGAATGCATGATATACAGATGTATGTGTTTTAACGATAACCCAAAAAAAAGGGATCACATGCACAAACTGCGAAAAAAAACAAAACTGAATCATTATGCCAAGATTTGGCATCCCCAGAACACATGCAAGTTTGACAGGGCACTGACTACGAACGCTGTGATAAAAACTTCAGTCACCGCCCCGGCCGGCCTTCACTTCTGTTCCCCCCTCGTCTTTCACGTCGTCGTCTTCGACCACAGGGCGAATTTGAACATGTGACATTTTTGGAAACTCAGACAATTTCTCTGGCAAAAGTTTCCTCGTGCTATCCAAGAAATGCTTCCAAGCATTCCTTGCTTCTTTGCCTCTAATGCTCACCCTGGAGCATTTGTGGGCCTTTATGACCTTCATCTTGAAAGTGCATCCCATTTCTTCAATGTCCGCGATGACTGGCCTCAAACATTGGTTCTTGTAGTCGCTCATGACCCAAGGGACATACGCATACACGTACTCTTTGTCCTCCTTTTCTATGTCAAATCCAATGGTCGGGGCCTGCTCATGACGAAGCCTCTTCGGTTCTGACTCCTCCTTCCCTTTGCCTTTTCCGGCGCTACCCGCGGATCCGGAGGCCCATCCGGAGTAAGACCGCCAGGACTGCCAAGACCCGCTGCCCTAGCCCCACTGTTGACGACTGTCACCATCATCCCAATCCTGGCCACGCCACGGGCGCTCGGAACAGGACCAGGAGGACCAGGACGACCACCACGACATGGCGCAACGAACACTGGATTCTGTACTGGAGGTTATTTTCGACTATCATAAGCGGGCATTATAATAGTGAAATGCTCAGGGTACATGGTATGTGCTAAACTAAAACGGTGCTCCAGTCCATGTATGTGTTTACTTATGTCTGCCCATGCTACTGTTATTTTCTCAACTCAAAGTCAAACACATGAAACATGAACGAGCCCAAACTACCACGCATGAAACACTCGCAGTTTCAGCCATGTCGGCGCAAATAACGTTTAAAAAAAAACAACCGTGTCATTTATAATGCCACATGGTCAAATGTTGTTCCCAACCAATGACTATCCCCAATGCGTTTTTTTTGCTCGGCCATTCTGGTTCTTCAGCGCATAAAATTAAAATCTATACAAAACTAACAGGACCGTTTTGTACACCAGGGTAGTCCGGGGTAAGACCACCAGGACTGGTAATCTGTACAAACTATACCAGGATAGTCCGGCCGGGGTAAGACCACCAGGCCTGGTGGGTTCTCTAGATGGAAATCTGCCCATTTCCTCCGAAACCTTAGCTTCAATGCCCACAGCGTTGGAGACGCCAGTCCTGACAGGGTGGCACCCCGGCAACTTACCGAAGGGGGCGTCGGTAAGTTGGAGCCTTTTTTCCCTTAAAAGGTCCAACTTGGCAACCATAAGGTCTTCCATTCGAGCCTCTCTGTTGCTCCGCTTGTAGCTGGTTGACCTTGCTTTCAAGGTCAACCAGCTACAAGCGTGGCAACAGAAAGCTCGAGTGGAAGACCTTACGGTCGCCAAGTTGGACCCTTTTTTCCCTTAAATACCTTCAAAAAGGCTTGAACAACTTTGGAACTCAGCGCTGTTGTCAATTTTTTCCCCTAAACCAGTCCTGGTTGTTGTTATGACCACCTGTTTCTTTGAAGTCAGCGCTGGTCCCTGAAGACTAACACTGTGAAAAAGCTTTCTTCTGGATCCAGTAGCACGTAGAGATAGGGATCCAAATGGACGGGAGTTGCCCACGTGCAAATATAGTGACCGAAGAACAATCCTCGTTGTATGATTTCTATTTTTTCTGGATAAGCATCAACCGTTGTTAGTAGATCGTAAATCAGAATCTCACGCGACCCGGCGTCCCTCCACCAATTGATGTGTTTCCCAAACGCATCGGCCAGATCTGGGCAATTCGTTCTGAAAGCGCGAAACTCAAGCCTTCCAGGGCTTCCCAATCGCCGAAGCCTCACAGCAGCCTCCATCGAAGTGTCCTAGCAAGTGACCGGGGGGGCCCACCACCAGCTCCTAGTTGCTGTTTTTCAAAATTCAACCGTGGAAAAATATGGCAAACCCATGCAAAAACTGGAGCGTTAACCGCATACATGTCAACGAGATATAGATATATTTTATTCCTTTCCGTGTTATATTGTTGCCGACCAGATTTGCACTAGTTAATGCAGCCGAAGGTCAAAGAAGCTGTGGCCCAACCTTTGAACTCAGTCGCACCAGTCCTGTTCAGGGAACCGTGGGGCCAACTCCCTGTGAGTTAAACCCAACCGTTGAAAACAACAAAACAGTTAAAACAAAAAATGAAACTTGAAACCAAAAGATTTCTGAAATTCAAGTTACTTTACTTGGGGAAAGACCGGCTAAAACGCTTGCACAACTTCAGGTCTACTTTACTTGGGACAAGACCGGCTGAAAACTATGAAGGTAAGACCACCATCACCAGCAAAGGAAGCAAAAAAAACACTCATAGCGCAGACTTGTTTTAAAAATGTCGCCGATGACAGACACATGGAGAAAAAAACTCAAAAGTGGGAGATGTTGGGCTTAACGCTCACCATTTTTGATCGAAAAATCCATGATTTTTGAGTGTTTTTTCCCATTAATTTGGTGTGATCGGGTCCACTGAATTGATGGCACAAAGCCAAGGGCAAAAAAACACCAAATTAATGGGAAAAAAACACTAAAAATCATGGATTTTTCAATCAAAAATGGTGAGCGTTTAGCCCAACATCTCCCACTGAAACTGTCTAACCAGCAGCTGTCCCACTGAAACTATCTCCCAGCATCGTGCGGTGATTTTTGGGCATGCCCTGCCCCCCCCGGTGAAGACCAGGAGGTCCTTTCCACCTGGTGAAGACCAGAGGATTGACAAATGAAACGAAGAAGGGTAAGACCTTCTTCTCAAAAAATGAATATGAAAAAAAACAGTGAGGGGTAAGACCACCATCACTGAAAAAAATGTTCATGGTTCAGTGTTGTGGTTTCATAAAATTATTTGTGTTGTTCATTGATGTGGCACTGTAGCAACCAGGAGTTCTTCTCCACCTGGTGAAGACCAGAGGATTGACAAATGAAGCGACGAAGGGTAAGACCTTCTTCTCAAAAAAATGAAAAATATGAAAAAAGTGAGGGGTAAGACCACCATCACTGAAAAAATGTTCATGGTTCATGGTGCATGGTTCATGGTTCACGGTTCATGGTTCATGGTTCAGTGTTGTTGTTAGTTGTTGTTCATTGATTATCTTTAATTATTATTACTATCATTACTATTATTGTTATTATTGTTATTATTTTATATTACTATTTATTATCATCACTTTTTAGTGTTGATTACTTCTTACTTTAATATTTCTTATTTTTGTTATGGTGATGTTTATCACATGTTAGTGAAACGAGTTAAATCAAACTAAATTGAATCATGTTCAAGTATCACCATTGTCATCCCAAAATGTACCTGCCCCACACTGGTTAAGTTTAAAACCTCATAATGTTTGGATGGCACAACCCATAGCGTCCAGTCATCCAGTCATCCTGCCCACAGCTCCACCAGTTGCCCACCTTTACCACCAGTTTCCCTTTTTTTCGGTTGGCCATGGTCGGTCCTTAAGACTTGAGCAATTACCACACCAAACAACCACCCTTTTTTTACACTCTCGCTGTTATGGTCGGTCTTTAAGACTTGAGCCTATATATAATTCCCCCACCAAACCACCACCCATTTTTTCTTTTGACACTCTCGCTGTTGGTATTTAAATTTGAGCCTCAAAACTTGAGCCATCTTAGTCATAAAATCTAGATACCCTTTTCCATTGCAATTCTTGGGTCAGCTCAGCCAGCAACCAGAGTCAAACACATGACATACTTGAGCCAAGTAAGAAGTGCTGTGCCTGCCACGCAAAACATCGCGCAGAGAAGAGAAAAAACTTTTCAAACCCCAAAAAGGCATATGGGCATATGAATTAACAACGCCAAGTCATATGTCTGTTATCAATCTGTGCTTCTGACACTAACCGTCTTCGTGACAGCCGGTGTTTTCTGTTGTTCTGCCAGGCACCGACTTCGTCGCGCAGATGCTGCTGTTCAATACATGCATGCATGCATACATACATACATACATGCATACACAACTTACTCATACCGGTCCATACGTGGATGTTATTGCGAAAGAGCTGGCGTTGTCTGAGGCGACTTGATGTTATTGGATTAGTGTGTTCAGTATTGTTTGTCTAGCTGGCCTTCTATTTGGATGCAAATCATTCACCTGGTTGCATACGCCAATCCTTCACCATCTCTTTTCTCTTTCCTGCTTTCCCCATGCCATCTTTACCTTTCTTTTGCTGCTTGTTGGAAGAAGTTGACATGTGGGGTTATCCGGTCCTTTAATTAAGATGCACTGCAGTGTTGATGACATGCGTCACTTTGCTTTGTAGTTCAATCGGCGCTAGGCCCATTTGGGTGTTGGGTCCCAGACCTAGAGGGAAAGCGCAACACGGCTTACCGACAACTGGGTTTTGGGGAAGGTGCTGAACTCAGACTTATGTTGGATGATTTGGATGTCAATGTGAAAAAGCTTGTTCTGGGTGGTGCAACAAAGTTTGTCTCCAAACAGTTCCCGATGTCTTTGACGCATGAAGTGATTGGTTTGTTGAGGTGGTGAACGCGTTGTCTTGCCTCACCTTGCTGGACAGACCCTAAATTCCGAAGGAAAGATGGAAGCAGAGCGTTCCTGGTCGAAACCACTCGTTTCATCTCGTTTCCACGCTTCTGTCAAATCAGATTTGGTTTTCATGCCTTCAGATCGGGCACCACCGGGCACAACTGCTTTCATTGACCAAGAGTCACCATACTCAGCACGAGGCGGTGATGGGCGAACGGACCTGAGCAAAAATGAAGAAGCCATGAAGATCTTGAGGAGGCGAGCCAGAGGGCGTGACATCTTAAACAAACCCAGACATACCCAGCGTGTCAGCAGGGAACTTGTCTTGGATTCTTGGAGTCAACCGGGCCACCCCAGGATACTTGAAGGGTCTTGAAGGCAAGGGTGCAAAGATTCTCCAAATAAAGGTTGGGAAACATGCTCTGTAGACTTTCTGGCAGGTTAGACGTTCCACGTTCCTACTCTGATGAGAGACACGGGTTTCCCCTCACTGAAGCTGGTGTGGTCTACACGCCAAAGCTCTTGGTGTTCCGCAGTCCTGATCAGAAGTCCCCAGATGGCAGAATCACTGGTGACTCAGCTGACTCAGACTGCGAGTGTTGAAATTTCAACAGAATTATGTGAATTCAACATATTTCAACATGTTCAACAGTACAGTCCTCTAAAAAAAGTATCTCAGAGTCACATGGAACGGGAAGCGGATGGAACTTCAGGTAGCCAAGCCTACTCTCCTTGGATGACGTCTCTTTGCACATGCGCAGCTTTAGATCTTCGGCCAGAGCGCGGCAATCAAGGGGCTGTCTATGGCACCATGGCATTCACATTCCACAGAAGTGCTCTTACATTTCATGCAGTGATTTTTTGAGCGATTTCAAGCAACTCAAGCCAGTCTCAATCTGGGCGAATCAAGATTTCTCAGTGACTGATTACAGGTATCCGATAAAATAACATGATGTTTGTGTATGTCCTGGAATAGAAGGGCCTGGTGCTGAGGCTATGTGCCAGAAGGGGAGCCAAGCAAGGCATACCTCGAAGTGACCCGAGAAAAGATGAGATCTGTGCTCTACGCAGCTGTGCAAGGAATCGGAAGCAAAAATGAAAAAGACATAGACAATTTTGATGCGATTTGAAGATGTGGCATCAAAGGATAAAATTGCGGGGCAACTTTTTTCCACACATTTCTTCATCATGTGTGTTTCAGCATTTTTCAACATGATTTCTCCATATTTCTCCATGACAGGAGGGCATGATTCTGTGGTGCTTGGAGCTTTGGGTTGCGGAGTCTTTGCCAACTCGCCAGAGGCCGCCGTTGACTTTCAGTTGATAGATGTTGATAGGCAGAAATTGCATTGACAGCATTTTGACAGTCGGAAACTGCCATTCAATGCTATTACCAGCGGAGGTCATAGCCAGAGAGTGGCGCAAGCTGCTACAGCCAGGCTGGAGTTTCAAGTTTTTTACATACCACTTGTATTCACTTCTCATATTTGGTGCTCCTTGCGGTGCAGAAATCCCTTGTCATTTCTCCATAGCATGAAATTGAGGCGCCGAGTTCGGCGATGCTTTCAAGGTGGTTGTCTTTGCCGTTACCTTCAGCAAGAAGAACTTTGCAGGTTTTGCAGTGGCTTCGACTCATTCACTGAGTATTATTGCAAGATCATTTCTTTTAATATCTGAGCAAGAAATCAGGTCTGGAATCCTAGCCTAAGTGGGTATATTCGACAGATTCGTTTCTGATTGAAACCGCATGTAAGGCACAACTTGGTGACCTTGGGCCATGCTGTGGAGACGGCTCTGGAAGTGCAGATCACAGAAATGAGTTTGTACAGCATTTGAAGTAATGCCTTCAATGTTTCACAGGTCTCACCCTGATGTTTCCTGATGGCACGGCCAATGATTTTCGCGGAACAGAATCAGCGCTTCAATCGTTGCATGCAACTGTCATTGAGGGCTAAAGATCGTTTGTTACCTGAGCACCCCGAGAATCTCACAATAGTGTAGTAGTATGTACATGCATGTACAGGCGTATATTATATATTCATGTCCATGTAGCTGGTCTTGGCGCTTTTTGTCCAATGAACCAAACGGTCAAATGCGGACAAACAGTTGCAGAAATATCCTCACACTGTTTCCGCTGTAGACATACATACATCCGTAGATAGCTAGATAGCTAGATAGATGGATACATCATGATACATCCATACATCCATCCATACATCCATCCATACATCCATCCATACATCCATCCATCAATCCATCAATCAATCCATCAATCCATCCATCCATCCATCATCCGCATGGTCATCATCGCCATCATCTGAGTTTTGTTTTCAAGTTCAACATGGTCGTCATGTTAACCATCAATATCCACGGGACATCCACAAGAGCAACAACATCACCAAGCACCAGACATGTCGAAAACATGGCTCCGAAATCGCATTTAAGGCTGAACTATAAATCTGTCCTGGGCCTCCCTGTTTTCCATTGCCAGCCACACACGTCCTCATCACCCGACTGCCCAGAGTCTGCCCAGTACAATCACCACTTGTCCCAGGAACATCACCGTTTTCATCTTCATCCACCTTGCATCTCCTTGCACCTGAATACTCGTATCATTGTTGTAGCTGTCATCGTGGTCTTTGTCGTCTTACTTCTTCCCATCGTCGTCCTCCTCGCAGCCATCGTCATCACCGTCAACATCACCACCATTTTCTTTTTCCCAACATCTCGGTGCCTTTGTACAGTATTCACCACGGTTGGGCTGTCGTTTCTTTGCGTATGTTGCATGGATGACATGCCTTGACTGGGCCCAATGCGTCACACGTCAATAGTATGGAAAGCTACAGAGACATGCGATTTTTTTGTTGAGTCCATGCCTTCCAACGTCATTGCGTTTGTTCAGACTTGCTTTGGCACCTTGCAGATGGAGTGGCAAAATGTTGAGCAAGTATAGTGGCTTCGGTGTGCTGTGCAGTGTCAGGTCTAGTCGCTCGAGTTCCAGAGATTACACGTCTGGCAGATTCCGCCATGGTTTCAAAGAGGAATGGTCAGATCACATTGCCTTCCCTGGCAAAAGAGGCACGACTACACTAAACCTATCTTCTGTGAGGTATTGCTTCACCAACTAAAAGAACTTCTGAGATGATATACCAACATATACCAACTTGGGCCCAGCTTGAGCCCAGCTGGGGTCCAACATGGCGCAACTTGGGCACAGTTTGACGCAAGTTGGGCTTAGCATGCGCAACTTGGTCCTGTGTGGGGGCATATGGCGATGAAGGTAGGCGCAGGACAGGCCCAACATGTGGGCAACGCGAACCCCCATCACAGCCAAAAAACGTTGGAAATAGCGGTAGAAATGCTAGTTTTCAGCGCGTCGCCCCGAGTGCGAAAAGTTGGCCCGGCTACCCTCTATTTTTTTGAAGTCATATGGACCTCAAGCTGCTCCCAAATGGGCCCAAGCTGGGAACAAGTTGCACCATCTTGAGCCAGTTTGGCCGAAGTTGGAGCCAAGTGGGGCCTCATTGGCGGCCATATGGGGTCGAAACGGTCCATTTGGACGATGTTGGGCCGATCTGCAAAATGCGCAAATTACCACAGTCCTCCCAGCTGAAGCTGTACCAGTCTGACAGATCTGCCCGTATCACTCGGTGCTCAACTATACCAAGCATCGGCACCTTCGGCGCGGGCGGATTTTCTACTTCACGTCACACAGCCGCAAGAATTCAATGTTCGTGTGTCCCCTTGGTCATGTCAGGTTCTCACAGCTCGCAAATACTGCGTATAACGGGCAAACCTCTGAAAACATAGAATAGCCGGTGACCTTTTCGCGGGTGCCACATCAACCACCTCCTTTGCTTTTCTTTGTCTGATTGTTGTCGATGTGCTGCTTTGGTTGCATGTTTTGTTTCAGTATATATATATATTATATTTATTTATTTATATTGCTCTTGCTTCATCATTGCTTTGTCGTTGTTGTGTCGTTGCTTTTGTTGTCGCTCTTTTGCTGCTCTTGTGGCTGTTTTGTACGGCATGTAATATTGTATTGTGTTGGTCCAAACACATCAAAAACAACTTGCTTTATTCAGGCATAGACGCCAGATTTAAGGGATTTTAAGGGTTTGTACGGTCCCACAGCACCGATGAAACTATGCGGTGCGCCTTTTTATCGGTTTGTTCATCCTTGGACTTCATCTGTCATTGGTCAAGGCCGTTGCCAGAGTTGTGAACACCACCTCCATTTATGATTGAGCAACATGTAGCAACCCACCCTGTTCGTATGTAATTGAGCGGCTGCGTTGTCATAGAGATTCATGCAGTATGATGTGGGGTTGCGAGCGTTATCCGGTGCACGCCTATCTTGTGAAACCTTGCGAACAGAAGAAAAACAAAGCAGTTTTTAAGCTTGAAGTGGCAGGCTTGTTTTTGGGAGGGTTATATATCTATATATACATCCTGCACGCAGCTTGAGTTGTCACCATTGCTCGAAGCACACATCTTTTGCGCCAAAACCTGATATTGGAGGTTCTCGCATGATGATGCATTGCGCATCTGCCTTCCGACCATGCCTTGCCGGTGTGAACACACATTTTTGGCTCAATGGAATTTCAATGGAAATTGAAGAATTTCCGCATCTTCAAAGTGAAGCTCTGTGTGTGTGCGCTGTGCTCTCACGTTTAAATCTCGCAAGCCTTAGTACTACCGAGAGGAAGCAGACATGGCTCAAGAGGATCAGGACAACGTCAGTGCGGAGGATGCTTGGACAAGTTTTAGGCATCGTTATGTCCAATCGCTGGAAGACCGTGCAAGACAATGTGAGGGATAGTTTCTTTACAGTTCTGTGTTCTCCATTTTTCTTGGCTTGGCAGTGCTCCATGAGATTCTCAGCAGGCTTCATGGCTTTCACTTGCACGGTTTGCACGTTTTGCCGTTTTGCATTTCATTGTTTTGAGGTAGACCTACAGGAAGCAACAGACATGCTGGAGGTGCCAGATGATGCCCAAAACGCAGACATGGCGGCGGACTCGTCGGTGGCAGGCACAATGTGATGCAGCGTTATTAATTGTAGAGCTTGGCACACCGGCGATGCCACAAGGGTTCTGTATATATAGTAGTGTGGGCGTTGGTGTTGTTCATGTGCTCTGCGCGTGCGCGCGGGTACAAAGCAGAGTGTGATGGTCTTGTCATACCGCAGCTTGTAACCATATTACCACACATTTTCTGTCGCATTTTTGTGCTTGTTCTTCTTCTTGTGCTTCTTGTGCTTATTGTGCTTCTTGTGCTTGTTCTTCTTCTTGTGCTTCTTGTTCTTGTTATTTGTTTTGTTTTGTTTGTAACTTTGTTTTGTTTGCTTGCTTGTTTGTTTGTTTAGTTTGGTTTGGTTTGGTTTGTTTCGTTTTTTGTTTTTTTGTTGGTTGGTTTGGATGGGTTGGTTTGGGTTGGGTTGGGTTCGGTTGGGTTGGGTTGGTTGGGGTTGGGTTGGGTTGGTTGGGGTGGGTTGGTTTGGGTTTTGGGTGGGGTGGGTGGGTGGGTTGGTTGGCTGGCTGGCTGGCTGGCTGGTTGGTGGTTGGTGGTTCTTGCAGCACAGCTTATTGTCGTATTTTTGTGGAGCCTAAAAAAATTAAAAATCGTCAAATAGGCTGTGTCTTCGCGTCTTTTTGAGACCCTCGGAGGAAAAAAAACACCGTAAATATCGATGTTTTCTGCGCCTCAAAAGCCCAAAACCACAGTATTCACGATGTTTTTTTGCCTTTGGTAGCAAAAGTCATGTTATTTAGCATGTTTTTTGGCCCGCGCCTAGCAAAAACACTGGTATTTAAGGAGTCTTCACCATGTTGCAAGATGTAGTTTCTATATGCGAAAATAACAAAAAACACTGTATTTTACGATGTTCTTGTTTCCCGAGCGCAGCAAAAAAATTGTAAAACAATTGCTCAAAAACGGCCCAAAATCGACTTCCAAAAGCATCTTGTAGAATTTCGTAGTTTTATCATATTTTTCCCGACCCCCAAAATCCTTCACTCTGCTGGTGTTTTCACGTTTTTCGGGGCCCGGGGCGGCAGGGGCACGCCCCCGGGTAGCTAAAGCATGCTAAAGCTAGCTGCAGCTACACACCACGTACGGCAAGGCATCGTCCGATTTATTAATGGGCTGCCCCCCTGCCGACCCCTTTAAAGAAAAATGTTTACACAAGGCTTGGCAGGTAGGGCTTTGTAGAACCACAGGCGGCAAACAACAGTTCACGCTTCGAAGGCTTGACATAGTTTGGGCAGGTATCGGTATCGCTTGTAGAACCAATGGTGGCAAGCTGCAGCGCAAAGACGCTTTGCAAGGTCGGGCAGGCAGGGTGTTTCGGAAGGTGGCAAACGGCTGTTTCGAAACTGTTAGGAAGTCGGGGAAGTGGGGCCGTGTAGAGGCAAAGGTATCAGCTGGTAGTGCGGGCGCAGCTTGACACGGCGGCGTACTTCTGCAGGGAAGGTGGCATGCTCCTTGCAGAGGCGGGCCACGGCCTTGGTTGGCACCCTTCGAAAGCTCCAGCGGAGGCTTTACGGTTTTGAGGCTTTTAAAGGGTTGCTGAAATGTGCCACATAGCAGTTTCGAATGGCAGGGATGCAGCGGAGGGCTGTAAGGTTTTGATAGTTTTAAAGTAGCAGTTTCGAAACCCTACATAGAAACATAGAAATCTTCGAATCCGGCACGGAAGGTGCCATGGTGCTTGCAGAGGCGGGCCACGGCCTTGGTTGGCAGCCTTCGAAAGCTGCAGCGGATGGTTTTAAGGGTTTTTTTTTTGCTTTTAAAGGGTGGCGAAAACGTGCCCCATAGATCCCCATAGCACCTTCGAAACCCTACATAGGAACAGTTTGCGGGGCCTACTTGGCCGCTTGGGCTTGTTTTGGCAGCGTACTTCGGCCGGGGAGACTTTCGAAAGCGACGGCCTTGGTTGGCAGCCTCCGAAAGCTGTAGCGGAGAGTTTTAAGTGGCGAAAACGTGCCGCGTAGCAGTTTCGAAACTGTTTGCGGGGCCTACTTGGGCGCTTGGGCTTGTTTTGGCAGCGTACTTCGGCCGGCGCGGCCTTCAAAAGCTGCAGGGGAGGTGCCATGCTACTTGCAGAGGCGGGCCACGGCCTTGGTTGGCAGCCTTCGAAGTACTTAGCCGCTCGGGCTTGTTTTGGCAGAGGCCCTGGTAAGAAAAGGTTTACTGGCACACCTCGCCGCCCCGCCTAGGCCAAGGGGTCGGCCGATTCATGGTTCATTCAGGTGTTTTCCCTTTTATTTGTATATTTGATGGTTTATTTTTTGTCAATTATCTATGCTTTATCTTTCTTTATCTGCTTGAGATTTCTCCAATTCTTTTTTTGTATTGATTTATCTATCTAATTATCTGTTGTTTTTCTTTTGGTTATCTATTTCCTGTATTTGTTTTCTGCATTTTTATTTACTTTTTCATATGTTCTTATTTTTCATCTAGTTATCTAGTTATGTATCTATTTATCTATTTGTTTGTCTAATTTGTATTTGTTTGAGACACGGTCATGATGAACGTAGATTACTTGAGTAACGAGGGGCACAGTTGTGCTGAGAAAGTGCGCAAAACATGTAAAGCGATAGGGCCCCTCAAATCGACAACGCGCAACCATATATGGGAGTGCATAGAACTTTGTGTAAACGAAGGAAGTTTTGTTGCGCACATTCACGCATGGGCAAAATTCAACCTGCTGCGCCTGTCTTTCTTGCAGTTGCCATGTAATTTGTGAGCCAAAGTGATTGACCCGTTGCTTTCTGTCGGCATTTTGCTTTTCCCCCTGGTCCCAAAGCCGTAGCATCAAATTGAACTAAACGCAAGTGGATTCTGAGTTAATACAAAACTGCAAAACCGGTTTGAAATCCAGTCCTGAATTCCGTTTATTCCCCACAACTTTGTGTGGGGTTCTTGTTTTTGATTCTGTATCCCGGGTGCTCCGCCTCCCGCCTCCCGCCCGCCTGTCACACACCCTCTTTCACACCCCATCTTTCACACACCATCTCTCACACACCATCTTTGTCAACCATCTTTCACACACCATCTTTCACACACCATCTTTGTCAACCATCTTTGTTAACCACCATCTTTCACACACCTTCTTTCACACACCATCTTTGTCAACCATATTTATCCATATTTGTCAACCATCTTTGTCAACCATCTTTCACACACCATCTTTGTCAACCATCTTTGCGTTTCGCGTGGCAGGCGTGACACTTGGCGACATCCACCTTCGTTTCGCGTGGCAGGCGTGGCACTTGGAGACAGCCACCTTGGTTTCGCGTGGCAGGCGTGGCACTTATGGCACTGGGCTGGGCCTGGTGTCGCGCTTGGGCGCGCTTGGTCGCTTTGCATGGCAGGCGTTGCAGTTGGCGACATCCACCTTCGTTTTGCGTGGCTGGCACTTGGCGCCATCCACCTTCGTTTCGCGTGGCAGGCGTGACACTTATGGCACTGGGCTGGCTCTGGCGGCGCGCTTGGGCGCGCTTGGTCGCCAGTGACGCCGCCCAACTTTGCGTGGCAGGCGTGGCACTTGGCGACATCCACATTCGTTTCGCGTGGCAGGCGTGGCACTTATGGCACTGGGCTGGCTCTGGTGGCGCGCTTGGGCGCGCTTGGTCGCCGGTGACGCCGCCCAACTTACGTGACAGGCGTGGCACTTGGCGACATATGCTTTCGTTTTGGGTGGCAGGCGTGGCACTTGGAGACAGCCACCTTGGTTTCGCGTGGCAAGCGTGGCACTTTTGGCACTGGGCTGGCTCTGCTGGCGCGTTTGGGCGCGCTTGGTCGCCAGTGACGCCGCGGCACTTTGCGTGTTTTGCGTGGCAGGCGTGGCACTTGGAGACATCCACCGTCGTTTTGTGTGGCAGGCGTGGCACTTGGAGACAGCCACATTGGTTTCGCATGGCAGGCGTGGCACTTATGGCACTGGGCTGGCTCTGCTGGCGCGTTTGGGCGCGTTTGGTCGCCGGTGACGCCGCGGCACTTTGCGTGTTTTGCGTGGCAGGCGTGGCACTTGAAAACATCCACCTTCGTTTTCTGCAGCACGTGGCACTTATGGCACTGGGCTGGCTCTGGTGGCGCGCTTGGGCGCGCTTGGTCGCCGGTGATGCCGCCCAACTTTGCGTGGCAGGTGTGGCACTTGGCGACATATGCCTTCGTTTTGCGTGGCAGGCGTGGCACTTGTGGAGACAGCCACCTTGTTTTCGCGTGGCAGGCGTGGCACTTATGGCACTGGGTGGCGCGCTTGGGCCCGTTTTGGTCGCCGGTGACGTCGTGGCACTTTGCGTGGCAGGCATGGCACTTGGCAACATGTACCTTCGTTTCACGTGGCAGGCGTGGCACTTGGTTACATCCAGCTTCGTCTTGCGTGGCAGGCATCGCGCTTATGGCACGGCAGGCGTGGCACTTACGGTGGCGCGCACCATCTCTCACACACATCCTTGTCACACACCATCTGTCACAGACCATCTTTCACACACAACTTTGTCACAATTCATCTTCCACCTACAACTTTGTCACACATCATCTTTCACACAGACCTTGTCACCCACAACTTTGTCACATACATCTTTCACACACTATCTTTCACAGTACAATAAATTACTGTAGCGTGTTCTAGCATAGTTAGTTACGTTGAATATCGTTGAATTAGCGGTGGCATAGCGCAATCCAATGACGTGGTTACAGATCATGTATTCTGCTTTCGCATCTTTCACACAGACCTTGTCACCCACAACTTTGTCACATACATCTTTCACACACTATCTTTCACGGTACAATAAATAAGCGTGTTCTAGCATAGTTAGTTACGTTGAATTAGCGGTGGCATAGCGCAATCAAATGACGTGGTTACAGATTACAGATCATGTATTCTGCTTTCGTCGCTTTGGCCCAAGCAGAAGCGACCGAAGCAGAAAATCACGTGGTCATCAGTTTTATGGCATGTTTGCCCACCTGCGTCTCCGCACTGAACTTTTCGATCCTTCACCACCTCCTTTGTCTTTCCTTCCTGCCCCGTCCCCGCTACAACCTTTGGTGCTCACTATTGGAAGAAGCTGACTTGTGGGGTTTTCCGGTCCTTTAATTTCCTTTTTCCCGAGAGCGTCTGAGCGCAGGGTTCTTCCAATAGTGGGGGTCTGTAAAATATCTTCTCCTCTTCACATCTTCTCATCCTCACATCTTCACATCTTCACATCCTCTCACACATCTTCTCATCCGCACATCTTCTCCTCTTCGCATCTTCTCAGCTTCACATCTTCATATCCTCTCACACATCTTCTCATCCTCACATCTTCTCCTCTTCGCATCTTCTCATCTTCACACCTTCACATCTTCTCATCTTCTCATCTTCTCGTCTTCACATCTTCTCATCTTCACATCTTCACATCTTCTCATCTTCACATCTTCTCATCCTCACATCTTCTCCTCTTACCCTCTTGCCCTCTTGCCCTCTTGCCCTTTTGCCCTCTTGCCCTCTTGCCCTCTTGCCCTCTCCTTCTTTTCTATTTCTCTCTTGAAGGCGCGGGGCAGTGCCAACGAGACGGCACGAAACGCAACCCATTCGCAGGAAATGAGGTTCGATCGCCAAAAACTGAGGAAAAATTGCGATTTCAAGTCGCCCCGCGCAACCCTTTCGCACGAAATGAGGTTCGATCGTCAAAAACTGTGGTAAAATTGCGAGTTCAAGTCGTCCCGCGCAACCCTTTTGCACGAAATGAGGTTCGATCGCCAAAAACTGAGGTAAAATTGCGATTTCAAGTCGTCCCGCGCAACCCTTTCGCACGAAATGAGGGTCGATCGCCAAAAACTGAGGTGAAATTGCGAGTTCAAGTCGTCCCGCGCAACCCTTTTGCACGAAATGAGGTTCGATCGTCAAAAACAGAGGTAAAATTGCGATTTCCAGCGGTCCCGCGCACGTTTCGCACGAAATGAGGTTCGATCGCCAAAAACTGAGGTAAAATTGCGATTTCAAGTCGTCCCGCGCAACCCTTTCGCACGAAATGAGGGTCGATCGCCAAAAACTGAGGTGAAATTGCGAGTTCAAGTCGTCCCGCGCAACCCTTTTGCACGAAATGAGGTTCGATCGTCAAAAACAGAGGTAAAATTGCGATTTCCAGCGGTCCCGCTCAACGCTTTCGCACGAAATGAGGTTCGATCGCCAAAAACTGAGGTAAAATTGCGATTTCAAGTCGCCCCGCGCAACCTTTTCGCACGAAATGAGGTTCGATCGTCAAAAACTGTTTGGTGAAATTGCGAGTTCAAGTCGTCCCGCGCAACCCTTTTGCACGAAATGAGGTTCGATCGTCAAAAACTGTGGTGAAATTGCGAGTTCAAGTCGTCCCGCGCAACCCTTTTGCACGAAATGAGGTTCGATCGTCAAAAACTGAGGTAAAATTGCGATTTTACTTGTGCCGGAGCAACCCTTTTGCACGAATGAGGTTCGATCGTCAAAAACTGAGGTAAAATTGCGATTTCAATTCGTCCCGCGCAACCCTTTCGCAGGAAATAAGGTTCGATCGTCAAAAACTGAGGTGAAATTGCGAGTTCAAGTCGTCCCGCGCAACGCTTTTGCACGAAATGAGGTTCGATCGTCAAAAACAGAGGTAAAATTGCGATTTCCAGCGGTCCCGCGCAACGCTTTCGCACGAAATGAGGTTCGATCGCCAAAAACTGAGGTAAAATTGCGATTTCAAGTCGCCCCGCGCAACCCTTTCGCACGAAATGAGGTTTGATCGTCAAAAACTTTGGTGAAATTGCGAGTTCAAGTCGTCCCGCGCAACCCTTTTGCACGAAATGAGGTTCGATCGTCAAAAACTGAGGTAAAATATGTAAAATTGCGATTTTACTTGTGCCGGAGCAACCCTTTTGCACGAAATGAGGTTCGATCGTCAAAAACTGAGGTAAAATTGCGATTTCAAGTCGTCCCGCGCAACCCTTTCGCAGGAAATAAGGTTCGATCGTCAAAAACTGAGGTGAAATTGCGAGTTCAAGTCGTCCCGCGCAACCCTTTTGCACGAAATGAGGTTCGATCGTCAAAAACAGAGGTAAAATTGCGATTTCCAGCGGTCCCGCGCAACACTTTCGCACGAAATGAGGTTCGATCGCCAAAAACTGAGGTAAAATTGCGATTTCAAGTCGTCCCGCGCAACCCTTTCGCACGAAATGAGGGTCGATCACCAAAAACTGAGGTAGAAACGAGTTCAAGTTGTCCGGCGCAACCCTTTCGCGCGAAATGAGGTTCGATCGTCAAAAACTGAGGTAAAATTGCGTTTCCTTCTGTGTGTACAAGGCTTCTGTGTGCTGTGTGTAAAAGCTTCTGTGTGTAAAAGCGTCTGTGATCGTCTGTGTGTAAAAGCGTCTGTGTGTAAAAGCGTCTATGTGCAAAAGCTTCTGTATGCAAAAGCGTCTGCATGTAAAAGCTTCTGTGTGTAAATGCTCCTGTGTGTAAAAGGGTCTGCGTGTAAAAGTCTCTGTGTGTAAAAGCTTCTGTGCGTAAAAGCGTCTGCGTGTAAAAGCGTCTGTGTGAAAAAATGTTTGTGTGTAAAAGTGTTTGCGTGTAAATGTGTCTGTGTGTGAAAGCTTCTGTGTGTAAAAGCGTCTGTGTGTAAAAGCTTTGTGTGTAAAAGCGTCTGCGTGTAAAAGCTTCTGTGTGTAAAAGCTCCTGTGTGTAAAAGGGTCTGCGTGTAAATGTGTCTGGGTGTAAAAGCTTCTGTGTGTAAAAGCGTCTGTGTGTAAAAGCGTCTGTGTCTAAAAGCATCTGTGTGTAAAAGTGTTTGTGTGTAAAAGCGTATGTGTAAAACCGTCTGTGTGTAAAAGCGTCTGTGTGTAAAAGCTTCTGTATGCAAAAGCGTCTGCATGTAAAAGCTTCTGTGTGTAAATGCTCCTGTGTGTAAAAGGGTCTGCGTGTAAAAGTCTCTGTGTGTAAAAGCTTCTGTGCGTAAAAGCGTCTGCGTGTAAAAGCGTCTGTGTGAAAAAATGTTTGTGTGTAAAAGTGTTTGCGTGTAAATGTGTCTGTGTGTGAAAGCTTCTGTGTGTAAAAGCGTCTGTGTGTAAAAGCTTTGTGTGTAAAAGCGTCTGCGTGTAAAAGCTTCTGTGTGTAAAAGCTCCTGTGTGTAAAAGGGTCTGCGTGTAAATGTGTCTGGGTGTAAAAGCTTCTGTGTGTAAAAGCTTCTGTGTGTAAAAGCGTCTGTGTGTGTAAAAGCGTCTGTGTCTAAAAGCATCTGTGTGTAAAAGCGTCTCTCTGTAAAAAGTTCTATGTGTGAAAAGCTATTTGAAAGATACGATGCAAACTATTGTCTTTTACTTGTGCTATATTGTCTTGATTTTCCTCTTCTCTTCTGCCTATAACAAGTCTTTAATATATTGTTTTGTAATATGGTGTCTCCACACTAACAAGAGAAGACCCTGCTTCTCTACGCTCTCGGGCCATCCGTCGTCTAGTTGTTTATGTAATTCCCAACAGCAAACCTGTTGCTTCCCAGCACCCAACCTTGCCGGACTTCGGAAAGCACCTTGGACAGCACGCTGCCGCCACACAGCAACCTGAACAGTGCCAAACTCTTTGCCAGACTTTGCCACCGCACTCTGGACAACGCACTGCACAGCACCATGCACAGCACACCCTGCGCAGCACCTTGCCAGACTTCGCTTCCGCACTGCACAGCACCCTTGCCACACCTGGGCCAGACTTCGCCACCCAGCACAGCACCACGCTTCCCTTATCCCTGTTGGGTTTTGCAGGGGCCTCAGCCACCTTTTGATCACTTTCAACCTTCCTGTCTTTATTAACTACTTCCTTGGTCACCTTTCGATCCAACCTTCTCTGCGCTGCCTCCATCTCGTTTTGTCCTTAACTCCGCTGATGCTGAGCGGCTTTACTCTTTGTCATCACCGGATCTATTCTTCCAGGGGCAGACTTTGGGCCTACTTGGCATCTTTTCCCAAAATACCAGGCAAGGAAGAAGAAACAGAAAGGAAATATTTATTTTTTTTGACGCGAGAACAAACAACACTGTTTCTTGGGAATCTTTGATGAAACTGATTTTGCAATTCTTTGATAGAACGCAGTTCTGCTGCATTTCTGTATTGTTTAGCGTTGATTTGAACAAAGCACGGTAATTAAAGTTAAAGCGATAGGGCCCCAAAAAAAAAGGCGACCACTTGTATTTCCGCACCAGGCGTAAACAGTTGATTTTGGCGGCGGTTCATGAAAATATAAATGAGGAATATAAGGATAAAAAAGATACATCAATCCATAAATATACATCTGAATATTTGGTATGTGTATAAATACATATTATACATATATATATATATACATATACGTATATATATATACGTGTGTGTGTGTGTGCGGAGAAGCATTGAGAAGCAACAAACACTTCACGTTCAGGGAATCAAAGGGAAGGAATCGCTGCTGGGATGTCAAACCTTGCTCGTGATTGGCAAGCTTCTGTTCAAGAGGGCCGTAAACCGTATTGGCGCGTGTCGACAATGACGTCGCTAAGTGCATATTCTGAAATGGAGGAAGCATACTCTTACCATTTATTCTCATCCCTCAGACCAATTGAATTTCTATCGGCTCGACTTTGTCAAGCTGTGATTCCGTGCCAAAGGGTACGCAAGAAGGATGTCAAATGACACAGAACGACTTGAAACCTGGCGATTGCTTTCCTGCAGGCACAGAGGACCAGACCATCAATGTGGAGAACTTCGGTACGTCCATGGAATTGCTACAAATGTGTGGGCTCTCAGATCTACAGATCTTACATAGATTGACAGCGTCGGTTTGCAAGTTTTAACTGGGATGTCTCGGGCAGTTTGCTTCTCAGAGATTTTGCGTTTCTCACGGTTCCTCTTCCCATCCTGTGAAACAATATGGAACTCTCACTGTGTTATGGAAGTGTCAGGCTCTGTCGAGTTTGTGCTCACCGTATAGAAGATAATTTCAACAGATTGAAGACGCATGTGTACATGCACATCGATATACATGCACACCCGGAGGCTGGAAAAAGAAAGTTTAACAGATATATGATATATGGTTATCTTGCATGATCCAGGTGCAGAGCTTGTCAAGGGCATATGGTGCCACAGCTTCTAAGTGACTCATCACGATTCCGTCACTGCCCATACATTGGAGTGCCACATGCAGACAACCAATCCACTAGCTCCACGTCACAAGATATTCCTTCATTCTAAAGTGACCCAGACCTCACGAGACATTCCGTACGCGTATATTTGCGT
The DNA here is from genome assembly GCA_947184155.2 of Cladocopium goreaui. Lineage (NCBI taxonomy): Eukaryota > Dinophyceae > Suessiales > Symbiodiniaceae > Cladocopium > Cladocopium goreaui. The sequence continues at coordinate 16,601 of CAMXCT020005124.1, read as the reverse complement.
ATGTACTGATCCATTGCATTTGCATAAACCACATATGCCAACAGTTTTCGGAATTTGCCGCACCATTCAAAAACTGGCGTGGGGCGCTCAAATTCATTCTGCAAGCTTACAACATGCCTAGTTTTGCAGACACACTGCGCTCAGTTTACACCGGCGAGATTGAACATGCTACACAACCCTGTGTATCGTCGCTCCGTGTGTGTTTGATTGGACATGTTGCATTAGAGCTTCTTTTGCAGACATTCCTGCTTGACAATGCATGTGTGGGCCACTACACTACATCGACCGTCAGGGCTTGGGTCCATTTCCTCAGCAGCCAGCAGCATCATTGTCCCCATGAAATGCGGCCTCTTCTTCACATTTTGCAAGCATGTCCAACTAAAATGCAGACGGTTCAGACCTGCTTCCACATATTTTTGGTCGGCTAACGTTCAGTTCACTGGCTGTAAAACAGCAATGCTGCCGCATGCCCCACTAAAGAAATGCAATCATTGGAGCGGGCTTTGTCTTGCATTGGTCTTTGTCATCCGTGACTTGTAGGAGGTACCATAATTGGAAGTGGAAGCCAGAAGTACGACGGAGTTGCACCTTGCAAAGTCGTTGGCCGCAAGAACAAGAACACGCCTCGCATCCTCTTGGCGGTCTTAATTGAGAAGAAAGGGCGTGAACAGATATCCGAACATAGACCAACCAAAAAAGATACAGAACTAGCTGGAAAAAGATCAGGGATTGTTGGACAGAACCATGATATATTTCTGTCTTTTCTGGGTAATTTACAGCTATTTGCCCGCGCTGACTGAAAACAAGACATAATTGAAACGGGTTTTATCATGTTTTATCTTGTTTGGGTCTTCACTGCGCTCGTAGGAGGTGCTGTAGAAGCAAAACAATCAAGGAAGGATAAGACAAATTTGGCGAAATTCCCAGCAATTTCAAAAAGTTGTACGTTTCGTTTTTGGGTCTGAAGCATATAGTTGTTTCCACAGAAACACTAGTTTTCGCGTGCCAAAGACACGGAAGCAATCTGATTCAATGAAGTGAAAATGGAATAGAAACGCAGTGATTTCTTTAGTTTTGATCAAAGCCGTGTAAAACTCAGTAGTGTGACTTTTATTGCGTGACAAAAACCGTGCATTTGTCCTAAGAAAGTGGCTTACAGATTCCAAAGATATAAATATATGAGAGCCGCGCGCTTTGACGACACGCTTGCATAATTCACAGGCCATTGTTATGAAATATTTTCTGGCCGCACGTTTGAAACCTTGAGACCATGCTCACTAACATTGGATTATACTCATTCTGCGCCCCAGCTATCCCAGCTGCCGCTGAACTCTGAGGACTCAATCGGAACTCTTTGCGCTTGGCGCATCCTTCGAGAAATTGTTGGCAGCCTTGGGCGGGGACCGCGACCGCCTTGGGGATGCGATCTACGGGACCAAGACATCATCACTGGTAACCTTGAAGGAGGGAAAGGGAGATCGGGACTGAGCAGTGTCTTCAATGGCCATGAAGATTCATGGATCTTTAGACGCTAATTATATAACTAAGACTAAGAGGTTGTGATGGTGTGATATAATGCGAGGTATGTAGGTGGGTAAGTTGTAAGAGAGGATTGAATCTCCAGTGGCTAAATGACTCTCCAAAGGGTGTGAAGAATTTCACAAGTTGTGTTATCATTGTTGCTGTATGTTTCCCTGCACCTTGCCCCTCAAGTTCCACAAGGACAGCTTCATCACTCCGAGGGCTGTGCTGTCGTTGGCATTATTCAACGGCTTTCGCGTTCTGGGCCTGGGTCTTGGGCCGAAGGGCAACAATAAGCCTAATATCTTTATAAAGTATCGTTTGATGATTCTGCTTGAGTTTACGAACATACTCAACGATTACCTCCATAATATTATATATATATATATGTATATACAACTATTATATATACTGTCCTGCTTTTATGATAGTTGAAAAGGTGGTACTGTATATTTGCATCTTTGGACACCACGGTCACTCCACCGACATTCACTACTGGTCTGAATTGGGCACCCTTAGAACGCTCGCTAGCGGTAGTGAATTGGGTCCCTTAAAACACGCGCTACCGATAGTGAATTGACAATCCTTAGAACGCTCGCTACCGGTAGTGAATGGAAACCCTTAGAAGCTCGCTACCGGTCGTGAATTGGGAACTCTTAGAACGCTCGCTACCGATAGTGAATTGGGAACCCTTAGAACGCTCGCTACCGGTAGTGAATTGGCAACCCGTAGAACGCCCGCTAGCGGTAGTGAATTGGGAACTCTTAGAACGCTCGCTGGCGGTAGTGAATTGGGAACCCTTAGAATGCTCGCTACCGGTAGTGAATTGGGAACCCTTAGAATGCTCGCTACCGGTAGTGAATTGGAAACCCTTAGAACGCCCGCTACCGGTAGTGAATTGGGAACCCTTAGAACGCTCGCTACCGGTAGTGAATTGGGAAGCCTTAGAACGCTCGCCGTAGTGAGTGTTCTAAGGGTGCCACCGGAATCATCGACCCAAGGACCATCTTGTGTTTTCGCTGGGGTTGTACTGAGAAGAACGCAAGATTTAGGGTGGTCCAGCGACTCCAAAACTCCACAAGTGCAGTCGCTACCGGTAGTGAGTGTTCTAACAGGGAGTGACGGTCGCTCCCTGTTAGAACGCTCGATTTAGGGTGGTCCAGCGACGCCAAAACTCCACAAGCGCAGTGGCTACTGGTAGCTTCATCTAGTGTGTGTGTTTTTTCTCACTGGCTGGGTCTCCACAAAAAGCGTTGACAAGGGAGTTCAAAAGACCTTCAAAAGCATTTCAATTTTCAACCGACCATCCCATTCATTTAGACTTGGGCTCCATTCATCTGGGGCAGTGTCCCACTATCATGCAACGAAAGGTAGTGTAATTTGTCTGCAGCTACTGGGGCTTTGTTTGTCTTCCTTTTTTGACAATCTTCGACTTGTGCTTATTCCATTGGGTGTTAGTTGGGCTTACCTCCCGTCTCCAGCAGTATCAACTATTCAACTAGTTTCCTGCAGAATGCTAGAGAGTGTCCTAGGGGTACCCCATTCACCTGTAGTGATCGTTTCAAGAATGCCTCGATTCGTACCAGTAGCGAATACTGGTGGGTGACCATTGTGTCCAATGATGCCTATACATTCAGTACCACCTTTTCAACTATCATAAAAACAGGTCAGTATATATATATATATTTATATTTATATAATTATATATATATTACTGAAAGCTAGAAAATTACGAAATAGATTGCTCTTAAATCCTGATGTTCGATATTTCAAACTGTTTCATACACAAAATGTCTTGGCAAATTCCATGTCCTGAGGTCACAAAAGCCAAGACCCCGAGGAACTGCGACTCTTCGTAGAGACCTTGGCATTCAAGTCGCTTGGATTCTCTTGGCGAAAGCAGAAGCACAGAAAGCAGAAGCACAAGACAATGCTAGACACTGAAACGATCAGAACCGGTATCTGTTGAAATTCGTCGTGTGGAAGAAACAATTACACCGGCATAGACCCCAGATAGAAAAGGTTGGAACTGATGGTTCCCAACGTGGGAACCAAAGGTTACCATGGCAAGGAACTGCCGGTTCCCAGACCTTGAAACTTACGGTTCCCAACCTGGGAACCAGAGGTTACTATTGCAAGGAATTGCCGGTTCCCAGAAGTTAGAATTTATGTTTTCGAAGCTAAGCAACTATCATTGCAAGGAGCTGCGGATTCCCAAAGTTTGAAACTCATGGTTCCAAACCTGAAAAAGCATACGTTACCAGTGGAAGGATCTGCCGATTCCAAAAAGATAAAAATCATGGCTCTTAATGTTGTTTTGTTTTGTTTACTGAGCCGGTAACAGAACCTTTTGTTTTGCTTAATGGACCGGTAGCGGAATGTTTGCGTTCGGCTGCTGGGCCGGCATAAAAATGTTTTTGCATGAAAAAGGTGCATGTTAAAATGATATGAAAACAGTTTCTTTACAACTTTATGGTTTTGCTTAATGGACCGGTACCGGAATGTTTGCGTTTGGTTAAAGGTTGGAACTCACTGTTGCCAACGTGGGAACCACAGGTTACCATTGCAAGGAACTGCCGGTTCCCAGAGCTTGGAACTCCTGGTTCCCAACCTGGGAACCAGAGGTTACCATTGCAAGCAACTGCCGGTTCCCAGAGGTTGGAACTCATGCTTCCCAACCTGGGAACCATAGGTTACCATTGCAAATAACTTCCAATTCGTAAAGGTTGGAACTGATGGTTCCCAACGTGGGAACCAAAAGTTACCACGGCAAGGAACTGCCGGTTCCCAGACCTTGAAACTTACGGTTCAGAAGTTAGAATTTATGTTTTCTAAGCTAAGCGGCTATCATTGTATGGAACTGCGGGTTCCCAAAGCTTGAAACTCATGGTTCCAAGCTTGAAAAAGCATACGTTACCAGTGGAAGGTCTGTTGATTCCAAAAAGATAAAAATCATGGTTCTTAATGTTGTTTCGTTTTGTTTACTGAGCCGGTAACAGAACCTTTTGTTTTGCTTAATGGACCGGTAGCGGAATGTTTGCGTTTGGCTGTTGGGCCGGCATAAAAATGTTTTTGCACGAAAAAGGTGCATGTCAAAATGATATGAGAACGGTTTGTTCCCGAGAGCGTCTGAGCGCAGGGTTCTTCCAATAGTGGGGGTCTGTATCTCATCTTCTCGTCTTCACACCTTCACATCTTCACACCTTCTCCTCTTCACACCTTCTCTCACACCTTCTCATCTTCACACCTTCTCATCTTCACACCTTCTCATCTTCACACCTTCTCTCACACCTTCTCATCTTCACATCTGCTCATCTTCACATCTGCTCATCTTCACATCTTCTCATTTTCACATCTTCTCATCTTCACATCTGCTCATCTTCACATCTGCTCATCTTCACATCTTCTCTCACATCTTCTCTCACATCTTCTCTCACATCTGCTCATCTTCATATCTTCTCTCACATCTTGACTCACATCTGCTCATCTTCACATCTGCTCATCTTCACATCTTGTCTCCATCTTCTCTCACATCTGCTCATCTTCACATCTGCTCATCTTCACATCTTCTCTCACATCTGCTCATCTTCACATCTGCTCATCTTCACACCTTCTCTCACATCTTCTCATCTTCACATCTTCTCTCCTTTCTCTCTCCCTTTTCTCTCTCTCGCCTTCTTTATCTTTCTCTCTTTAGGCCGAGGGTGGTGCCGGCGGGGAGTCACGAAACGTGAACCCTTTCGCACGAAATGAGGGTCGAGCGTCAAAAACTGATGTAAAATTGCGATTTTACTTGTGCTGGAGCAACCCTTTCACACGAAATGAGGGTCGATCGTCAAAAACTGAGGTAAAATTGCGATTTTACTTGTGCCGGAGCAACCCTTTCGCACGAAATGAAGGTCGATCGGCAAAAACGGAGGTAAAATTGCGATTTTACTTGTGCCGGAGCAACCTTTTCACGCGAAATGGGGCTCGATCGGCAAAAACTGAGGTAAAATTGCGATTTTACGTGTGCTGGAGCAACCCTTTCGCACGAAATGAGGGTTGATCGCCAAAAACTGAAGTAAATTTGCGATTTTACTTGTCCCGGAGCAACCGTTTCGCACGAAATGAGGGTCGATCTTCAAAAACTGAAGTAAAATTGCGATTTTACGTGTGCTGGAGCAACCCTTTCGCACGAAATGAGGGTCGATCTTCAAAAACTGAGGTAAAATTGCGATTTTACGTGTGCTGGAGCAACCCTTTCGCACGAAATGAGGGCCGATCGCCAAAAACTGAGGTAAAAATAGGTAAAATTGCGATTTTACTTGTGCCGGAGCAACCCTTTCGCACGAAATGAGGGTCGATGCGCAAAAACTGAGGTAAAATTGCGATTTTACTTGTGCCGGACGTGTCTGTGTGTAAAAGCGTCTGGGTATAAGAGTCTCTGTGTATAAGAGTCTCTGTGTGTAAAAGTGTTTGTGTGTAAAAGTGTTTGTGTGTAAAAGCTTCTGTGTGTAAAAGCTTCTGTGTGTAAAAGCGTCTGTGTGTAAAAGCGTCTGTGTGTAAAAGCGTCTGTGTGTAAAAGCGTCTGTGTGTAAAAGCTTCTGTGTGTAAAAGCGTCTGTGTGTAAAAGCGTCTGTGTGTAAAAGGCGTCTGTGTGTAAAAGCGTCTGTGTGTAAAAGCGTCTGTGTGTAAAAGCGTCTGTGTGTAAAAGCGTCTGTGTGTAAAAGTGTCTGTGTGTAAAAGTGTTTGTGTGTAAAAGCCTCTGTGTGTAAAAGCTTCTGTGTGTAAAAGCGTCTGTGTGTAAAAGCGTCTGTGTGTAAAAGCGTCTGTGTGTAAAGATGTTTGTGTGTAAAAGCGTCTGTGTGTAAAAGCGTCTGTGTGTAAAAGTGTCTGTTTGTAAAAGCCTCTGTGTGTAAAAGTCTTTGTGTGTGTAAATGGGTTTGTGTGTAAGAGTGTTTCTGTGTAAAGATGTTTGTGTGTAAAAGTGTTTGTGTGTAAAAGTGAATCTGTGTAAAAGGGTTTGTGTGTAAAAGTGTCTATGTGTAAAAGCTTCTGTGTGTAAAAGTCTTTGTGTGTAAACGGGTTTGTGTGTAAGAGTGTTTCTGTGTAAAGATGTTTGTGTGTAAAAGTGTTTGTGTGTAAAAGTGAATCTGTGTAAACGTGTCTGTGTGTAAAGGCTTCTGTGTGTAAAAGTGTTTCTGTGTAAACGGGTTTGTGTGTAAGTGTGTTTCTGTGTAAAGATGTTTGTATGTAAAAGTGTTTGTGTGTAAAAGTGCATCTGTGTAAAAGGATTTGTGTGTAAAAGCTTTTGTGTGTAAAAGTGTCTGTGTGTAAAAGGGTTTGTGTGTCAAAGCGTCTGTGTGTAAAATGGTGTGAGTGCAGGAGGGTTTTTGTGTAAAAAAGGTGTTTCTATGTGACAGGGGCAATGTGTGTGTAAAAGCGGCTTTGCTTACAAGTTTTGTTTTCTGGCCCTGTTGATTGTTTGGCATGTTTGTTTTCCGGTCACCCCTGTCATGTTTGGGTCTTGCTGGCAAGTTTTAAGCAATCTTGAGTTGTTTGCTTGGCATGTTTCGTAGGAATGCTTAAGCAGACATGGCAGTCATTCGATGTTTTGCAGCTAGTTTTTGGTTGCCCGTCTTCGGAGTGAGATATATATAGAGCAAGTCTATTTGCATCATAGTATGATCTTGGAATTTTCAACTGCAAGCTTGCGTTCTGTTTGTTCGTCAAAGCATGAAGCTGGTCAGCGCAGCTTTTGGTTCGAGCTTCGTATCTCGCTTGGCCTTTATAAGTTGTTTCTCTTGGTCCGTTTCAACCGGAAATGTCCGAGAAGCTCCGAGAGTTGCAACAAGGCTTGAAAGAGGGGGGAGTTGACCCCTTCCGGCGACAGGTGCGCAAACTCGGGATCAATGCATTGAAGGCTTTAGCCGGTTTCTTTGGGTGGCACCACAGAAGGTGTTAGTTTGGATTCAGTGGGAGCAGTTGTGTGGATAGTTGTTTTTGGGGGATGCTCTGACAGTTCTCTGCACAAACATTTGCATACATGTAATCATATTGGCGCAAAGACGATTTGAAAATGAAGTGCATCAGCATGAGTCAACCAGAACTGTCTGAGACTTGTTGATGCACGCATCTTTGCTTGAGACATTCAGTTTCACCATAGTGCATCCTGTCTCACCATAGTGCATCGGCGTGAGTCAAACAGAACGGTCTGAGACTCCATCGAAGATCAATAAAGCTGCCAGTTCCTTTTGCGCATATAGTTGTGCCGGGACATCACTGAATGTGATCTGTCACAGTCATTAGTCATAGTCCTTGAATGCTTTGCAGGTCCGCATTGTTGGTCTGTGCAGCTAGGTTTGCATCGAGTCAGGGCCCCGGGATGGGATGGATTACATGGATAGGCTGCTACCACAAAGAAACAAATGGATATATTATTTATTGAGATAGAAATAGGGATATGAGATAGAGATGGACGTATGAGTAGTAATATATATAGAGATGGATGTATGAATCTTAAGACAAGAGTTTCAATTCAAGTCACAGTCCAGAGTCAGGACCCTAAACCTAAAAAGCACATGGAAAGGAGCACAAGGGCCATCCCATTATATCATATTGTAATACTGTGCTTGTCCCAGCCCAAAAACATTCGCCGCCTGCCAGGTCCGCCCGTTTATACTTTTTTGGGGGAGATGGCAAACCACCTTGGTTGGGGGGGCCCAAAGCACACAGCCCTCATGACATGTTTATACATGCTGGTTTCGAGTCAGATCATTTGATTCACCCCCCCGTCGGATTGCTGAGGTGGCCACGACGACGATGACTTTACTGGGAAAACATGGGCCGGCCTATGTGTAAAAGCGTCTGTGTGTAAAAGCTTCTGTGTGTAAAAGCGTCTGTCTGTGTAAAAGTGATTGTGTGTAAAAGCGCTTGTGTGTAAAAGTTTCTGTGTGTAAAAGTGTCTATGTGTAAAAGCTTCTGTGTGTAAAAGCTTTTGTGTGTAAAAGTGTTTGCGTGTAAACGCTTCTGTGTGTAAAAGCTCCTGTGTGTAAAAGGGTCTTTGTTAAAACTGTCTGTGTGTAAAAGCGTCTGTGTGTAAGAGTGTCTGTGTGTAAAAGCGTCTGTGTAAAAGCGTCTGTGTGTAAAAGCGTCTGTGTGCAAAAGTTTCTGTGGGTAAAAGCTTTGTGTGTAAAAGCGTCTGTGTAAAAGCGTCTGTGTGTAAAAGTGTCTGTGTGTAAAACCGTCCGTGTGTACAAGCGTCTGTGTGTAAAAGGGTCTGTGTGTGAAAGTGTCTGTCTGTAAAAGCTCCTGTATGTGAAAGCTTTTGTGTGTAAAAGCTGCTGTGTGTAAAAGCTTCTGTGTGTAAAAGCTTTTGTGTGTAAAAGCGTCTGTGTGTAAAAGCTTCTGTGTGTAAAACTGTTTGCGATGCAAACTATTGTCTTGTACTTGTGCTATATTGTCTTGTTACTAGTCTTCTCGACTGCCTATAACACATCTTTAATATAATGTTTTGTAATATGGTGTCTCCATACTAACAAGAGAAGACCCTGCTCCTCTACGCTCTCGGGCCATCCGTCGTCTAGTTTAGAATTTTATGGTTTTGCTTAATGGACCGGTACAGAACGCTTTGTTTTGCTTAATGGACCGGTACCGGAATGTTTGCGTTTGGTTCATGGCAAGGAACTGCCGGTTCCCAAAGGTTGGAACTCACGGTTGCCAACGTGGGAACCACAGGTTACCATTGCAATGAACTTCCAATTCCTAAAGGTTGGAACTGATTTTTCCCAACGTGGGAACCACAGGTTACCATCGCAATGAACTTCCAATTCCTAAAGGTTGGAACTGATTTTTCCCAACGTGGGAACCAAAGGTTACCATGGCAAGGAACTGCCGGTTCCCAGACCTTGAAACTTACGGTTCCCAACCTGGGAACCAGAGGTTACCATTGCAAGGAATTGCCGGTTCCCAGAAGTTAGAATTTATGTTTTCGAAGCTAAGCGGCTATCATTGTAAGGAACTGCGGGTTCCCAAAGCTTGAAACTCATGGTTCCAAGCCTGAAAAAGCATACGTTACCAGCGGAAGGATCTGTTGATTGCAAAAAGTTAGAACTCATGGTTCTTAATGTTGTTTTGTTTACTGAGCCGGTAACAGAACCTTTTGTTTTGCTTAATGGACCGGTAGCGGAATGTTTGCGTTTGGCTGTTGGGCCGGCATAAAAATGTTTTTGCACGAAAAAGGTGCATGTCAAAATGATATGAAAACAGTTTCTTTACAATTTTATGGTTTTGCTTAATGGACCGGTACCGAATGGTTTGGCCGGGTACCGGTTTGCGGTTCATTGCAAGGAACTGCCGGTTCCCACAAGTTAGAAGTCATGGCTCCCACAATGGGAACCAGAGGTTACCATTGCAAGCAACTGCCGGTTCCCAGAGGTTGGAACTCATGCTTCCCAACCTGGGAACCATAGGTTACCATTGCAAAGAACTTCCGGTTCCTAAAGGTTGGAACTGACGGTTCCCAACGTGGGAACCAAAGGTTACCATGGCAAGGAACTGCCGGTTCCCAGACCTTGAAACTTACGGTTCCCAACCTCGGAACCAGAGGTTACCATTGCAAGGAATTGCCGGTTCCCAGAAGTTAGAATTTATGTTTTCGAAGCTAAGCAACTATCATTGCAAGGAACTGCGGATTCCCAAAGTTTGAAACTCATGGTTCCAAACCTGAAAAAGCATACGTTACCAGTGGAAGGATCTGTTGATTCCAAAAAGATAAAAATCATGGTTCTTAATGTTGTTTTGTTTTGTTTACTGGGCCGGTAACAGAACCTTTTGTTTTGCTTAATGGACCGGTAGCGGAATGTTTGCGTTTGGCTGTTGGGCCGGCATAAAAATGTTTTGCACGAAAAAGGTGCATGTTAAAATGATATGAAAACAGTTTCTTTACAATTTTATGGTTTTGCTTAATGGACCGGTAAAGAACGCTTTGTTTTGCTTAATGGACCGGTACCGGAATGTTTGCGTTTGGTTCATGGCAAGGAACTGCCGGTTCCCAAAGGTTGGAACTCACTGTTGCCAACGTGGGAACCACAGGTTACCATTGCAAGGAACTGCCGGTTCCCAGAGGTTGGAACGCATGGTTCCCAACCTGAGAACCAGAGGTTACCATTGCAAGCAACTGCCGGTTCCCACCTGGGAACCACAGGTTAGCATTGCAAAGAACTTCCGTTTCCTGAGGTTGGAACTGATGGTTCCCAACGTGGGAACCAAAAAAGGTTACCATGGCAAGGAACTGCCGGTTCCCAGACCTTGAAACTTATGGTTCCCAACCTGGGAACCAGAGGTTACCATTGCAAGGAATTGCCAGTTCCCAGAAGTTAGAATTTATGTTTTCGAAGCTAAGCAACTATCATTGTAAGGAACTGCGGGTTCCCAAAGCTTGAAACTCATGGTTCCAAGCCTGAGAAAGTAACGTTACCCGTGGAAGGATCTGTTGATTGCAAAAAGTTAGAACTCATGGTTCTTAATGTTGTTTTGTTTTGTTTACTGAGCCGGTAACAGAACCTTTTGTTTTGCTTAATGGACCGGTAGCGGAATGTTTGCGCTTGGCTGTTGGGCCGGCAAAAAAATGTCTTTGAACGAAAAAGGTGCATGTCAAAATGATATGAAAACAGTTTCTTTACAACTTTATGGTTTTGCTTACTGGACCGGTACAGAACGCTTTGTTTTGCTTAATGGACCGGTACCGGAATGTTTGCGTTTGGTTCATGGCAAGGAACTGGCGGTTTCCAAAGGTTGGAACTCACGGTTGCCAACGTGGGAACCACAGGTTACCATTGCAAGGAACTGCCGGTTCCCAGAGCTTGGAACTCCTGGTTCCCAACCTGGGAACCATGGGTTACCATTGCAAGCAACTGCCGGTTACCAGAGGTTGGAACTCATGCTTCCCAACCTGGGAACCATAGGTTACCATTGCAAAGAACTTCCGTTTCCTGAGGTTGGAACTGATGGTTTCCCAAGTGGGAACCAAAGGTTACCATGGCAAGGGAACTGCCGGTTTCCCAGGACCTTGAAACTTACGGTTCCCAACCTCGGAACCCAGAGGTTTTACCATGCAAGGGAAATTGCGGTTCCCAGAAGTTTTAGACTTTTTTGTTTTCGAGCTAAGCAATATCATGTAAGGAATTTGCCGGTTGCCGAAAGCTTGAAACTCATGGTTCCCCCAAACCTGAAAAGGCCATAGTACGTTACCAGTGGAGGATCTGGTTGTTTCCAAAAAGTTAGAACTCATGGTTCTTAATTGTTGTGGGTTGTTTCTGAGCCGGTAACAGAACCTTTGTTTTTGCTTAGTGAGACCGGTAGCGGATCTTTGCGTGGCTGTTGGGCCGGCATCATCATTATATAATATAAAAATGTTTTTGAACGAAAAAGGTGCATGTTAAAATGATATGAAATCATTTTCTTTACAACTTTATGGTTTTGCTTAATGGACCGGTAAAGAACGCTTTGTTTTGCTTAATGGACCGGTACCAGAATGTTTGCGTTTGGTTCATGGCAAGGAACTGCCGGTTCCCAAAGGTTGGAACTCACTGTTGCCAAAGTGGGAACCACAGGTTACCATTGCAAGGAACTGCCGGTTCCCAGAGGTTGGAACTCCTGGTTCCCAGCCTGGGAACCATGGGTTACCATTGCAAGCAACTGCCGGGTACCAGAGGTTGGAACTCATGCTTCCCAACCTGGGAACCATAGGTTACCATTGCCAAGAACTTCCAGTTCCTAAAGCTTGGAACTGATGGTTCCCAACGTGGAAACCAAAGCACATCACGCTGCACAGCACCCTGCACAGCACCCTGCACAGCACCCTGCACAGCACCCTGCACAGCACCTTGCACAGCACCCTGCACAGCACCTGAAGAGCACTCGCCACTGCAGTCTGGACAGCACCCTGCACAGCACCCTGCGCAGCACCCCGCACGGCACCCTGCACGGCCACCCTGCACAGCACCCTGCACAGCACCCTGCACAGCACCCTGCACAGCACCTTTGCCAGACTTCGCCACCACAGCCCGGACAGCAACCTGCAGAGCACCCTGCACAGCACCTTTGCCAGACTTCGGCAACGCAGTCTGGACAGCACCCTGCACAGCACCCTGCGCAGCACCTGTGCCAGACTTCGCCACCGCACTCTGGACAACACCCTGCAGAGCACCCTGCACAGCACCTTTGCAGACTTCGCCACCGCAGTCTGGACAGCACCCTGCACAGCACCCTGCACAGCACCTTTGCCAGACTTCGCCACCGCAGTCTGGACAACCTGCACAGCACCCTGCACGGCACCTTTGCCAGACTTCGCCACCGCAGTCTGGACAGCACCCTGCAAAGCACCCCGCACAGCATCCACAGCACCCTGCACAGCACCTTTGCCAGACTTCGCCACCGCAGTCTGGACAGCACCCTGCACAGCACCCTGCACAGCACCTTTGCCAGACTTCGCCACCGCAGTCTGGACAGCACTCTGCACAGCACCCTGCACAGCCAGACTTCGCCACCGCACTAGTACAGCACCCTGCACAGCACTCTGCACAGCACCCTGCACAGCACCTTTGCCAGACTTCGCCACCGCACTAGTACAGCACCCTGCACAGCCCACTGCACAGCACCTTTGCCAGACTTCGCCACTTGCAGTCTGGACAGCACCCTGCACAGCACCCTGCACAGCACCTTTGCCAGACTTCGCCACCGCAGTCTGGACAGCACCATGCACAGCACCCTGCACAGCACCCTGGGCTCAAAAGTTCGCCACCGAAGACCCCACCTTTGAGAAGTGAGAACCCCTATAGCTTGCCAGCTATCTGGGGAAAAAGAAACAGTGGAAGCTACCCGAACTGCGTGCAGCCCCGTCAATTCGCTTAGGCGTCCAAGGTTTGCTTCAGCTTTAGACTGCGCCTGAGGCATTTGGGATTGGATGTTCAACTGCAACGCGTGACCTCTGTCATCGATGGCTTCCTTGAACTTTGTGAGCAAAATGTAAGAGGAGAGCTGCTGCCCGGCAGCGGACTGGCATGGCGAAAGTTGCTGACCTACACGGGAAGTTGCTTCAGGCACTGTGGGGCATGAGGCTGCTTCAAAATCATTCATGGAATCATTCATGGGGTCATTCATGGAACATCATGTGTGTAAGTGACTCATGGGTGTGACCATGCTTGGTGCAAAGAAGATCCAAAGCTTTGCAATTCGTTTGGGGAAAAAGTAGGGGCCAAAGACGGAGGTGTTTCTATTTGACATGTTCCCCGCATTCATTTGGTTGATTGGGAAGTGCCGCTTCTATTGAATGTTGCTGGGATTGGTCGCAATCCTTCTGACCTATACCGACCTGTGTCATCCTATCCTATATCTATGCCCTATGCTGACCTGCGGCAGGTATGTCAATACAACCTCTGGCGAGCGTTTGAAGGTCATTAAGGCCAAGCCATGCCGTCAGGAATTGTCTGAAATCTTGGCTCAGGGTGGTCATAATGCCGGCCATGAGCAAATTGAATCAGGTGCATCTTAAAGGTGCATTGGCAAGTAATCAAGATAAATATAGCACTTATCGAATGCTGTAGCACCATGCAACAGCCATTTTTCAGTTTGTGGAGTTGCGGTGTTTGCTGCCAATGAGAATTTTGATCTTGCTGCTCCAAATCAAAGTAGTGGTACTAGAAGAAAAATGGAAAACATGTGGAACACGCTCCAAATTTATCCAATCTCAGAATTCTTTCAGATCCAGCTTTATGCTACTTTGACTGCGCAACTCAAGTCAAGACCGCATCATCATTGCCAAATCTTGACGCATTTTCTACAATTCTGAGCCAGACTTCTCTTCCCCAGCCAGAGCGTGGATTCCAAACCAAAAGCTGCCTGCGAAAGGACTTTCTTGCGTAGCGCATAAAAGCCGCAGCTCGTCTCCTGTTGTGCTTTTAAGGGGCCATACTATATATAGAAGTCCTTGCTGTCCACCGATTATGTTCGATATTTGTGTTCATGTCGTGCTAGATATTTGTCTACACATGTGTCTAGGTGATTGTTTGTGTAGGCGTCCCCAGCGCTGGCAGATGGTTCAAAGTGAAGATAAAATCGGGTTGCACGACCCAATTTTCTTAAACCCATCTGTAGCTAACATCCCAACAGCTTAAAACGCCTTTCCGGCAGGCAGATTGGGAAACGATTGCCAGTGCAGGGGAGCAAGATACCGGCGAAAACCATTCGTTCGCGGGAATGTGCGCCTTCAGCATGGGAATCATGGGCGAAGAAGCCGAAGGCGCAAGATGGCGCAGCTTTGGCAGCTTCTTTCACAGCTCTCACATGTTCTCTCACAAGTTCACAAGTTCTTACCTGTTCATGGTTCCGAGGGTATAGAACAGATTGGGCCAAGAGCGTTTGAGCCAATTTGGGAATGCATTCGGGCGTGGGTTTGGCCTCTTGTGCCAGTGCCACTCTTTTCTTTGCTGCAAATCAAGCTGCGGCAAAACCAATGATCCTCCTCTGTACTACCAGTTTTTTTCCTGGGAGTTCAGTACGCTTTTTAAAAAACACTATTTTCCAAAAATCTAGCAGACAGTGGGTGAGGGTCCGGGGGCATGATATGGGGCCAGGAATAAAATATCATACCAAAAAAGGCCCAGATTTTTTTTCCTGAAAGCTTCCTGACGTACAGTGACAGGAAATCAATTTCTGTCTGTTGTGATTGAGGGGGGATTGATCTATCAGTCTGTGTATGTAAGGCATCAGGAAATCAATCATGAATGACTCTGATAATGGGTAAGTTTGTAGAATTCCCAAGGTTAGTCGCCAGGAATTTGAAGGTGGATGGATCAAATGGGAGTTTACTAGAACATATCTAAATGTCAAACCCCAGGAAAAAAATGTACCGTGATTAATTGAGGGGGTATGATTCTTTACATGACTTTGCAAAAGGGTACAAACACATATGTTCAGCTTCACCAACCAAAAAAGGTGACTTCAAGAGGCCGAGGCGCACGTGTCAAAAATAAAATCCAAGGGGCTGGACCTTTTTTGACTGAATACTTGCGGATGATCTTCAAAGGTTGGCCCCACAGGAAAAAAGTCGCATCACCAGGCCAATCATCCACTGATAGGACATGATGGGACGAATTCAAGAATTTTGTGTCAACGCGCGCCCAAATTGCAAAACACATGTTTTTTTTGCTGAAAATACAGTTGTCCTTGCAAAAGGGTACAGACACACATGTTCAGCTTCACCAACCAAAAAAGTGACTTGAAGAGGCCGAGGCGCAGGTGTCAAAAATAAAATCCAAGGGGCTGGACCTTTTTTGACTGAATACTTGCGGGATAATCTTCAAAGGTTGGCCCCACAGGAAAAAAGTCGCATCACCAGGCCAATCATCCACAGATAGGACATGATGGGACGAATTCAAGAATTTTGTGTCAACGCGCGCCCAAATTACAAAACACATGTTTGTTTGCTGAAAATACAGTTGTCCTTGCAAAAGGCTACAGACACACATCTTCAGCTTCACCAACCAAAAAAGTGACTTGAAGAGGCCGAGGCGCAGGTGTCAAAAATAATATCCAAGGGGCTGGACCTTTTTTTGGCCGAATTCTTGTGGATGATCTTCAAAGGCTGGCCCCACAGGAAAAAAATCGCATCACCAGGTCAACCATCCATAGATAGGAAATGATGGGACAAATTGAAGAATTTTGTTCCAACGCGTGGCCAAATTACAAAACAGGCGATTTTTCCTGAAGATACATTTGTCCATGCAAAAGGGTTGCGCATTGCCGTGGGCATTTTGCCGGACCGCACTCGTGAAGCCGTGGACTCTGAAAAACTGCGAGCTGTCAGCCGGGAAGTCAGGTGCCAGGAATTCATTTTTTTCCGTATCAGATTGAGGGGGGGAAGATATGGCATGTTACCAACGCAAGCATCCAGGAAATATTTTTTTTTACTTGGATATCAGAGGGGTAAATTTATTGGATGTTGGACGTTGGGCACCAGGAAATTAGCAAAGAAAATTCAAAAAGGTGGTTGGAAGTGAGATTTCGGCTTCAGAGGTTAGGAGCCAGGAATTTAAAGC
>CAMXCT020005123.1:0-22332 GCA_947184155.2 Cladocopium goreaui | reverse complement strand
GCGACGCCGAAAGCTTGCCAACCACTTTCGCTGCGTCCGGGCAGAAGCTGCAAAAATCTTCTCCATGGCACTTTTCGTTGCGGCTGGCAAATTTGTTGGCAACAGTTTCGGCCCTTGTTCCATAATCTGGCTGCGCGATGGCGCCACGCCATGCACAAAATTCTGCGCACGCAGCCAACTGCAAAACCTGTGCTCCACAACATAACGGCAAGCAACAACATTGTCCTTCGGCGTGACATGTGCCCAAGCTGTGGGGTCTGGCCCGCACAGTGCCATTTCTTGTTCAAATCCAGATTTCACATCATTCACTATAGCGTTCTTTGTGCCCAAATCTGGAGGCTGGAGTTGCAGCTTGCTTTGTCCCCTTCCCAGAAGGAAGTCCGCCACAATTTCCGGCTGGAAGCTTGAGAAATGGAAGACAAGCAAGGTCCTAGGAGAGGACGACGCGTGAAAGGTCTTCTTCTGCGCAGATGACAGTCTGCGCTTCTTTTGCTGCAAGGCACGTATTTGGCGCCGCAGTTGCAAGCTACATGGATTCGGCATTGCTTCTCTAGGCAACATGAAGAATGGAATGCAAATAATATGTCGTGAAAGTTGCTTGGCTTTTCTTCTGGAACCTGCATGGCCTATTTCCCACCCTACCCAGCAGCCACACTTCTTGTATACCAATGCTTCTGGCCACGGCAAAAAAGCATCCGGAATCATAACAGGTACGTTCATGCTGCCATCACGAAAAAATTGTGGTAGCATCCTCATGCCTTGCGTACTCATCATGGACGGACACCAGTTAAAAACTTGCATGCCGCTTGAACTTCCAACAAAATGCAAAACCTTATTGCAAATAATCTGCCAAAAGTAAGAAGTCGCTACAGGGGAGGCCCAAAACTCCGAAGCCAATCCAAGGAGCAGCAAGCGGTACCAAAAACAGGACCCCCCACATTAGCCCCAGAACCACCAGAGCAACACCAGCCCTCAGCCTGCAGCGCATTCTGCTTGCCAGCTGCCTTTGCCTTTGCTTTTGGCGGCATCACCTGCAAGCACGCCACAACAAAGCAGCGTATCACAAACCCCAGACTTCTTCCATGCGAACAGAATCGCTGATAACATGTTTGATTTCCAGACGCTTTCTGCAGTCTAATTGCCATGATGACCAGCTGCTACTCCGCCTACTCCGCTACTCCCGGCAAAGTGATGCCCCTAGATCCTATAGGCAGAAAGACATTTCAGGCAACAGGTCGGAGTAAGACGAACAAGAAAATTGAGATTTCCAGACGCGTTCTGCAGTCTAATTGCCATGATGTCCAGCTGCTACTCCGCCTACTCCGCTACTCCCGGCAAAGTGATGCCCCTAGATCCTATAGGCAGAAAGACATTTCAGGCAACAGGTCGGAGTAAGACGAACAAGAAAATTGAGATTTCCAGGCGCTTTCTGCAGTCTAATTGCCATGATGTCCAGCTGCTACTCCGCCTACTCCGCTACTCCCGGCAAAGTGATGCCCCTAGATCCTATAGGCAGAAAGACCGTTCAGGCAACAGGCGGAGTAAGACGAACAAGAAAATTGCTATTTCCAGCCGCTTTATTGCAATCGAATTGCCTACTCCATCCGTTTAAATTAATACTATTATTGATTTAGGGGATGTACGGAATTGTCGGTGTACAGCTTCAGAGTTCACAAACGTTAGGAGTCTGGGGGGAAAGGGGTACAGACAAAAGACTCAAGCCCGACTATCAGCACGCCCATTCTTGCCTGGAAGGTCCTGCTCGGAGACAACAGGGGTTTTTCAAGCAGAAGTGCGACATTGGCGACACCGGAAACATGGGGAAAAAATGGCCACAACCGTGTGTCCTAGCTTTAGCGCTGCGAAACTACTTGCAATGTGGAGGCAAAAACCCGATCGTTCCTGACACAATGGCTCCTATAATGCAAACCTACTGTCTGACAAATACGACAACTGTCCTAGTCCATCCAGTCTCATGGTCTCTCTCACATGTGACTAGCTGCTTTGGGGTCCGCACGGCGCACCCCAACAACAAATGGTCACTTGTGCTGTGGTGACTAGAGAAACGGCTGCAGCCACTAAGAGCACTCACATTGCACATGTTTTTACATGTCCGCGCATGAATGCTCATCAAGGTTCGAGAAGCTTCCATATATAAAGAGAAAAGAAAAAGACAGTCTCGGAATGTGGTTTGTCCAAATAATAAATGTCGACATCACTGGGGCTCCAATGGAACAGGTGCTACATTGACAAGAACAGGTCACGACATCGGCAACCCAAAAAAGCAATAAACAACTGCAAACCCAAATACACGTCATGGTGGTACAAACGGCTACTGCACAACCCCACAATTGCCAAGTCTGGTTGTGAAAGGCTTGCAAAAAAGAACTGAGCTTGTTCAAATCACAACCTATCTTCTTTGAAGGTACAAGGAATTAAGACCCACCGCGAGGCAATGGAATGAAACGTTGTTGCATTGTTACACCAACAGTATGAAAACACAAAGCAGCAAAAGTCACACTGAAGCTACAAAACGCTTGACATGACATCAAAGCACAAAAGAATAACGAAACCCAACTTGTTTGGAGATGTTTGGTTTGCAAAGGGCGCGAACGCACGCAAACGCGGAAAATGCCTTGAGGATACATAAAGTCGGTCACCGCACAAGCAACGGAGTTGCACGCCGAAGATTATTGGAGTCTGAACTCCCAGCGCAAAGGTAAACGTATCGTACGTCCTGCAACTATTCCAAGGAAGTACGACAGCCATGCCGTTATTAGCCCGTGAGTGTACCGACGCGATGGGTAAAACGGTGGTATGGAACTCTTCCCACCCACCCTCCCCCACCAAAGGTTTTGAAAGCCAACCCCGTTCACACCGGTGTTTTTTAAGGTGTACCACACCCCTGGTGTTTAAGGTGTAACCACAACGGTGTTTTAAGGTGTACCACACCCCTGGTGTATTAAGGTAACCACACCAGGTTTAAGGTTGTACCCACCCGGGTGTTTAAGGTGAGGATGAACACACCGGTGTTGAAGGGTGTACCACACCCCTGGTGTTTAAGGGGAACCACACCGGTGTTTAAGGTGTACCACACCCTGGTGTTTAAGGTGAACCACACCGGTGTTTAAGGTGTACCACACCCTGGTGTTTAAGGTGAACCACACCGGTGTTTAAGGTGTACCACACCCCTGGTGTTTAAGGTGAACCACACCGGTGTTTAAGGTGTACCACACCCCTGGTGTTTAAGGTGAACCACACCGGTGTTTAAGGTGTACCACACCCCTGGTGTTTAAGGTGAACCACACCGGTGTTTAAGGTGTACCACACCCCTGGTGTTTAAGGTGAACCCCACCGGTGTTTAAGGTGTACCACACCCCTGGTGTTTAAGGTGAACCACACCGGTGTTTAAGGTGTACCACACCCCTGGTGTTTAAGGTGAACCACACCGGTGTTTAAGGTGTACCACACCCCTGGTGTTTAAGGTGAACCACACCGGTGTTTAAGGTGTACCACACCCCCGGTGTTTAATTAGGTGAACCACACCAGTGTTTAAGGTGTACCACCACCACGGTGTGTAAGGTACACCCCACCTGCAACCCTGCAAGCCCGCCTACGACCCTCAAACCTCCACCTACGACCCTTCCAGATCACACCTGCGACCTGCAAATCTCCTTGTATAGGGAGCGCACCTACGACCCACAAACCTCCACCTATGACAATTCCAAGTCACACCTACCACCTGCATATCTCCTTGTAGGGAGCGCGCCTACACCCAACGATTCACTACCCAACGAGTGCAAATGTTTTCTGGTTGCTTATGTGCTGCACACAAATTCCCGCGCTTCTGCGTGAACATGGCCACACGCAAAACCACGCGTATGTTTTGAGCAACAAAACTACAAGTAGTCGCTATACATTACACACCGTCCAGAAACAGTGACAAAATTTGCAGCATTGTAGAGATTAAGTCACTAGAGCAATTTCTGTCCGAAACTGTGAGCGACATTGCTCATCTTACAAAGAAGCTGCAAAATGACAGCTCTTTTTCCCAGCAGATTGGCCTCGAGTTACCATCGGCAGAACATGCGTCTGCTTGCCAGCTCGAAAAATGGAGGAAGGTCGAAAAATGCTCTTTACACACATACAGTTGCTCTCACTTAGCCTCGGAGGCCGGCCCCTCCACTTCCTTTGCCTTGGATGGAAAGCGAAAGCATGAAAACGAAAATGGGGGAGACGCTGGGAATGATCTTACACAATCAAAAGAAGGCCACCCGGCCTCCTCAACTTCCTTGCTCTTTGCATCTAGGAGGAGTTGCAGATCTGCCTTTGACAACCCTTTGGCAGCCTGCCATTCATGAACATGAGGACACACAGCGTCCTGCACGTGAAAGTCCGCCCAGCACTCACGCAGAGGCAGAGAGGCACCTTGATTAGACGGGTCCGTTTGCGGAGGGCATTCTTTTCCATCTTCTTGGCTTCGCGGGCTGCTTTCTTCGCAGCTTCATGCTTGTGCTTCAAATCTTGGAGCTGTTCACACAGCACGGCCTCACACATAACAGACTACAGTCGTCCCCAAAATCACCCCAACACAGATTTCCAAGGATAGGATGCCCACTCAAGGTGAACTGGCATGGGGGGGCATGGATCACTGGGTGATGCCAGGCTGAATGCGATGACTACCTACCTGCCTGGCTTCACCTACTCAACTCTCCACCTGACGAACTCTAAACGACATGCGTGTGGACATGCATCAGCGCCCCGTGAACTACAAGACTGCCGCACGATCTTTTTGCAAACAAACTTGTTTTAGCCGGTTCTATTTCTGGGACCGCAAACTGAGCTGCAAAGTGGCTTCGCTCCAGTGGGCCTCCCTAGTAAGCCTACCCGAGAGCTTACCGCAGTTGCGCAAACCCCTCCGTGCAGGTACCACCTGGAATTAGGCATCTACAATGTCCAAACAGCAGTAGAAGGAATGGATGGCAACAAACGATCACATTTCTTACATTTGTGCGGCCAGTTGCTCCGCCTAGTGCTAATTCCATGTCACGTGGAAGGCGAACTTCACCCCTGAATCCGCTCCACTGCACTGTCCTTTGCCGCAGAGCTCGATGGACATGTCTTGGGCACACTCTGCGCAGTGACAATGGCGTTGCTCACCAATCGGTTAGACCTGTGTATCCAAGGGCTTTTCGGCGCAGGCAAGTCGAAATCGATGGCAATCCTCATCCTGGCCTTGATTGAAATCGACACCACCGACAGCCTCAAAATATTGTTCATTTGAAAAGAGAACTCCGGCACTCGATCCTTTGCGGACCTCCTATGGCTCGACCCCCGTCGGGGGTGTTTAGGCATAGGTAGGCTGGTGGGAGACCAAGAACGCAACAAAAGTTTCAACATACACCCGAGAGAAAGAAGCCAGATGCTGAATAAGTGTCAGTTAATTCCAGCCACTGGAGGAACAGTAGCCATGCAATGGTCCTCCATGGGTGGTTGTATGCAAGAGCTCTCCCTTCTAGTCATTGATGAGGGCCAGCAATATAGCACTGACCGAGCAATTGCAGTCATCAGCTTACTGAGACAGCAACCTCTGGTCCTGTGGACAGGAGATTCTGAGCAGACACCCGGCGGAATTGATCGTGCAGCTCGCAACGCGAAACGATTACGACAGCTCCTGTTGGCCAAGAAGCATGGGCTACAAAGTGACCGCAATTATTATATGCCAGCCAACCTTGCTGATGCAATGATTCGACTACTTGATGGTTCGGCCAATGAAGACTTGGCGGCCCTCAGTCAAATCCTCAAACGAGGACAGCCCACTCTAGGTCAGCTATGGACAAGTCACCTCTCCCCGCAGGATGCAGAAGACCTTATCACAGCCAGCACTCCCAGACCTACGAGCCCAATTTGAAGCAGCCCCGCCCAACATGCAACGGTGCTTCCGCTTTGTGGATTCAGAACTGCTGGCAGGTACCGCTCTCAATTTTCCACGGTCTCTCGTGCGCCTTGCCTGGATTTTGCAGCATGCCGCTACCCTCCTGCCCATGGCTGGTGACATACAAGCAGTCTTAAAAAACTCCCAGACCGCCGGTGTAAGCGACATCCATGCCTGGGGGTTAATGCTTCCGTCCAGCTGACATACCATGCAGTGGTTGCAGTTAGATATCCTAATCTTTGCAGAAAGATCAATGGTCTATGGGAACTAGGAAGTTTTGCTTCGGGAGGCCTTCCCGACAAGCCACCAGGGTTCCAACTAGTGCTCTGGGATACTAATGCTAGGATTAACGGTCTGGTAGCGACGGATTTAGAAACTCTTGTGTCAGAAGTACTCAGCCCCTTTCCTCACAATGCGGGATTTGCCGATGGACTTTTCACAATGACCACAGCAACTGATCATAAGAACAATTTGAACCGCTCCGCGCTTAAAAGAGATTATGTTCGCACCCTGCGTGTAGAAACAATAGCCAATTCGGCAGGAAGAACAGCGCAGGTATCAATGGTGGCTCAGCCCAGTATTGGATTTCTCAACACTAAGTATTACTCCAATGGCTCTCCTACAGAAGATACTGAAGACTGCCTAGGCAGAATCACTGTCGGACTCACCCAGTCCAAATCCTTAACCCTGCTGGTCTCCCCGCTGGACATGATGGGGCTCATGGGCACATCGCACACACTTTCCCACCTACGTGTGCCTACCAACCGGACTGTACAAAGCACGCACCGGGCACATAGTAGCACAGACGGGCCCAGACCAGGAGATTCTGTCCCTACCCGGCATATACTTCTTTGATGGATGGCGTTTACACCCGAAGTTGTCGATCCCAGACCACTTGCCACGCGCAAAAGAGGCGCCAGTCCAAGGTACCGCTTCCAATGCACCTGCTCCAGATACGGAACCCAAGCGGTCGCCAGAAGAAGAGGCACGAGATATCCTCGCAGTAAAGCCTACGCTGGCACTCGCACACAAAGCCAACTGTGGCTCACAACTGCTGGAGAGATCTGGGTTGGTTGGAGCCAGGCAGCTGCCAAGAACCAGCCCGAGACTGACGAATACTCTTAGAACTTTGGAAGACACCCACGCCGTATTGCAGCAAACAGAACTCCTTGCAGGTGTTATCAACGAGCAAGACTGCAGAGACATTCATTCATGTCATGCCGTGAAGGCCGCTCGGTGTGATCTCGGGGATCCTGGCTGGGGGGATCCCTGGTTTCCGCATTGAGCCTTGTTGCTTCTCACACCCCAATGGCCCATGGTGATTTCGTCTTGGTCTTGTTGTTGTTTATTTTATGGGCCTGCCAACATGACACACAAGTTGTCATATGCACGCGCTGAGATGATAACAAGCTATCACCTCCCGCCTCAACAGATCCGTTTCACCCATAAACTGGAATCTGTCACGTCACGGATTTGTGGCCTTGTGGCTGTTTTTCTTTTGTGTGGTTTTTTTGTTTGTTGTTTGTGTTTGTTTTGGTGGTTTTGTTTTGGTTTGGTTCTTTGTTTTTCGGTTTTGGTTTTCCGTTTTTGAACCCTGGAACGTGACAAGCCTTTGGACTATGTATCGGTCCTCTTCCAGTTTACTTTTGTGGCCACTACAGCATCGGCCCCTATGCGAATTAAAATAATTAATCTCATATGCAACAGGCTTTGATAGCTGTTGAACGACCTGGCGGAAGCCACATGGCGTTGGACGGAAAAAAAAGATTGCAGAGACATTCGCACAGCCTGCTGTTGCATTAGAAGTCTGCGCATTCGAGTAGAAGCCCGTGCCAATGTTACAGAACGTGAAGTGATTAGTCGACAGCTACAGCTCATGCATGCGAGCGTACAACATTACCAGACTGAGGACCTTAACACAGCTGACACAAGTTGCCTGTCCAGAACCTCGTTTGAACACTTTGAGAATAGACCTGGTCCCTGGGCAGAGAAAAACGCTCGTATTCCTACACCAAGGTAACAGCTAGCTACCATGATCACCTGACCGCATTTAATGCAGTTGATTTCAACACCTGCTAAGTTGACCGCCTGAGCTGCGCAACGCTTGCAAGCCTGCATCCATGCTGTCGAGCTCGCCCTTCGCGAACTCGATCGCATTGGATTCAGTTTTGAAAGCGGTATACACCGCCAGACTGCACTGCAACTCCCATATATGGCTACAATCCCCCATATCACGAAGATGCGTTGCATATCACAACTTCGTTGCAATATGATGATTGGAAAAGCAGTACTGAGCGGACTCTGAGGGTTCCTGAGTGCTGTTACCGCGCCGTCTTTTTCACCCTAGATCACGTTTCACTCTCCTGTTTCACTGCGGTAGTTTCTCACCACTTTGTTGTGACCCGGCGTTGTCGGTGTTTGCTTCAAAGTGTTAGGGTGTTTAATGTTATGCCGTGAAGGCTGCTCGGTGTGATCTCGGGGATCCTGGCTGGGGGGATCCCTGGTTTCCGCATTGAGCCTTGTTGCTTCCCACACCCTTCAAGTGGCCCATGGTGATTTCGTCTTTGGTCTTGTTGTTGTTTTATTTTATGGGCCTGCCAACATGACACACAAGTTGTCATCTGCATGCGCTGAGATGATAACAAGCTATCACCTCTCGCCTCCACAGATCTGTTTCACATATAAACTGGAATCTGTCACGTCACGGTTTTGTGGCCTTGTGGCTGTTTTTCTTTTGTGTGGGTTTTGTTTGTTGTTTGGTTTTGTTTTGGTGTTTTTGTTTTGCTGTGGTTCTTTGTTTTTCGTTTTTGGGTCTCCGTTTTCGAACCCTGGAACGTGACAAGCCTTTGGACTATGTATCGGTCCTTTTCCAGTTTACTTTTGCGGCCACTACAGCATTGGTCCTGTGCTAATTAAATAATTAATGTCATTTGCAACAGGCTTAGATAGCTGTTGAACGACCTGGCGGAAGCCACATGGCGTTGGACGGAAAAAAAAAGGGTGTTGTGTCTTCAAACCAGGTGGAGCGGACTGACTGGACACCTATGGGACTGACGGAACTTGCGGTTTTGATGCTTTCTCTGCGCAGGCTATGGTAAACGGGTGGGATCATCCATGCCGGCACGAAAACTGTGATAAACTGCACGTTCCAGATGACCTGCAGATTCTGCGGCTTGACTTTGGGCGTGATGCATCTTACCTGAACATCGATCACTCTGGTGTATGATTCGGAGCGGTCGAAGGATGCTGTGACTTTCAAGCCACGTACAGCTCTCTGAACCAGTATTCCTTGAGCATCATAAAGGAAAGGTGAGGTGCCCTCACTTCCAGTACGTGCGATGCTGGCATTAAAAGAGTGACCATCCATTCAGCTAGAAATTCAATCATTTTGACTTCGAGTTTGGGAAGGATAGTCTGGACCGCGAAGCGCGCCCGCAATGTCCGGGACATGCCTGCGTGAGGGCAGTCCGATCGTGCGCCTGGCATACTCATCAGCAAAGTGGAGCCTGCACAATTTGGAGACCCACTGGATCGGTTTCTGCATGTCTATGGTGATCTTGGCCAGGGGCCATGGGTCCGGAAGTGTGGACAAGCAATGCAGTAATTCAGAAGTCAGGTCTGAGGAGATGACTGGGAGGGCTTCTCCTTGCGGGCGATAGTCAACGGCTGGCCCTACTGCGCCCTTGCTTTTTTGTGTATGGGTGCGGGCGGCTAGATGTACTGCGTTGATGGTGGACTCATATTGGTTGACCATAGCTCTTAAGTACTTGCATGCGCGGACTGCTGCTCTCCTTGTGTTTGGCCCATCCTCGGGCTGATTCTTGGCAGCTGTTGCCAGGATGTCTCTCGCTTCCTCTTCAGGCGACCGTTTGGGTTCTGTACCCGGTGCAGGTGCAGTCAGAGCGATGTCCTGAACTGGCGCCTCTGTCGCGCGTGGCAGGTGGTCTGGGATTGGCAGCGTAGGGTGTACCCGCCATCCATCAAAGAAGTATATGCCAGGCAGGGACCGGATTTCCTGTTCTGGGCCAGCCTGTGCTACAACTTGCCCTGTGCGGGCTTTGTACAGTCCTGAAGGCAGGCACACGTAGGTGGGAAAGGGCGTGCGGTCAGCCGCGTAGGCATATAAGACAACTTCAGAGAATGGGAGAGTCTGCTTGGGGAGCCATTTATGGTGAGTCGCTAAGCCTGTTTTGACTTCTTGGAGGCGCTCTCTGTTTAGCCAGCGAAGGTCTGACCCCCGCACCAATATTAGACGGTATCTCGCCCGCTTCACTTCGTTCGCTTGCTGGTCGTGATATTGGTTGGCGATTGCCAGGGGAGGGAATTCCCATGCTGGCGCTGTATTCAGCGACCACCGGCTTAGCTGTGCGAGATTCTCTTGTGCTGGATCAGGATCAAAGTCAGGCCACCCCCATGTTGTTTCTCCTCTTCGGAGGCCCCGGATGCCATATGCAATGGTCGCAATCACCTGTGCCATGCCCATGAGCCCCATCATGTCTAGCGGGGAGACAAGCAGGGTTAATGATTTGGACCGGGTAAGTCCAACAGTCCAACAGTGATTCGGCCGAGGCAGTCTTCGGTCTCTTCCGTAGGGGAACCATTGGAGTAGTATTTGGTGTTTAAGAACCCGATACTCGGCTGGGCTACGATTGATACTTGTGCTGTTCCTCCCGCTGAGTTGGCTATTGTTTCTACGCGTAGGGTGCGGGCGTAATCCTTCTTAAGCACGGAGCGGTTCAAATTGTTTTTGTGATCTGTGGCCGTGGTCATTACAAAAAGCCCATCTGCGAATCCAGCATTATTGGGGAATGGGTGGAGTACCTCTGAGACGAGCGTTTCTAAGTCTGTTGCTACTATGCCATTAATCCTAGCATTGGTGTCCCAAAGAACTAATTGAAACCCCGGTGGTCGGTCAGGGAGTCCTCCAGAGGCGAAACTTCCCAGTTCCCACAGGCCGTTGATACATCTGCATAGGTCGGGGTACCGCACTGCTACAACTGAGTGGTATGTTACCGGACTAACTCTTGAACTGGAAGGGAGCATCAACCCCCAGGCATGGATGTCGCTCACTCCGGCGGTCTGAGAGTTTAGGACTGCTTGGATGTCACCAGCCATCGGGAGGATGGTGGCGGCATGCTGCAAGATCCAGGCAAGGCGTGCAAGGGATCGCTGGAGGTTGACTGTCGTGCCTTCCAGCAGTTCTGTGTCCACGAAGCGGGAGTGCCGGTGCACATGCGGTTGGGCGGCTTCAAATTGAGCTCTCAGGCCTGGAAGAATAGTGTTGGCTGTTCTGAGGTCTTCCGTATCTTGTGGCGAAAGTTGACTTGTCCATAGTTGACCCAACGTGGGCTGTCCTCGTTTGAGGATTTGACTGAGAGTAGCTAAGCCTTCGTTGGCCGAACCGTCCAACAGCCGGATCATCGCATCTGCAAGGTTAGCCGGCATATAATAATTTCGGTCACTTCGCAGCCCATGCTTTTTGGACAGCAGGAGCTGTCGTGATCGTTTCGCGTTGCGGGCTGCCCGATCAATGCCGCCAGGCGTTTGCTCTGAGTCCCCTGTCCACAAGACTAAGGGTTGCTGTCTCAGCAAGCTGATGACTGCAATTTCCCGGTCAGTACCATATTGCTGGCCTTCATCAATGACCAGGAGGGAGAGCTCTTGCATGAAGCTAACCATTGTGGACCATTGCATGGTAAGATCCTGTGCTACAGTACCTCCGGTGGCTAAAATTAACTGGCACTTATTCAGCATTTGCCTTCTTTCTCTCGGGTGTATGTCAAATTTCGTGTGGGAGTAGCTGCTCTTGTTCCGTTCTTGGTCTCCCACTAGCCTACCTATGCGCCCAAACACCCCCGACGGGGGGTCGAGCCATAGAAGGAGGTCAGCAAAGGATCTGGTACCGGAGTTCTCTTTACAGAAGAATAATATTTTGAGACTATCAGTGACATCGATTTCAATTAAGGCCAGGATGAGGATTGCCATCGATTTTGACTTGCCTGCGCCGAAAAGTCCTTGGATACACAGGTCTAAACGATTGGTGAGCAAAGCCATTGTCACTGCGGAGAGTGTGCCCAAGACATGTCCGTCGAGTTCAGCGGCGAAGGAGAGGGCAGTGGTGCGGGTCCATTGATGGGGTTCGCCCTCCACATGACATGGGATAAGGACCAGGCGTAGCAACTGCCCGCACAAATGTAAGAAATGTGATCGTTTGTTGCCGTCCATCCCTTCAACTGCTGTTTGGACATTGTATATGCCTAGTCCCAGGTGGTACCTGCACGGGGAAGTTTGTGCAACAGCAGTAACCTCTCTGGTGGGTTTGGTACATCCGAACATCCACATTGTGTGGAGGAAGAAAGTCCCTGGGACCGGGTCTTGCTGTCCTTGAACGGTCGCATCGATAGGATCCAGGCTCTGGCCGGTGGCAGCATACCAATCTTGAAGGGCTACGAGCTGTTCTTGCGCAAAAAATTCAATGGCTGGACCTGAGAGAAAAGCTATTTCGATGAATCTGGGGTTGCACTGTCTATATATGCGGGAGGCAGGCAGCTCATCCTTCTTTTTGGATGTGCGTGGCGTGATGGCTAGGACCAGACCAAAAAGGATTTGAAGGTCTCTTCCGTCGTCAGCTGGAGCATCTGCGGTGCCTACCATTGCGACAAGTCTTCCCGTGCCTATGGGGCTAACTTTGTGGTGGTGTGCATCGCTCTCTAGGAGGCTGAAGACTTCAGTTCTGCCGAGGCTCGGATGTCGGAAAGCAAATGCGTCTTGCCCGCCTTTAACTTTCCAGTGACCAAATTCGCTGCCCTTGAAGAGAAATTCGAATTCAATTGGTTGCCATGGTTGACGGATAGGTCCTGCACTTTGCATTGTTAGCCCTGTTTCATTATAGCCTTCGTTGGGGCTGAGCATGGGCAAATAGTAGTCTAACATGATTGAAAGCAGTTTTGAGATTCTTGTATGTTGACATGCATGCTTGTGTCTACCGAGCAGAGATGAGACCATCATGAGTCAAGTTGACGATACTCAACTGAGATCAGTCCATCTCCACTCTTTCAGTGACGCTTCACATGCGCCGTATCGTTTCAACAACCGCAAAGGTGTTAGCGGTGGAGCTGTTTTCTTTGAGAGGTCTTTGGTAAGGTCTCTAAGCCGACAGCAACAAGCCTTGAGCTTGAGTTCATGTGAGGCAGAGCTCTATGGTTTGCAATCAGTGTGTCAAGAAAGTGTTGCCTTTGGAAGACTGGTTCACCGTCTCCTTTTTGCACTTCATGAGATTGATGAGCCAGAAGAAGTTGTGATTTGGCTGGAGAGCGATTCAAGCTCCGCATTGCAACTTGTGAGATCTATGGACGTGCTACGACGTTCACGACACATTGAAACAAGATTGCATTGGTTACGAGAGCAGATGAGAGAGGGTTTGTTAAAATTGAGACACAGGAGTGGTGTTGAAAATCCAGCAAATCTTTTCACTAAATGCTTAAGTGCTAAAGCTTTCTATAAACATTGATATGCTCTTGGGATTGTTGTACCAGATGGTTTGACAGCTGAGTTGGCAGAACTTCGTGAGCTTGAGTGTGTAGCAGCAAGTGTTGACTCAGGGTTCTTCAATTGCGATTGTGGAACTGTGCTGTTCGGAACATTCGAACTTGAGAAAAGTCTGTGAAGTTTTGAAGGTCCCATACATTGGTGTAGTTGCCAAGGTGCAGAGTTCTGGAACCTTGAGTCGTGTAGCTGTTTGCATTCGACAGTGGAAGAATTCGTCATGTCCACCTTGGGTGCATATTCATGCATCGACTCCTTGTGGAAGTGGAAGTCCGCTTCGCAATTTCAATCCGGACTCAGTCTGAAAAGGACCAGGAATGGGATGAGATCATCAACGCGATTGGTGTGTACTTCAAACATGCAGACTCATGTTCGTTTGAGCTTCCAGAACGAAATACCATTTGGTCCCGACCTGAGACAGTGAATCTTTTGGAGAGTTTTGACATGAGGCATGAGGCTTTAGTGAGGTTGTGGAAGACTGGATGTCAGAACAAGGATGGTATTCCGATTGGAAAGACATTGAAGTTTGTTTCGAATTCAGCTTGGTTTGCATTGAATCTTCACTCCAAACTTTCTACATGTACATGCCAGACTCATGCAGAAGTTTATCAAATCAACTATACTGAAACAGCGTTCTACAACCGAAAGTTGGCAAGATACATTTTGATTGCAGTCAAACATGCTTCGAAGAAGAGTTGAATTTGCGTTTAAAAGGGGGACCCTGTGACAGAGAGAGAGAGACAGAAGTTGACGTCACGTTTCATTTTGTTTGCACGTTGTTTTCAAACAAACGTTGCCAAAGACGAACAGGAGTTTTCACCATGTTTCATTTTGTGTAGAGTTTTGTTGCGCGATGCTGTAAGATGCAGTGTGTGTGCGCAGCGCAAAACAATCGGAAAGGTTACTGATCCTATCACGACAGTGATGGCGGTTCGACACTTCGTTTCACGCTCTAGGTTGATTGCTCCTAAGAGTTTAGCCACGGTCTAGTGCTTTATCTCTTCCGGACGCGTTTGGTTTGTAGCCATGGCCAAGTCTGGATGGACGGATGAAGATGAGAAGGCTTTGCTTGATCTTCTTCAGAGGAAGTGGCATAGTGGGAATTCAGGGTCAGGCTATGCAGCCGGATCCAGTATTTTGACTCCTCTGGAGAGTCAAGGAGCAATGACAGATGGAAGCAAGCGACTTCTTCTTCCAATGCAGAAAAGACCCATGAAAAGACCAATGGATTCATCTCACGGATGTCGGAAATTTTCACACCCCCTTTTGAGATGAACTCCATTCCATGTATAGCTGTAACCCATACAGACTTCAGCACATATCGCCCAAGTTCGATAGGTCAATACATACAGTACGAATTGTCCCGTTGTCCACCATCCAATGAACAACCAGCTCATAGGACTTTTCCTCGCCTTTGCACCAATGAAGATACTCTCAATCACCCAGCTGCCTCTGCACTGAAGTTCCAGTGAAGCAACCCTTTGGCTTTCCAACCTTTCCAGAGTCCTCCACAACCTTGCATGCGCAGAGAAAAGAATACCAATCCTTTGCAATTGGACTTGTACTCTTGTTTCCCAGGTGACACATACTCCATTTGCAATATCCGGCCATCTCATCATCGACATATACCTCACGGTATGTTTTGCCCTCGTTGGCAAACTTTCCAAACGCAAACTTCGTTCTGCTCCAGTCTCGAAAACTCATGCCTTCAGGCACCAAATCAGCAGTAAGCTGATCAAGGACCTTGTCGGCGATCCCAGGAAAGATTGGGATAGCAAGTGAATTTGGTTTTCATCGTGATGATGAGCTCAACCGTGATGGTTGACATCGTATTTGCACGTTTCATGTTTTGCACGTTTTATTGGAGATGACGAAAACCAACAACGATATACTTTTCGTCTTCTTTGAGTACTTTGATTGCACGGAGAACATCGTGAGGATTTGAATTTGTATAGTGACATGGAAAATCAAACCATTTTCCATACCTTTTGCATTATTTGTCGTCGACGAAGTGCACGAAGGAATCGTGAGAAGATCGTAGAATTCATTTTTGACTTCGGAAGAAGGAACTTTGTTTGACATTGATCGGAGAAGTCTAGTTTTAAGAAAAAAATTTTCTGCTAATATTGAGAGCCTTAACATAGGCAAAAAGTTGGGCCTTTGGTAAAAATAAAAAGGGTCCAAGGTCCAATAAAAAGTCCAAAGTCCAAGGCAAAGTCCAATGAATAGTCCAAAGCCCAAGACAAAGTCCAAAAGGCCAAGGCAAAGTCCAATGAAAAGTCTAAAGGTCCAAAGCAAAGTCCATTGAAAAGTCCAAAGTCCTATGAAAAGTCCAAAGCGCAAAGCAAAGTCCAATGAATAGTTCAAAGCCTAAGACAAAATCCAATGAAAAGTCCAAAGGCCAAGGCAAAGTCCAATGAAAAGTCCAAAGGCCAAGCCAAAGTCCAGTGAAAAGTCCAAAGCCCAAGACAAAGTCCAATGAAAAGCCCAAAGTCCAAGACAAAGTCCAGTGAAAAGTCAAAAGCCAGGGACAAAGTCCAATGAAAAGCCAAAAGCCAAAGACAAAGCCCAATGAAAAGTCCAAGGAAAAGTCCAAGCCAAGAAGCAAAGTGCAAGGCAAAGTCCAAGGCAAAGCCCAAGCCAAGAAGCAAAGTCCAAGGCAAAGTCCAATGAAAAGTCAAAGGCCCAAGGCAAAGTCCAAGGCAAAGTCCAGGCCAAGAAGCAAAGGCCAAGGCAACGTCCAAAGAAAAGCCCAAAGACCAAAGCAAAGTCCAATGAAAAGTCCAAAGGCCAAAAGCAAAGTCCAATGAAAAGTCCAAAGACCAAACGAAAGTCCAATGAAAAGTTCAAAGCTCAAGACAAAGTCCAATGAAAAGTCCAAAGCCCAACACAAAGTCCAATGAAAAGCCCAATACCCAAGACAAAGTCCAATGCCCAAGACAAAGTCCAATGAAAAGTCCAGAGCCAAAGGCAAAGACCAAGTAAAAGTCCAAAACCCAAAGCAAAGTCCAATGCCCGAAACAAAGTCCAATGATCCAATGAAAAGGCTGAAGCCCAAGACAAAGACAAGGTCCAGAAGAAAATCAACTGGACAGTTGAAAACCCCAAGGAATTCAGAATCACAAGGGCCCAGCCAGAGGCAACGCGACTCGCGAAATAACGACCACATGCAGAAATGCCCAGAAATGCCATGAAAACAACCGAAACCAGTTTATTATGTTGAAACAACCGTTTGAAACAATTTGAATTTCAATTTGGCTTGGAAACTATTTGAAACCTATTGAAACCTTTTGAAACAACCTTTTGAAACCATTTGAAACCGTTTGAAT
Source organism: Cladocopium goreaui (assembly GCA_947184155.2). Taxonomy (NCBI): domain Eukaryota; class Dinophyceae; order Suessiales; family Symbiodiniaceae; genus Cladocopium; species Cladocopium goreaui. Next base: position 5,523 of record CAMXCT020005123.1, on the reverse strand, counting down.
TTCATTATTTTGCATGGTTCGGATGCAGCAACGTGGATGCAACAGTGAATTCATACAGGTCAAAACCTGTGAGCATTTTGTTTGAGCGCTTGAACATTTTTTTAAAATTTTGCTTATGTTGCGGTGCAGCTATGGAGGGCAAAAAACGATGAACTTGAACCGGAATTTATTAGTTGGAAAATTTGGAGTCTTAGAGTCTTAAATTCTAAGAGTTGGAAAACTTAGAGTCTTAGACGGAAAATTTAGACTCTTAGAGTCTTAGAGTTGGAAAATTTAAGTCTTAGACGGAAAATTTAGAGTCTTAGAGTCTTAGAGTCTTAGAGTTGGAAAACTTGAGGTCTTAGACGGAAAATTTGGAGTCTTAGAGTTTTAGAGTCTTAGAGTTGGAAAACTTAGAGTTTTAGACGGAAAGTTTAGAGTCTTAGAGTCTTAGAGTCTTAGAGTTGGAAAATTTAAAGTCTTAGAAGGAAAATTTAGAATCATAGAGTCTTAGAGTTTTAGAGTCTTAGAGTTGGAAATCTTAGAGTCTTAGAGGGAAAACTTAGAGTTTTAGAGTCTTAGAGTCTTAGAGGGAAAACTTAGAGTTTTAGAGTCTTAGAGTCTTAGAGTTGGAAAACTTAGAGTCTTAGACGGAAAATTTAGAGTCTTAGAGTCTTAGAGTTGGAAAATTTAAAGTCTTAGACGGAAAATTTAGAGTCTTAGAGTCTTTAAGTTGGAAAATTTAGAGTCTTAGACGGAAAATTTAGAGTCTTAGAGTCTTAGAGTTGGAAAATTTAAAGTCTTAGACGGAAAATTTGGAGTCTTAGAGTTTTAGAGTCTTAGAGTTGGAAAACTCTTAGAGTTTTAGACGGAAAATTTAGAGTCTTAGAGTCTTAGAGTCTTAGAGTCTTAGAGTCTTAGAGTTGGAAAATTTAAAGTCTTAGAAGGAAAATTTAGAGTCTTAGAGTCTTAGAGTCGTAGAGCTGGAAAACTTAGAGTCTTAGACCCAAAATTTAGAGTCTTAGAGTCTTAGAGTCTTAAAGTCGTAGAGCTGGAAAACGTAGAGTCTTAGACCGAAAATTTAGAGTCTTAGAGTCTTAGAGTCGTAGAGCTGGAAAACTTAGAGTCTTAGAGTCTTGGAGTCGTAGAGCTGTTAGAGTCTTAGACCAAAAATTTAGAGTCTTAGAGTCTTAGAGTCTTAGAGTCGTAGAGCTGGAAAACTTAGAGTCTTAGACCGAAAATTTAGAGTCTTAGAGTCTTAGAGTTGTAGAGCTGGAAAACTTAGAGTCTTAGACCGAAAATTTAGAGTCTTAGAGTCTTAGAGTCGTAGAGCTGGAAAACTTAGAGGAACCTTAAACCAGCGCTAAAACCAGCGCTACCGCGTAGCAAGTCCTGCTAAAGAAATCAACCCGAAAGTCGGCGCAAAAGTCGAAACAAAAGTCCGAGCAAAAGTCGGCGCAAAAGTCGGCGCAAAAGTCGGCGCGAAAGTCGGCGCGAAAGTCGGCGCGAAAGTCGGCGCGAAAGTCGGCGCGAAAGTCGGCGCAAAAGTCGGCGCAAAAGTCGGCGCAAAAGTCGGCGTAAAAGTCGGCGCAAAAGTCGGAGCAAAAACCGGAGCAAAAGTCGGAGCAAAAGTCGGAGCAAAAGTCGGAGCAAAAGTCGCGGCAAAAGTCGCGGAGCAAAAGTCGCGGAGCAAAAGTCGCGGAGCAAAAATTGCGGACCAAAAGTCGGAGCAAAAGTTGGAACAATTTTCAAAGTTCAATCAAACATTGATTTTTTATTGATTTTTGATCGATTTTGATCGTTTTTTGATCGTTTTTAGATCGTTTTTAGATCAATGACAACTTCTTGAGCCCAGCAAAAAACACACAGAATCTCTTACTTGATGTCAGCGTCACCCGCCGAGCGGCCGAGCGTAATAAAAAGGTACGTCATAGTACGTGCGTGCGCGTTTATTTTTATTTTACGTATATCTGTTTTTGTAGCGCTGAGAGCAGCAAAAATTTAGACACTAAGAAACGCCATCTAACCGTAACCATGATCAACCCAATTTTGGTGCTTTTTGGTATGGGGCATGGGCGGGGGGGGGGGCAGGGCGAAAGGGCATACGGCAGCATTTTCTCAATTACTTTTTTTCCAATGTTATGCAGTCAGCAATGATGCTGGCGAGCCCTCTGCGTCTGCACGCATGCAGCGTACACAAGAACAAAGCAACAGTTTCTCTATAAGTTTAGCCTTAATATGATTTTTCGGCGCCTCCGGCGCCTAAGTTTTAGTGGATATGTATCTACTCATTTTCCTTAATATAATTTTTTGGCGCCTCCGGCGCCCAAATTTTAGTGGATATGCATCTACTCATCTTACTTCATATAATTTTTCGGCGAAGAAGAAACCTTTTGAAACCTTGAAAACGTCTTGAGCCATCCCGGAGTCTTGGAAAAATTGCGCGGTGTGGTTCTGGTGCACTCCATGGAGCCATGGAAAGATATTATTTTCCTATGATGCGGATCATTTTGGCTGGTCTATGTGTTGGTCAGTCAAACCAATCTCTACTCTAACGCAATGACTTGACTCATGAGTAAACCATCTGTACTTGGGAGCAGCCAATGCTCCAAGTGGGCGCAACAGACAGACAGGCCTCAGATTTAGGTTCCCTGCTGAGGTTCAGGTTGCACCAAATTTTATCTCCTATCAGTATCATGTGACACGCATGTATTTGTGCAATGCATCATGCGATAGATGATATTATCTAGATAGATAGAGCGATAGATAGATGGATAGATAGATCGATAGATAGATAGATAGACAGACAGACAGACATGTATTCTAAATGTATATATGTTTTCAGTATACACATATGTGTTGTGATTGGATAGTGGCCCCCTCGGCCCGCTCTATCAAGTGAGTGATGGGCCCGGGCCCTTCCAACTCCAGCAGATGCCAAACCCCGGTCGGTGAAGCAGGCAGCAGGCCAAGCAGTATACTCACTAACACTTCACACTTGGGTCACGCAGGTCGCGTGGCTGCGTGGTCAGTCTGTTTTAGCTGCGAGCTGCACGCCGCGCAGCTCCCTGGATAGATAGGCAGGCATATACTCTATGCCTTCAAGCTACGCAACTGACCCACCCGCCGCAGCCCCAAAACCATCGTGTCATGTGAAATGACGTTGGCCGTTGGCCGGGCACACTGTCACTGTCAGCTGTTGGTGTCAAGTTCTAGTCACTAGTCGCCAAGTCATTAAGTCGCCTGACAGTGGCCGCTAGTACGTTTGCAGTTAGGAGGTGGCAAAGTCCCACGCTCAGAGATTTGAGCTGTTTGGCAAGCTGGCCGCTCAGATTGGCTGGGCTGCTTTGCAGCTGGCTGGCCTTTGGTTTGCCACTTCAGCTTGAAGATTTGCAAGATCCAATATGTTAGTAGTGACTGGCTGTGTTTGCTAGACGCTGAAGCCCGAGCAAGGCACTGACATCACTTGACTCGAAGCCCTAAGATAAGACGATGACGATGCTGAGCAGGGCTGTGTCTAAGAGCAAGTTGTAACTTGGCATCCATGTGATTCAGGCCAATATTCAATATTTTCCATGGTGGGACTGCATCCATACCGTCCATGCCCTTACAGACGTTGCGCGGTCAATATGCTTCTTTCTTGAATCCTGGCCAAAAACAGGCGCTGTCCACATGCGTCACTTATAAGTCTTGGACTCTTGGACTGGACTGGCTGAATGAAGATGAATCACCGCAGACCCAAGATCAGGAACCAAACAGGTTTGAGGCCAAAAACAACACCGCCAAGGTGAAGGCAAATGCCCAAGGCTCAAATCCGCAGATTTGACACAAAGAAGACAAAAACCAAGGCCAAGTTGAATGACCAGAAAAAATCCAAACCAAAGCCCACTGCAAAGTCCAAGAGAAAAAAGGCCAATGCAAAGCTAGCTGACAAGCTCAAAGTAAAGTCCAATGAAAAGTCCAAAGACCAAAGCAAAGTCCAATGATAAGTCCAAAGCCCAAGACAAAGTCCAATGAAAAGTCCAAATCCCAAGGCAAAGTCCAATGAAAAGTCCAAAGGCCAAAGCAAAGTCCAATGAAAAGTCCAAAGGCCAAAGCAAAGTCCAATGAAAAGTCCAAAGCCCAAGGCAAAGCCCAATGAAAAGTCCAAAGGCCAAGGCAAAGTCCAATGAAAAGTCCAAAGGCCAAGGCAAAGTCCAATGAAAAGTCTAAAGGCCAAGGCAAAATCCAAACTTCAAGACAAAGCCCAATGAAAAGTCCAAGGCAAAGTCCAAGACAAGAAACAAAGCCCAAGGCAAAGTCCAAGCCAAGAAGCAAAGTCCAAGGCAAAGTCCAAGCCAAGAAGCAAAGTCCAAGGCAAAGCCCAGGGCAAAGTCCAAGCCAAGAAGCAAAGTCCAAGGCAAAGTCCACTGAAAAGTCTACAGGCCAGAGCAAAGTCCAATGAAAAGTCTAAAGGCCAAAGTAAAGTCCACTGAAAAGCCCAAAGCCCAAGGCAAAGCCCAATGAAAAGTCCAAAGGCCAAGGCAAAGTCAATGAAAAGTTCACTTGGTTTTCTCTTGGACTTTGCCTTGGCCTTTGGACTTTTCATTGGGCTTTGCCTTGGTCTTTGGACTTTTCATTGGACTTTGCCTTGGGATTTGGACTTTTCATTGGACTTTGTCTTGGGCTTTGGACTTATCATTGGACTTTGCTTTGGTCTTTGGACTTTTCATTGGACTTTGTCTTGGGCTTTGAACTTTTCATTGGACTTTGCTTTGGGCTTTGGACTTTTCATTGGACTTTTGTTTTCTATTTGGATTCAAGTTTTGGACTTTGACCTCAACTTTTTTTATGTTTTTTGTGTATTTTGGATCCTCAATATTAGCAGCAAATTTTTTTTCTTAAGTCTAGTTTGTTTTGTCTCTCAATGATGATAGCGAGAGCAACATTCTGAAAGGCATTCAGAACTGGAGTTGCTAACAGATCTGAGGGAGACATCATGAACCACGTTTTGGTGCTTGAAATATTTCAACGTTTTTCAAACACTCAAACTTATTTTAAACAAACAAACCATGTCTTGATGTAAAGACTTTTTCCCGAGAGCGCCTGCGAAGGGTTCTTCGTAAAAAAGCAGCCGTTATACTAGATCTTCACTCCTTCACATCTGCTGATCTAGATCTTCACTCCTTCACATCTGCTGATCTGGATCTTCACTCCTTCACATCTGCTGATCTGGATCTTCACTCCTTCACATCTGCTGATCTAGATCTTCACTCCTTCACATCTGCGGATCTAGATCTTCACTCCTTCACATCTGCTGATCTAGATCTTCACTCCTTCACATCTGCGGATCTAGATCTTCACTCCTTCACATCTGCTGATCTAGATCTTCATACCCTCACACCTGCTGATCTAGATCTTCACTCCTTCACATCTGCTGATCTAGATCTTCACTCCTTCACATCTGCTGATCTAGATCTTCACTCCTTCACATCTGCTGATCTAGATCTTCACTCCTTCACATCTGCAGATCTAGATCTTCACTCCTTCACATCTGCAGATCTA
>CAMXCT020005122.1:0-22335 GCA_947184155.2 Cladocopium goreaui | reverse complement strand
CCATATCTTCCTACATGAGGTCCGGCAGGGAACACTTGGCGTGGATACTCGCGGTTGAGGTCCGGCAGGGAACACTGGGCGGGGATGGTCGGGGTTGAGGTCCGGCAGGGAACACTGGGCGGGGATGGTCGTGGTTGAGGTCCGGCAGGGAACACTTGGCGTGGATACTCGCGGTTGAGGTCCGGCAGGGAACACTGGGCGTGGATGGTGGTGGTTGAGGTCCGGCAGGGCATACTGACGTGGATGGTCGTGGTTGAGGTCCGGCAGGGAACACTGGGCGTGGATGGTCGTGGTTGAGGTCCGGCAGGGAACACTGGGCGTGGATGGTGGTGGTTGAGGTCCGGCAGGGCATACTGACGTGGATGGTCGTGGTTGAGGTCCGGCAGGGCACACTGACATGGATCGCAGTGGAGCAGGAGGAGGACGAGGAGGACGACGAGGAGGAGAGGAGGAGGAGAGGAGGAGAGGAGGAAAGGAGGAGAGGAGGAGGAGAAGGCAACTGACATAAAATCTAACAACCCTCACCTGGCAGGTGGGGAAAAAACTTCAAGCATCGATTGGAGTTAAGGGCCCAATCTTCTGTAATAGTTTTTTTCCGATCACATCAGTTTAAAGATTGACATGGATGTTTGGTGTTACATTTTTGCAATCACGCCAATTCAAAGATTGAAATGATGTTGGGTGAAATGGATGTTCGGTGAGATTCAAAACCAATGGCCTCTTTGTCCATGTCAATGCGCAGCATCAGCTTCTTCACCTCCAGCCAGGACTCTTCCACTCTGTCCATCTTGAATCCTGGGAGCCAGATGGGTTCAAAGGTGATCAAAGATGATTGCCATAATTTGTTTTTTGCCTCCACTGGGTGCAATCACAGACGAAGCTGAGTCTAACACAATCTCTAGAAATATAGATCAATCTATCTACGAGAAAGTTGTGAGAGGATATACATGTCAATGTCAGAGATTGCCCCAAGAAGTACCAGGGCAGGCCTCCAAGAAAGAGCTGAGCATTGCCACTCTGCATTTCAGTCTCGAAGCTTGGCACCGTCACCTTGGCGACCGAGAAGTGAAGTTTCTCCAAGATGTTGCCTCAGAAGAAGGCTTGAAAAATTGAAGTGTTCCACCATTTGTATTGTACCCTCTTTCAACTGCATCCGATTGCGGGAGAACGCAGTCTATCCATTTGGCAGGGCTGCCATTGCATCCAATTGCTTCCATGTCATGTGCACAGTCCGCTTGTTTCCCAGCCTTGAAATGTCGAAATGCCAAGGCGCAGATCAACGCGGAATTTTCAGATCGCAGCTTCTTTGGCGCAACAGAATCACTGAGCGTGTAGCCCTGCCTGTTTAGCAAGAATTTCGTGGGCCGTAGGGAAACAAAATGAAACAAACAAATATTGATTGGCTGAAATGGATTGTGGCAGCCCCGAAAACTGATACTGAGCCCACTTGGAGATGGTGCACTTGGAAGTGGCCAAAAAGATGGGTCCATGTTGCATTTGAGAGTTGTATCCATTGGTTTTTGCGAAGATCTTTCGGCTCAGGGCTGTAATGAGTAATTATGTGATTTCTTACGATGTCCGGTGCACAACATGGCTATGTGAATCCATCATCTACTGATAAATGTGCAGCAGATGAAAATGACGGAGTCGATCTTCAGCTGCTGACTGGAGAAGGAGTGACACTAAGCGTCCCCCCCTCCATACTTGGGTATGATCTGCGCAAGTTGGTGTCCGAGCAATATTTTCTGTGCTGTTATTTATTTTAAGTAAAGCTATGTATGTGCGCATATAGATAGATCAGGGTATATGAACATACAGTACAGCTTGAATGTGGAGATGAAAATTACTTTACTTCGTGTGATCCCCACAATGACATTTATACATTTTGTTACTGGCAAATCTTCTGGCATTCTATCTGACATATCTTCTGGCATTCTATCTGGCATTCTATCTGGCATATCTTCTGGCATATCTTCTGGCATTCTATCTGGCAAATCTTTTGGCATTCTATCTGACATATCTTCTGGCATTCTATCTGGCATTCTATCTGGCATATCTTCTGGCATTCTATCTGGCATATCTTCTGGCATATTATCTACTCAAATCTTCTGGCATTCTATCTGGCAAACATTCTAGCACTTTATCTGGCATATCTTCTGGCATTCTATCTGACATTTTATCTGGCATTCTATCTGGCATATCTTCTGGCATATCTTCTGACATTCTATCTGGCATTCTATCTGGCATATCTTCTGGCATTCTATCTGGCATATCTCATGGCATTTTATCTGGCATATCTTCTAGCATTCTATCTGACATTCTATCTGGCATTCTATCTGGCCGTTGAGGTCCAGCGGTGCACACTGAGCTGAGCAGGTCCCGGGTTGAGGTCCAGCGGTGCACACTGAGCTGGGAAGGTCCCAGGTTGAGGTCCAACGGTGCACACTGAGCTGGGCAGGCCCCAGGTTGAGGTCCAGCGGCGCACACTGAGCTGGGCAGGTCCCGGGTTGAGGTCCAGCGGTGCACACTGAGCTGGAAAGGTCCCAGGTTGAGGTCCAACGGTGCACACTGAGCTGGGCAGGCCCCAGGTTGAGGTCCAGCGGCGCACACTGAGCTGGGAAGGTCCCCGGTTGAGGTCCAGCGGTGCAAGTGAGCTGGGCAGCTCGCAGGTTGAGGTCCAGCGGTGCACACTGAGTTGACGTCCACAGTGCGCACTGAGCTGGGCAGTTGGCGAAGAGCTTGGCGACGAGTTGGCAAGGTTGGCAAGGCGGAAGTGGAGGGGGAAGAGGCGGAGGCCAGGAGGAGGGCGAGGAGGACAGCTAGTCGAGGAGGAGGAGGAGGAGGCGGGCATGCGCTCTGATAAAATCTAACAACCCTCACCTGGCAGGTGGGGAAAAAATATTTATTTAATGTATGCAGATATCAACGTAGAATGAACTACTAAGGATGGCTTCCATTTGCAGCATCCCTGACTCCCTGACTCCCTAACATCCCTGACTGTATGCGAGAAACTCTTTGGCTTCGTTCTTGATGAACTTTTGCACTGCGCTCGTCTCTGTGTTCGAGAAGCTCACCATGTTGAGCCTAGCAGCCCCCTTGAAGCACATGTAGCCAGTCCGAGCCGACATGGTCACAGCAAGTCACAACAAGTCAAGCGCGCTTGGTCCCAAAAACTCTGACGAGCGGCCGGGCAATTTTGGCTGCTCACCGGACACCCCAAAAGAAACAAAACTGACAGGTCAAATTGCATGGGGATGCCCCGATTCGGATGACCGTCCTAGTGTGCAAGACAAATTCAAGAGCTGAGTGTCAAGCTTGTGGAGCACAGAGAATGAACAAACTTCCAGGTGCATGTATGGAAATCTTTCCGAATTTTTCACGAATTAGCAAGAAGCGACAGCGTGTAAACTTTCTGGTGTTTGGTAATTGGTCAAAGACGAACCAACTCCGATCTCAACCTTCCTACTGGAAACGTCCCAAGGACGTCACTGGGGCCTTGACAACGTCGTGTTTCTCCTACACTGGGGATGAAGACGGGCGCATGACAGCATCTTATTTGCAATGAGATTTTTGGCAATGGTGTTTCGGATCGTGGCTCTTGGTGTAAGTTTTCCTTTAGGCGTCGTCTCAGGTTCAGAAACGCCTCACAGACTATGTACAAAACATGTATTCTGTGCAGGCAGCTACTTCAGTACCCACGGGGCCTGGTACGAACTGCTTCGGGCAAACTGTGTTGCATGAAAGGGCAAACCCGTCCGCTAAAAAAACTTAGGCTGAGCAAATCGTTGACTGGCTCTTGAATACCCGTTTCCAGCGGGGTTGGCGACTAATGCACACTCACCTGATCGCCTCGCTGGAGGTCGGTTTCTTGGCACCCTTTCTTTTCGAAAGGAATCCTGTTCGTTCTTGTTATGATTATTGTCTTGCTGGCTTGTAGACAATTTTGGTACCCATGGGAGAAATCTCTGACAGCCAACCCCAGCAGTTTTGAAAGAAATCTATGAAGCCAATTTAGTATCCAACAAGGTGTATCAAGTAGCTCTTCCTTGCAGGAGCTTGGTATGATGGTTCTACGAGTGCTTTTCAAAAAGCAGAGCGAAGAGCAGCAACTTGGCAAGTTCGTTGCACTGGTTCAGACGGGTCGAAACAAGTTTCGGTAACATCAGGTTACGATGCGAGTTTGGAATATGGTGAGCGGAGAACTGCGAAAATTGGGGGCGTCTCGCAGAATTGCCGCGTTTTGGATGTTGTCAAGAGGTCAAAAATTGACGAAGTCTCTCAGAATTGCTTCGTTTTCAAGCTTGCGGGTAGACAGATATGATAGAGGATATATAGAAAACAAACAAAAAAAACAGACAGACAGACAGACGGACGGACGGACGGACAGACGGACAGACAGACAAGATAGATAGATAGATAGATAGATAGATAGATAGATAGATAGATAGATAGATAGATAGATAGATAAGATCGATGATAGATAGATAGATAGTTAGATGAGATAGATAGAATAGATAGATAGATAGATAGAAGATAGATAGTAGTAGATAGATAGTAGATAGATAGATAGATAGATAGATAGATAGATAGTTAGATAGGACAGGACGTAGATAGATAGAATAGATTACATGATAGATAGATTAGATAGATAGGTAGGTAGGAGGGAGAAAGAGAGAATTACGAAGAAAGAGAGAAAGAAAGGAGAAAACGAAAGAAGAGAGAAGAAAGAGAGATAGAGAGAAGAAAGAAAGGAAAAGAGAGAGAAGAAGAAAGAAAGAAGAAAGAAAGATAGATCAAAGACATAAACAGAAGATAGATAGATAGGTAGATGATAGATGATAAATGAGATCGTAGATAGATAGATAGGTAGGTAGGGTAGGTAGGGGGTAAGGTAGCGTGTAAGTAATTAGATGAAAGAGAGGAGAGAGCGATAGATAGATTAGGTGATTAGATTAGATGAGATGAGATTAGATTAGATTAGTTTAGATGAGATTAGACGAGATTAGATTAGATTAGATTAGAGATTTGATTAGATTAGATTAGGTTAGATTAGATTAAATTAGATTAGATCAGATAGATAGATAGACAGATAGATAGATAGACAGATAGATAGATAGATAGACAGATAGATAGATAGGATAAATAGATAGATAGGTAGATAGATAGATAGAGAGGATTAATAGATAGACAGATAGTGAGATAGATAGATATAATATATAGATAGATAGATAGATAGATAGATAAGTAGGTAGGTAGATAGATAGATAGATAGATAGACAAACAGACAGACAAACAGACAGACAGACAAACAAACAGATAGATAGATAGGTAGGAAGATAGATAGATAGACAGATAGCTAGACAAATAGATAGTAAAACAAATAGACAAATAGGTGTAGATAGATAAATAGATAGATAGCCGGATACTCAACTTCCTTTCATTCCACAAGTGGGTCCGCTCTGCCATCCATGATTCACAACAACCAACCTCTCCTATAGGCTTCCCAATTTTTTAAACTTCTTCCACTGCCTTGTGCCCTACCACTGGTAAGTTCATGGGGGTGGTCGCAGTGATCATTCTTTTAATAGATGTCAGCTAATCCCTGCATGGACCAAATTTGACGAGCCTTTTCTGCGCGAACCCCCCTTCCTTCTTTCATTTTTTAGTTGTATTTGCCAGCGTCTTGCAAAACTGCACAGAGGCATCACATTGTTGCGCAAAACCCCAGTCAGAAAAACAAATCATGCATGTTGAGAAAGGCATTTCAATGCGTGTCTTCCATCACTCTTTCCAAATGAAATGGCGCTGCTACAAAATCGCCAACTAAATGACCACATAACCAAATTCCAACACAAGAGCAGGTGCTCCTGAAAATTGCAAAAGCACCCTGTCCACTACAAAAAGAGAAACGATTTCAATGACACAACGGCTCCAGATCCCAGGTTCTCCTCGTCATAGACTGTACATCTGCATGATCCCAATAACGCCATGCAGATATCGAAGTTCATCCCGTTCACCGTGAGGAATGGGTTGACGACCTACAAACTGATGGAGTTGAGGCAGGGTCTGCCTACAAGTACAAACAAAGGCTGACCACTTTGTTCGAGGGGTGAACTCTTCCCTAAGGGGTGAAACTCTTCCCTCCAAACAGAATTAGACACTCGTCCTGCCCAGAATTAGACAAAGCACTGACGGCGTTTGCAGGACGTCAATTCGGCGTGCTTCTTCTGGACTCACCTTGGAACATGATTTTTTCAGTACAAAAGGTTTGCAGCACATATATCCAGGTTTGAATTTCAGGGGAGACATATCTTCTGGCATTCTATCTGGCCGTTGAGGTCCAGTGGTGCTCACTGAGCTCGGAAGGTCCCAGGCTGAGGTCCAGCGGTGCTCACTGAGCTCGGAAGGTCCCAGGTTGAGGTCCAGCGGTGCCCACTCCTATCGCGCGCCGGAAGTTGAGGTCCAGCAGTGCCCACTGCTTGCGGAAGTTGGCGAAGAGTTGGCAAGGCGGACGGCAGTTGAGGTCCAGCAGTGCCCACTGCATGCGGAAGTTGGCGAAGAGTTGGCAAGGCGGAAGTGGACATGGAAGTGGATGCAATAACTCGGTAGGTTACAGAAATTATTCGCAAGCTCGGGGCTATAGAATGGAGGTTCATGAGCCCCACTTTTTCTCAACATAGCCTTGCTTACAAAATGCCAGTTCATTGCAACAACCTTGACATAGGAGGAAATTTCCTTTGCTACAAAATGCCTGTTTGATTTTGATAAGTCCTTCTGAAGCTCACCTGATCTTCTTTCAAAATGCCACTGCAATTCTTATGATAGCTTAACATGTTTAACATTATTTCCCTTTACAAAAGGATTCACAAGCGTGAGATATAAATGTTTGGACCTGGAGTCTATGTCACGGTTTAGCCACGCTAAAATGGAGACCTCTGTAGGTATCACAAGGCCACCTTCTTTGTAGCTTAAACTCGAACGGGAATCCAAATATGATGAGCCAATCCATCTGCATCCCTGAATTGGCCCAAAAATCCATTGCCTGTCCACTATGACTTTCTACTTGCTGCACGAGACACACAAAAGTGTCGCATCCAGATGATTTCAGATGCCAATCTGCGCACCATTGGGTTCGATCAGGAAATAAGGAAAAAAAGACAACGTAACGGTGTGTGATGGCGTGCGAAAAGACTAGCAGGGATAAGATTTCTAATTGACTGCACGAAGCAATGGCAACCCATGGGGCCCTCATGAATATCTACCGTTTTGATCTTCACGATGAAGACAGTTGGCATCCTTCAACATCTTGAACCAAAAACAACCCCGTCCAGGCTTTACAGAAATTGCGGCCTCGCCGGCGTGATGCTCCACTTCCCCAATCGAACGCCCCGGCACGTCGAACTTGACCTGTTCTTCGCCTTGTGGCTGCCAATAGGTGCAAATATGAACCAGCCAGCCCACCAAGCTGACTCAATGAGGCCACCATGGGATTCGATAAAACAAAGGGGCGCACTGACGTTATTACATGTTATTGTGGAGAACCAACGGGAATACAAATCGTGATGACATGACTGGCATCTTACAACTGTCATACCACGCTAGTATGACATTAATGCGCTTTAATGATATTTTTTATCTTGATTGGAACATCATGGATATTTCTGAATACGATGTGAAACCAGGTAGAGCCCGGCACGCGCCGGGGCGGAAGTTTCGAAAATAGGACATGGCCATGCGAAACAATTTGCTTATAGGAGTTTTTGGTGCGTTGGGAAGAAGTGAATTGAACACATGAATGAATAAATGAATGGATGAATGAATGAATGAATGAACTAATGATTTACTGGATAAATGAGTTCATGAACGAATGAATGAATGAATGGATGAATGAAAATGTAACATGAAAAATAAAGGAATGAAAACAATACAGGAAACATGAAAAATTGAAACATGACAACAAGAAAGAAAACATGAAAGAATGAAAACATGAAGGCATGAAAAAATGAAAGCATGAAAAGGTGAAAAAATGAATGATTGAAAAATAAATGGATGAAACAAATTAATGAAAAACCGGCGGGACTAAAATCACTGAATCGACATGAATAAAACATGGAAATAAGAGAATTGAAGTGAATGAACTGAAATGAATGAATTCACATGAATGAATGGAAGTGAAAGAATTGAAATAAATTAAATCAATTGATTTCAATGAATGAATGAATGAATGAATGAATGAACGAATGAATGAACGAATGAATGAATGAATGAACGAATGAATGAATGAATGAATCAACCAATGGATGGACTTGAATGAATTGATATGTGAAAAAAAGTGGAATGAACGAATTGAGGTGAATGAATTGAAGTGAATGACTTGAAATGATTGACTTGAAGTGAATGAGTTGACGTGAATGAATTGACATGAAGGGGTTGACATGAAGAAAGTGGACTGAATGAGTAGTATTCGATTGAATTGAATTGAGTTGAGTTGACTTGAATTGAGTTGAATTGAATGGAGTTGAGTTGCGATGAAATGAAATGGAATGGATTGGGAGGAAATAAATGCATGAAAGAGTGAGTGAACGATGTATGCATGAAGAGAAAAATGAGCGAACGATTCACTCACCACCTTTTTCTTTAATGACTGACTTAATGGCGGAATGACCGAATGACATGACATGACATGGAATGGGGAGGATTAATGAAGAATTTATGCATGAATGCATGAACGCATGAATACATGCATGCATGCATGAATGCATGTATGAATGAATGAATGAATGAATGTGTGGATGAATGAATGAATGAATGAATGAATGAATGAATGAATGAATGAAGGAATGAACGAATGAACGAATGAATGCATGAATGAACAAACGAACCAACGAACGAACGAATGAACGAACGAACACACAGGTGATTGAATGAATGAACGGATAATGGATGAATGGATGGATGGATGGATGCATGAATGAATGAATGAATGAATGAATGAATGAATCAATCAATGAATGAATAATGAAAAGAAAGGAGTGCCTTGACATCAATTGACTGAATTGAAATAAATTAATTGGATTCAATGAGTTCAAATATAGTTAATTTAGTAGAAGGAAGTGAAATGAAGGAATTGAAATGAAGGTTTTCCGCCCTCATCTTCCAAAAGTGCTCCGATCCCCTTATATTTGAACATTTAAAAAAGTGGAAAGCGAGCTCTCGCCACAATCCCGCGCGCCTTTTCCCGACTTCATCTTCCAACCGTGTTCTGGACGTGTTGTTGTGTTTACCTTGTTGTATGTGAAATCAAGTTTTCGCTTGTGCACTTTTTGCCGGCCCCATCTTCCAAAAAGCGCTCCGCGCACCCCATTTTTTTAAAAAAATCCAAGGTTAAATCGAGATCGCGTTTCAGTCATGTCCCCTTTTTGTTGCCCATTTTTTCCCGATCGAACCGCGCAACTATGGAAACAGAAACCTTCTTTCGGCGCCCACAGAAGTCACTTTATCCAAAAATACTGCACACTTTCGCGCCCGAGAATCTTTTCAAACCTGGATGCACGCGTTCCCGAAAAGATACACCTCCTCATTACTTGATGAGGATGTGGTTGACATGATGATGTGGCTGACATAATGATTGAGATGATGGTATGGTTGCCATGATGGTAAGAAAATTAACCATCAAAATCAGAATCGTCCGTAACTCGGAAGTTTCCTGACTAAATTTCCTTTGACTGCCCTCAGCTTGTTCAGTCCGAGCATCCGCGAGAAAATCGCGAGCTTGTTCCATCAGATCTTTTTTCGGCGACGGCATGTTTGTGAGCGTTACGTTGATGATTGTGCATTGTAATTGTAGTGTTCTGTATGACAACATGTCGTGATGCGAACATGGCTACATGTTGTATGCCGCATTACAACATGTCGTTGATTCAAGAGAGATCAATGGTTACTTTCCTGTATGGGCCCGTGGGAATGGAATCCTATGTACTCCTGCTTGGGAATTCTTCGGAATCCAAGCAAATGGCTGCACTGTTGCAGTCTCCGTGCACACTACGCCAAAAACAGAACGTGCCAAAACGGTTGCCCTGAGAGCCTCCGTTCCTGAAATGCTGAAGGTAACAACACTTCTTTACTGGCAGAGCTCTGCAAATTTGTCTCCTAATTTCTGTTGCAACATGTCTTGATGCAAACATGGTGACATGTGTTTTTCCGCATTACAACATGTCGTGATGCAAATATGCTCTTTACGGACCTTCAGGCTGTCATACTCCCAGCTCAGTGGCCCCCCGAATGTCCAAAAACCTGTTTGATGTTTGGCCACATCCCTTGTCGTCCAGTACAAGACTCCCATCCTGGAGGAACATCATCTGTATTGAACCAGGCAGCTGATCTCGTCTAACAATCAGCAGGGATCAGCAGGGCAAAATGCATGTTATGCATGTTGCTGTTTCCAAATCAAAGAACTCTCACAATGTTCGTCTGCTATCCCCAAATCAAAAAACTCTCACAATGTTCGTCTATACGATTCTGTGCGGCAAGCTGATCAAGATTGATCAAGACCCACAGAAGCACATACAAACATCCATTGCTACAGTGGCGGCAACTGGCAACACCATCCAGTTTTGATCAAAAATTTCATCTATTTTTACATGTCCTTAAAGCCTTGCTTTACAGGGTGATGAGTTTTCACCCTCCTCCTCGATTTGAAATCAACAACGACAACATGGTGACATTAGAACATGTCATGTGTGAAACATTTGTGACATGTGATTTGCGGCATGGCAACATGTCGCTATTCACACATCGTGCATGGTAGTTTTCCGTGTCTCAACATGTCGTGATGCAAACATGACTACATGTTGTATGCCGCATTAGAACATGTCGTGATGCAAACATGGTGACATGTGATTTGCCGCATTCCAACATGCCGTGATGCAAACACAGCTACATTTAATATGCGCCACTAAAACATGTCGTGATGCAAATCTCGCTACATGTTGTGTGCCGCATTACAAAATATCGTGATGCAAACATGGTGACATGTAATATATTCGCATTAATACGTGCCGTGATGCAAACAAGCCTTTACTCATTACAGGTGCACAATCCTCTTGGAGTGACAGGTTTGTTGACATGTCGTCTTCAACATGTGTGCAGGGGTGGCACTTAGGGGACTGGCTTTGGTCAGGTGGCGCGGTTGGTTACCGTTGATCGCTCGTGACGCTGGCTTTGCGTGGCAGGCGTGGCATTTGGGGACATCGACCGTTGTTCTGCGTGGCAAGCATCGCAATTGCGTGAGGTGCGTCAATAATGGCACTGGGTTAGTTCTGGTGGTGCGCCTGCTGAAAATCTAACACAAAATAAAACCAAAAAAAACGGCGCAAAAATGTTATGAAAGCATTCCTGTTTAGAAGTTCATCTTGTGGTGAAACCCTCCTATTCATCGTTGGTCGTGAGAGTATCTACATACCTGCCAACACACTGGAAGGGTGTGGAACAAACTCCATGATCATCCAAGGATACCGCTGCAAGATTTTGAACAAAAACCAGCATGAGTTCTACAGCGAGAGGTGGCGCCCAAGTTCTGTTAGTTGCGCGAGATGTTGTGTTTCACTTCGCATTACTGTCACGTTCCGATGTTGCAGGCACTTTATGCCACAAGGAAGGAAAATCGTTACTGAAAATTGAAGACAAAAATTTTACCTAAAGTAGACTTACTGTCAAATTAGGATCGTTTGTTCGCAGGGTTTGCCTGACTGATTCATGCGTAAAGACTCTATTTTAAGACTTACCATGACAACATCGTAACCTGTGATATATCGCATTACAACATGTCATGTGTCAAACATTTGTGACATATCAATTGCGGTATGGAAACACGTCGCTGATCACACATCGTGCATGGTAGCTTACTGTGTCACAGCATGTCGTCAGGCACACATGGTTACATGCTGTTTGGCGCATTCGAACATGTCGATTGCAAGCATGGTCACATGCTATTTGGCGCATTCGAACATGTCGTGATGCAAACATGGTTATATGCTGTATGCCGCATTAAAACATGTCGTGCTGCAAACATGATGATGTGTTCTATGCCGCATTAGAACATGTCGTGATGCAAACGTGGTGACATCTGATATCGTCCTCCTCCTTACAGTTTGCGGGCACAGAATCGTACCGGGACTGTCCAGTGCGTTGACATGTTGTCGTCAACATGTGTGCAGACGTGGCACTTAGGGCACTGGGCTGGCTCAGCTAGCGTGGTTGGTTCCGTTGATCGCTCGTGACGGTGGGCTTTGCGTGGCAGGCGTGGCACTTGGGGACATCGACCGTTGGTCTGCGTGGCAGGCATCGCAATTGGTCACATCGACCTGCCTTTCGCGTGGCACGCCTAGCAGTTTTGGCACTGGCCTGGCTCTGGTGGCGCGCTTGGTTCAGATGATTTGACACAAAATCAAACCAAAAAAATGGAAAAATATGAATATTATGAACGCATTCCTGGTTATAGTGTTATTCTTTAGTAAAACCACGTATTCATCGTTACTCGTGATAGTGTTTATTCAACAAAATGCTATAATTGATGTGGAACAAGCTCCGTGATGATCCCGGATACCGCTGCAAGATCTCGAGCAAAAACCAGCATGAGTTCTACAGCGAGACGTGGCGCCCAAGTTCTGTTAGTTGCGCGAGATGTTGCGTTTCACTTCGCATTACTGTCACGTTCCGATGTTGCAGGCACTTTATGCCACAAGGAAGGAAAATCGTTACTGAAGACTGAAGACAGCGTCTTTACCCAAAGTATACTTACTGTCAAATTAGGATCGTTTGTTCGCAGAGCTTGTTTGACTGATTCATACGTACCGACCGTTTTTCAAGCCTTACCATGACAACATCATGACACGTGACATGTTGCATTACAAGATGTCATTTGTCAAACATTTGTGACATATCAATTGCGGTAGGGAAACATGTCGCTGTTCACACATCGTGCATCGTAGTTTTCTGTATCACAGCATGTCGTCATGCACACATGGTTACATGCTGTTTGGCGCATTCGAACATGTCGTGCTGCAAGCATGGTCACATGCTGTTTAGCGCATTCGAACATGTCGTGATGCAAACATGGTTACATGCTATATGGCGCATTAGAACATGTCGCGATGTAAACATGATGAATCATGATGACATGTTGTATGTCGCATTAGAACATGTCGTGATGCAAACATGGTGACATCTGATATCTTCCTTCTCCGTACATTTTGCGGGCACAGAATCGTACCGGGACTCTCCACTCCGTTGATATGTCGCCGTCAACATGTGTGCAGACGTGGCACTTAGGGCACTGGGCTGGCTCAGCTGGCGTGGATGGTTCCGTTGATCGCTCGTGACGCTGGGCTTTGCGTGGCAGGCGTGGCACTTGGGGACATCGACCGTTGTTCTGCGTGGCAGGCATCGCAATTCGTCACATCGACCTGCCTTTTGCGTGGCAGGCCTAGCAGTTCTGGCACTGGCCTGGCTCTGGTGGCGCGCTTGGTTCATATGATTTGACACAGAATCAAACCAAACAAAATGGAAAAATATGAATGTTATGAAAGCATTCCTGGTTATAGTTTTATTTTGTAGTAAAAAAACCTATTCATCGTTATTCAAGAAAGTGTTTACCCAACAAAATGCTATAATATGGAACAAGCTCCGTGATGATCACGGCTACCGCTGCAAGATCTCGAGCAAAAAGCAGCATGAGTTCTACAGCGAGAGGTGGCGCCCAAGTTCTGTTAGTTGCGCGAGATGTTGTGTTTCCCTTCGCATTACTGTCACGTTCCGATGTTGCAGGCACTTTATGCCACAAGGAAGGAAAATCGTTACTGAAAATTGAAGACAAATTTGACCTAAAATATACTTACTGTCAAATTAGGATCGTTTGTTCGCAGAGCTTGTTTGACTGATTCATAATTACCGACCGCATTTCAAAACTTACCATGGCAACATCGTGACACGTGACATGTCGCATTACAACATGTCATTTGTCAAACATTTGTGACATATCAACATCGTGCATCGTAGTTTTCTGTATCACAGCATGTCGTCATGCACACATGGTCACATGCTGTTTAGCGCATTCGAACATGTCGTGATGCAAACATGGTTACATGCTATATGGCGCATTAGAACATGTCGCGATGTAAACATGATGAATCATGATGACATGTTGTATGTCGCATTAGAACATGTCGTGATGCAAACATGGTGACATCTGATATTTTCCTTCTCCTTACACTTTGCGGGCACAGAATCGTACCGGGACTGTCCACTCCGTTGAGATGTCGCCGTCAACATGTGTGCAGACGTAGCACTTAGGGCACTGGGCTGGCTCAGCTGGCGTGGATGGTTCCGTTGATCGCTCGTGACGCTGGGCTTTGCGTGGCAGGCGTGGCACTTGGGGACATCGACCGTTGTTCTGCGTGGCAAGCATCGCAATTGGTCACATCGACCTGCACTTTGCGTGGCAGGCCTAGCACTTCTGGCACTGGGTTGGCTCTGGTGGCGCGCTTGGTTCAAAATGATTTGACACAGAATGAAACTAAAAAAACAAAGTGCACAAATTTCAATGTTATGAAGGCATTCCAGGTTATAGTTTTATTCTGTGGTGAAACCACGTATTCATCGTTAGTCGTGATAATGTTTACCCAACAAAATGCTATAATATGGAACAAGCTCCGTGATGATCACGGCTACCGCTGCAAGATCTCGAGCAAAAACCAGCATGAGTTCTACAGCGAAAGGTGGCGCCAAGGTCTGTTAGTTGCGCGAGAGGTTGTGTTTCACTTCGCATTACTGTCACGTTCCGATGTTGCAGGCACTTTATGCCACAAGGAAGGAAAATCGTTACTGAAGATTGAAGACAAAATTTTTACCTAAAGTAGACTTACTGTCAAATTAGGATCGTTTGTTCGCAGGTTTTGCTTGACTGATTCATACGTACAGACCGTATTTCAAAACTTACCATGGCAACATCGTGACATGTGACATGTCGCAGTACAACATGTCATTTGTCAAACATTTGTGACATATCAATTGCGGTATGGAAACAGGTCGCTGTTCACACATGGTGCATGGTAGTTTTCCGTATCCCAACATGTTGTGAAACATGGTTACATGCTGTTTGGAGCATTGGACCATGTCCTGATACAAACATTGCTACATGTTGTATGCCGCATTAGGACATTTCGTGATGCAGACCTCTTTACAGGTACTCACTCGTTCGCGGGCTGACAGGTGCGTGGACTGCCTCGTTCGAAATTAAGAAGAAAACGTACTGAACCGTAATGAAACATATCTATACAATATCAATGGGAACTAAATTTTGGAGGCGCAAATAATCAACAACAACAATCTGCAATCATCGGTTAATACGCCCATGAAATGCATTCAGCATATCACATTCTTACACCGGGTAAATAAAGTCGCACCAAACTGACTTTCTTTTTAACCCAGGTCTGAAAGGAAGGGTCGTCTGTTTTTCAAACCCTCGCTGACAGTGTGATAAGTTTTTACCTGCTTCTTCTTACGAAAAAAAATCAACCATGACAACATCGCATTTTTAAAACATTTGTGACTTGTGATTTGTCGCATAGCAACAAGTCGCTGTTCAGACATCGTGCATGGTAGTCTTCTGTATCACAACATGTCGTGATGCAGACATGGTTACATGTTGTATGGCGCATTCGAACATGTCGTGATGCAAACATGGTTACATGATGTTACATGCTGTATGGCGCATTAAAACATGTTGTGATGCAATCATGATGACATGTTGTATGTCGCATTAAAACATGTTGTGATGCAAACATGGTGACATCCGATATGTTGCGTAAGAACATGTTGTGATGCAAACCTTCTCCTTACGCCTTGCGGGTACAGAATCGTACCGGGACTGTCGGGTACGTTTACATGTCGTCCTCAACATATGTGCAGGCGTGGCACTTAGGGCACTGGGCTGGCTCAGCTGGCATGGTTGGTTCCGTTGATCGCTCGTGATGCTGCGCTTTGCGTGGCAGGCGTGGCACTTGGGGACATCGACCGTTGTTCTGCGTGGCAGGCATCGCAATTGGTCACATCGACTTGCACTTTGCGTGGCACGCCTAGCACTTCTGGCACTGGGTTGGCTCTGGTGGCGCGCTTGGTTCAAAATGATTTGACACAGAATCAAATTTAAAAAACAAAGTGCACAAATTTCAATGTTATGAAGGCATTCCAGGTTATAGTTTTATCCTGTGGTAAAAGCCCGTATTCATCGTTAGTCGTGATAGTGTTTACCCAACAAAAAAAATATAATATGGAACAAATTCCGTGATGCTCAGGGATACCGCTGCACGATTTTGAGCAAAAACCAGCAGGATTTCTACAGCGAGGTGGCGCCCAAGTTCTGTTAGTTGCGCGAACTGCATTTGACTTCGTAGTACTGTCACGCTCCGATGTTGCAAGCACTTTATGCCACACGGAAGGAAAATCGTTACTGAAAACGGCGTCTTGACCTAAAGTATACTTACTGTCAAATTAGGATCGTTTGTTCGCAGGGCTTGCTTGACGGAAAGGTACCGTATTTGATAACTTACTACGACAATTTGTTGCATACGTATTCCTGTACTTGTTGGTGAAACGGCGTGTCCGCTTTGGTCGTTGCGCATTGTCTTGTCGTGTTTGAAAAGTCAAAAATAGAACCTTAAAATTGTGAGCGCGACGGCTCACATGGAAAGAAACTGGTCTTCGAAGATTGTTACCAGTCTACGTATTTTTTCAGATTGAAACCGTTCATTCTTCATATGCCGCTAGACTGTGTGATGCATTGATGCTCTTGCCCACGATCTACCATGACAACATGGTAACATGTGAAATGACACATGACATCATGTAAATAATATTAAATAATGCAAACATCCTCTGTACCGGTACGCGGCATGATAATAGCAAGTGTGCTGACATGTTCTGCCCAATCCTGCCACGTGTCGTCATGCAAACATGTTTCAAATCATTCTTTCTTCTTCGTGTATCTGCTGGTGTTAGACCGTACATGTTCTGACCTTAAATATGTCAACGTGACCTCTCTCTCTCTCCTCTCTCTCTCCCTCTCTACTCTCTCTCCCCTCTCTCCTCTGTCTTCTCTCGCCTCTCTCGTCTCTCTCGTCTCTCTCGTCTCTCTCGTCTCTCTTGTCTCTCTCCTCTTCTCTCTCTTGTCTCTCTTGTCTCTCTTGCCTCTCTTGTGTCTCTTCACCGTCTTCTCTTTCTTGTCTCTCTCCTCTCCCTTCTATTTTTCAAAAATTTTGTGTCGCCACCGCGCGCAAGAATGATGCAAAAAGAAAAATCGCGCAACGGGATGCCCGGGCGTGTGCAATGTCCCACCGGATGTTGTCAAAGTACGATGAGAATTTTTAATGTTCCCAATGATCCGTAAATCATTTTTACTTTCAGGGAATGTTGCAAACAATGGTCTATTGTAATTCATTGAAAACATCTCATGCAGTTCACCACGGCCGCAGAATTCGAATTGCAAACCATTCATCTAAACATGTCATCCACACATGTGTTCTCGATCCACTTAGGTTCTGCGTCAGCTAGAGGTGGCGTCGTGAAACTATTTGTGACGCATTTTTGGGATGACGTTGGGCTGTTTGTTACTAACGGACGTGGCATACGATGTATTGCAGGGGGTCGAAGTTTCCGGTCGGGTGTCAAGCCAACTTGTAGTTTGTGGTCCACCATAATCATAGTTCTTTGTGCGCTGCTTTCATCTATGTCAACGTAATTTGCGACGCAGGTGAGTTACTTGTGAATCGCAACGCTGTGAGTGTTGACGTTGGACGGTTTGTTACTAACGGACGTGGCATACGATGTGTCACAGGGGGTCGAAGTGTCCGGTCGGGTATCAAGCCAACTTGTAGTTCTGGTCCACCATAGTTATTTGTGCGCTGCTTTCATCTATGTCAACGTAATTTGCGACGCAGGTGGTTACTTGTGATCGCAACGCTGTGATTGTTGACGTTGGACTGTTTGTTAACGGACGTGGCATACGATGTATCGCAGGGGGTCGAAGTGTCCGGTCGGGTGTCAAGCCAACTTGTAGTTGTGGTCCACCATAGTTATTTGTGCGCTGCTTTCATCTATGTCAACGTAATTTGCGACGCAGGTGGTTACTTGTGATCGCAACGCTGTGATTGTTGACGTTGGACTGTTTGTTAACGGACGTGGCATACGATGTATCGCAGGGGGTCGAAGTGTCCGGTCGGGTGTCAAGCCAACTTGTAGTTGTGGTCCACCATAGTTATTTGTGCGCTGCTTTCATCTATGTCAACGTAATTTGCGACGCAGGTGGTTACTTGTGATCGCAACGCTGTGATTGTTGACGTTGGACTGTTTGTTAACGGACGTGGCATACGATGTATCGCAGGGGGTCGAAGTGTCCGGTCGGGTGTCAAGCCAACTTGTAGTTGTGGTCCACCATAGTTATTTGTGCGCTGCTTTCATCTATGTCAACGTAATTTGCGACGCAGGTGGTTACTTGTGATCGCAACGCTGTGATTGTTGACGTTGGACTGTTTGTTAACGGACGTGGCATACGATGTATCGCAGGGGGTCGAAGTGTCCGGTCGGGTGTCAAGCCAACTTGTAGTTGTGGTCCACCATAGTTATTTGTGCGCTGCTTTCATCTATGTCAACGTAATTTGCGACGCAGGTGAGTTACTTGTGAATCGCAACGCTGTGATTGTCAATGCGGACGCTAAACGGTGTAATATTGTCCTATTATGGAGGACGAGCAGGACAATGTAGGACACGGTTTACAGCACGCGGACGGAACAATGGTTCGTCCTATTTCTGGACTGTTGTAAGGACAACGCTACGTTTTAGCCACTTGCAGTCAGTTTTGCGCTTGTAGATCTTTCAATGACATGTACTGTCAAAGAGCATAGTATGTGGAACCCTATTCAAAAGCGCTCAAACCTTTATTCCTCCGAGAATACGCGGGAAAAACAATATGCTAGCTCTTTTACACGCGGGGAAAAACAATATGTTAGCCCTTTTGTGCGAAACACTTCTTTGGACTTGGAGGCAAATTGCGGCTGATCTTGTGCATAAACTATGCAAAACAGCGCATCAGTTTTCGATAGGCCACGGGCCGATGGCTTTACGACAACCCTCAAACTGCCACGAGACACTTGCAGACGCGATAACATCGATTGAAGTTAAGGGTCTACCAAGTAATCTGACAAACACACTCGCACAGAGTTGGAGGCCAATTCAAACCCCAAATCTTGCCGTTGTACGCAACATGAAAAAAGTCAATCTGAAACCCACAAGTGGCCTAATGCCAATGCACTGGGCCTTTATGAAGAATGGATCATGGGTGACAAGTCGCTGCTAGCAGGGCTGGTTTTAACTTGCTTCGAACAAATGCATGTTTCTTGGACATTTGACAAATGGACGTTTAATCAGTCTTTCGCCTCGCGGAATGGCACAATCACATGCCGCCTTTGCTGTGGCTTCTTTCAAGGCACAAAAAATCGTCGCACCGCATATCAACATAATCAAAAAACCACTTTGAAATGGACGTGTCGTTGACAGCCCATTGGATTTGAGTTGAGTGCTCCTGCATGCACTTCTTTTTGGAATTTTGCCATGCCTAATTTCATGCTGCGATTTTTTTGTCGAAAAAGGAAATCTTAGAGCTGTTTTTCGTGCAATGTGGAATAAAGAGAAACTAGAGAAAGGGAGCGTCTCGGTCGCGCAGTTTCACTGGCGCCCTGTCCCCCCCCATGATATGTAAGATAACATTTCCAAAAATAAGCCCAAAGAATATCCCCAACAGCAAGAAAGCAGCGGCCGTAGATCCCAAACAGTAATTTGATATAAGCGTGGTAGGTTTTGTTTCATGACCAAGCAATGCCGTGCATTTTTGCGCCGTCTTGCTCGCCGGTCGCCGGCGTATTTTTTGTACCGCCCTGCCCCCCCCCCATCGGGGTAAATGTTAAATGTTCACACTCGAAGTAAATTACTTGAAAGATTTTAGTTGGAATAATTTGCAAGAAACATAGCTGGCAATCTCAATGTTAACACCATCAACAACTTATGTCATGATTTCCATGAGGAATGCTCGGTTTGCCAACTTGCAAGCGACTCAACATGAGAGCGTTTTTCTTGTTGTATAAACCAAATCAAAAAAAATGATGATAAAAAGTGATGTCCAATCTGGTCAGATCAGGTCTTTTAATGACCCCTGTGTCATGTCATGTCATATCCTGTGCTGCCATGTCATGTAGTTGTATGTGCATCAACACAGCAGTGTTATTTTGTGGTCAATGATTCGATGTTTTGGCTATCTCTGCAAACTTACCTGGCTAGTGTTGGGCGGAGATCTAGCAGCTCGCTCTCATAGGGTCGAGCAGTTCACTGCACTCTGAGGCCTGTAACGCCTTAGGAGTCTCCGATGGAGTCATCCATAGCAGAATTTCTTGAGAGGCAACTAGCTTGCGAGCTGTTGCCAACTGTTAGCATAAGGAATGCTGTTTCTTCACTGTAAAGAGAAGTTTCTAGGTCATGGGATTAAGAAGGCGACAATGCACTCAAAAGGTGGGAAGCCAGGGCATACATGTGCACATGGCTGGAGCAGCCATATACATTCATACCTTCTCGGCCTTTTGGCTATGATCAAGTGTAGTATCTGGTCTTATCAGTGTGACAACTGATATGTCTCCAACTGGAGACTTGCTTGTCACATCAATTTTTGCTGGGGAAGTGTCTTCACGAGCTTGCTCTGGAGCCTTCATGTGTTGCGCTGGCATGGCACTGAGCCAGTGGCAGCACACCCTATGGGGTAACAGAAAGAGATATATATATAAGGTATCTAATAGTAAGAAGTGTGGGCCATGGAAGTTTGATGCAGAGGGAGTGTGAGCAAACACAAGCAAAGATGCATTACCAAAGACAGGCTGCCTTGAGCAGCAATATCATCACAGCGTTCACTTCATAGCGCACCAATCTTTCGCCTTTTACTAAAGGTTGCCGTGAATGGGACGCATCAATGTGACTTTCACAATTTTTGCGGAGCTTTATGCTCCAACTGTTGCCTGAATGAGATGGGGGTTGTGAAGTGGGACAGTGAAAGAGAGTTGAAGGCAAGAGCGAAAGGCAAAGTCAAGGGATGTGTTGGGTAGGACCTAGGTGAGCAACCGCTGAAAGAACATCCTTGCGGAAGGGGCAATAGCGCTATCAGTGACGCTTAGCGGAGGTGCGCTGTTTGCTAGTTGAAAACTACTCCAATTCCCGTCAAGGTCATTCTTGCAATTTTTACGCGGGCCTCGGCCCAACTGAGTCTAGTAAGTGGGATGCCGCTGCCAAGCGCGCTTTGGCGCCTGGGGCATGTGCATGTGTGGCATGCTGCTGCCAGAAGACACTGCTGCGGAATGAAGGACATTGGGACAGAGGCCAAGACGAAAGAAAGCAAGCAGGGGGATATCAATAGTGAAGGGCCATCCGTGGCACTGGTGATGCCGGGAGGAGCAGGGTTAAGCACCTTTTTTGCCCACTGCCCAGTGGATTCCCTTCGGGGATCATCCGATAAAATTGGAACGATACAGAGAAGATTAGCATGGCCCCTGCGCAAGGATGACACGCACAAATCGAGAAGTGTAATAAGTTTTTTGCTCATGCGTGACTGAATCTATGTATGTATGGGTGTGGAGGCCTGCCTCGAGTCTTCCCTCACCTTAGCCAAGTCTCTCCTTTGCCGCGCTGCAATTTCCATAGCCTCAAGGCCTCCTCAAGGCTGATCGAGGCCTTGCTCGAAGCTTGCCTCATCCTAGCCAAGTGTCTGTTTTGCTCCACTTTCCATAGCATCAATGGGCGGCACTTATCCGTAACTGGGAGTGGCCGGCAATTTCCATAGCCTCGAGGCCTGCCTCGAAGCTTGCCTCATCCTAGCCAAGCACGTCTCTCCTTTGCTGCAATTTCCATAGCCTCGAGGCCTGCCTCGAGGCCTGCCTCGGGGCTTGCCTCATCCTAGCCAAGTCTCTCCTTTGCTGCAATTTCCATAGCCTCGCGGCCTGCCTCGAGGCAGGCCTTGCGGCTTGCCTCCTCCTAGCCAAGTGTCTGTTTTGCTCCACTTTCCATAGCATCAGTACCAATTTCCATAGCCTCGAGGCCTGCCTCGAGGCCTGCCATCCTAGCTAAGTGTCTGTTTTGCTCCACTTTCCATTGCATCAATGGCAATTTCCATAGCCTCAAGGCCTGCCTCGAGGCCTGCCTCGAGGCCTGCCTCGCGGCTTGCCTCATCCTAGCCAAGTGTCTGTTTTG
>CAMXCT020005121.1:12500-22341 GCA_947184155.2 Cladocopium goreaui | reverse complement strand
CACGGCGAAGTTGCGCTTACACTTCGTAAAAAGTTCTTGGTGTGATGCTTCAGGGGCCGGAAAAAAAAAAATCTGTCCGCTGTAATAATTTGTTATCGCTAGGGAATCATCATCCCCATAAACTTCAAATTAGAAACCAAGACACCAAAATTCACCAAACAAAACAGCAAAAAACACGTCCACATCTCCCACCGTTTTCCGTTGTGTTTTTGTGAACGCGGGTCGTCGAGAAACCACTGTCGGCGATCACGAAGGACTTCCCATTGAACCTGCGCGGGTATACACACCTAGATCCTCAAATACCGCTCAAAAAATGCTTTAAATTCGTATGTTTAAGTCCTACAAGTATGGGATACAACACCATGTTTATGTGGTAAAATACCACTTTATGGAGTAAACTAAACCCACCATCTTCTATGGCTGCTCGGAGGGTCGCTATGACGTCAATCCACAGACCGCTCTGTCGGACACCGACCGAAGTGGTGAAGTGGTCGGCCAGGCATTTGTGCCATGCCGAGGGCGCGCAAAATTTCAAGAACTTGTGATGAGGGAACCTATTATAGTTCTTATTACAGTTGATCTCTACGTATATATATATTGTATATATATATATTACCATTATGATAGTCTTAGATATACAACTAAATTATATACAACCAATTGATATCTTAGTCTTAGATACATATTCATACAGTATCGCATTTTTGCTTCACCAATTAGGGATCTCTGCTTCAAGAAGGTCAGGATGCTATGGGTCAAATCGAAGAGCATGCGCTTTACCACGTAGAACTTGAGGGACGCATCACAAATAAGTGGCTTTGACCAAAAGGAAGGGCAATATAATAAATAATAATATAGACAATATTCATGGGCAATAGTTTAATATAGTTTAATTAGAGTTTAATAATCGTTATATAAACTATATTAACTAAACTAATAGTTAAATAGTTATATATTAATTAAACTAATAGTTATATTAATAATAGTTATATGGGGGCTGTTCTAAACCTAAGTAGTTTTTTGCGTTACTTTATCCATCTTGCGCTCGCCCTTGCGCCTTCTTGCGCTTCCCAGGGTTTTAGCGCAAAATCATATCCGAATACTAATTTAGTTTACTTTGCATTTGATGAGGCATGTCTGGCTCAAGTGACGTTTACAATAGATAGGGTCTTCATTTGTAGGCACTTATTTCTTCCTTTTCTGAATTGCTGCCACAATGTACTGGGAAGTGCTTTGTGCAAGCTTTGAAGTACAAAGTAGTACTGGGAAGTGCTTTGTGCAAGCTTTGTAGTACACAGTAGTACTGGGAAGTGCTTTGTGCAAGCTTTGCAGTACAAAGTAGTACTGGGAAGTAGTTTGTGCAAGCTTTGTAGTACAAAGTAGTACTGGGAAGTAGTTTTGGTGCAAGCTTTTGTAGTACAAAGAGTACCGGGAAGTTGTTTTGTGCCAGCTTTGTAGTACACAGTAGTACTGGGAAGTGCTTTGTGCAAGCTTTGTAGTACAAAGTAGTACTGGGAAGTGCTTTGTGCAAGCTGTGCAGTACAAAGTAGTACTGGGAAGTGTTTTGTGCAAGCTTTGTAGTACAAACTAGTACTGGAATGTGTTTTGTGCAAGCTTTGTAGTACAAAGTAGTACTGGGAAGTGTTTTGTGCAAGCTTTTGTAGTACAAAGTAGTACTGGGAAGTGCTTCGTGCAAGCTTTGTAGTACAAAGTAGTACTGGGAAGTAGTTTGTGCAAGCTTTGTAGTACAAAGTAGTACTGGAACGTGTTTTGTGCAAGCTTTGTAGTACAAAGTAGTACTGGGAAGTAGTTTGTGCAAGCTTTGTAGTACAAAGTAGTACTGGAACGTGCTTTGTGCAAGCTTTGTAGTACAAAGTAGTGCTGGGAAGTAGTTTGTGCAAACTTTGTAGTACAAGTAGTACTGGAAAGTAGTTTGTGCAAGCTTTGTATACAAACAGTAGTACCTGGAAGTAGTTTGTGCAAGCTTTGTAGTACACAGTAGTACTGGGAAGTAGTTTGTGCAAGCTTTGTAGTACAAAGTAGTACTGGGAAGTGGTTTGTGCAAGCTTTGTAGTACAAAGTAGTACTGGGAAGGATTTTTTGCAAGCTTAGTAGTACACAGTAGTACTGGGAAGTAGAAGGGTGCTTGTCTGGAAACGGAATGTAAACCCGAAACTATTTATGGAACAAAGCAATGACGATCAACTATGTGATTTTGGGGTGGCATGTTTTCAGAAAAACAATTTCCAATACAGTAATGTTACTGCCAGGTCACGGCCCTAAGAAGCCAAGTTAGATACTCGTAGACCAACGGGGTCATACTTGTTAAAAGAATCCTGTTTCTTTTTCTCTTTTTCTATCTTTCCACATCTCCCTCTATCTCTCTCTCTATATATATCTCTTTACCCAGCAACGTTTTGACTGTTTCAGACCTGTTTCAGACCTGTTTTAGACCTTCTGTTGACAACCAAATATTTAATGCTCAGTACCCAAAGGGTTATTTGTAGTACACAGTAGTACTGGGAAGTAGTTTGTGTAAGCTTTGTAGTACACAGTAGTACTGGGAAGTAGTTTGTGCACGCTTTGTAGTACAAAGTAGTACTGGGAAGTGGTTTGTGCAAGCTTTGTAGTACACAGTAGTACTGGGAAGTAGTTTGTGCAAGCTTTGTAGTACACAGTAGTACTGGGAAGTGGTTTGTGCAAGCTTTGTAGTACACAGTAGTACTGGGAAGTGGTTTGTGCAAGCTTTGTAGTACACAGTAGTACTGGGAAGTAGTTTGTGCAAGCTTTGTAGTACAAAGTGGTACTGGGAATGATTTTTTGCAAGCTTAGTAGTACACAGCAGTACTGGGAAGTAGTTTGTGCAAGCTTTGTAGTACACAGTAGTACTGGGAAGTGGTTTGTGCAAGCTTTGTAGCACACAGTAGTACTGGGAAGTGGTTTGTGCAAGCTTTGTAGTACACAGTAGTACTGGGAAGTAGTTTGCGCAAGCTTTGTAGTACAAAGTAGTACTGGGAAATGGTTTGTGCAAGCTTTGTAGTACACAGTAGTACTGGGAAGTGGTTTGTGCAAGCTTTGTAGTACACAGTAGTACTGGGAAGTAGTTTGTGCAAGCTTTGTAGTACAAAGTAGTACTGGGAATGATTTTTTGCAAGCTTTGTAGTACACAGTAGTACTGGGAAGTAGAAGGGTGCTTGTCAAGCAACGTTTTGACTGTTTCAGACCTGTTTCAGACCTGTTTCAGACCTGTTTTAGACCTTCTGTTAACCACCAAATATTTAATGCTCAGTACCCAAAGGGTTATTCGTACCTTATTGATACTATTTCCTTAAAGTTGGTTGATTCTTGTTATTACTTGGGAAAATATTGAAGCACATTGGCAAACCCGATCTCTCCAGCTGCATCTGTTTTGGACTCACTCGCCCTCTTTGGGGCTGGAGCTGCTGGAATCCGATGAGGAGCTGCTGGAGGTACCATCATCATCTGATGAGGATTCGACAGCTTGGTTCGCTTTGTACCTTTCTCTTCGCAAAAACAATCGTCGAGTGCGGGATGCCATCTGCTTCTCCCACGGCGTTTGGCTATGATAACCAGAGATGCCTAGAGATGTGTGATGTTCGAACTTCAGCATTCGGCTATCCTTCTCTCCCAGCTTTGGTTTTTTGATGTTCCATTTCTGGCTAGAGAAGTATCCGCGGCGCCAGGTTCTGTCGTCAATGTAGCTCGGCGAAGTTCCTGGATAGTGTAGCTGCCCACAGGTATTTGTCAAATCAGCAAAAACAAAATTGCGCAACCGAGGCTTTTCACGATCTGAGTTTGGACCAGGTGTTTCGAATTGGACGCAATATGTTTTCGTAATGGAGAAGTTAACATCTTCAAGTTGCCACGAATGTTGAGGTTTCAGCTCGGATTCATAGCGGACCACTTGCCATGTTGCAAACTCTGACGATTGTGGGTTTTTTTGATTCATGGCCCCTGCAGCGTTGGAACAAACTTGCATCAGTTCATCAGTGGTTGTAATCAATCTCTGGGGCACTTTGAGAAAGGCGTTGATCCAGGACTCGAAAATTCCAAACATGGAATCTATCAAGCCTTTTCCGTGTTTCTCCCCGTAGTAGCAGACCCGCAGGGTGCCGGCTAAAACGGGAAAAATCTCACGTTGGAGGTGGGCTAGAACACTGTAGGCTCGAAAGTGTGGCCCCACGTCGCTCCACAAGGTTACCCGCTGGCAAGACTTAATCGCAGGAAACAATTCGATAATTTTGTTGAATAACATGCAAGACATCAAGCCAGTGTTCTCAATAATTTCGCTGATGAAAATGACTTTGTAACGTTGAATGATTCCTGTCAAATTTATACTCAAATAGCAGCCAAATATTGTGAGCTCCATGCGATCTTGACCGTACCACATGCTGCCAAGCTCAGTCGAAGCCTGCGGGAGACTGTACTTTTGCTTGTAGTCCACAAGAAACATGCACTCGCCCTGGGGAAGGTTTTGATTCTGTTTAGCAAATGCATCTTTCTGTCGCTCAGCAGTTTGCGTATGCCATTCATACGCCTTGGCAACTGCCAACTCATGTTTCAAACCATGCTGCAGCTTGGCTTCTAGTTCATGCAATTGTCCTCGCACCCGGGCGCCCAATGGTTCTCGTGCCCTTGCACAGCGGTCTGCGTGCGTCCGCAGGAAAGAAACAAAGGCTTCTAGCATTGGCAAGGGTTTGTTGTCAATAGCGTCCCAAGGCTCTCTAAAAGATGCAAAATAATTTGGCATCATGTTACAGAGCGCGGCTTTTCCGGCTTTCAACCGTTTGCTGATGCCCGGCAAAATGGACGTTTTGTAGAGCCAGCAATGGTCGCAATAATCGCTGACTTTGCTGTGCTTGAGGGCAAAGGGGCAATTGGTCTTGAAGATACGGTAGAATTGCTTCCAAGCCAAATCCTTTTTCACTTCACTCGAGAGATACATCGACAGCAAGCTGCTCGTCAGGGTGCGAGCTAAACACCCTTGCTTCACCAGCCAGGTGGATGATTCTTGGCTGTTTGTGTTGACTAACTTTATGACCTGGTCAATGTACAGTTTGTCAGTCACTTTGCTCGGTCGTCCTCCCTTGCTTTTCAGTTGGTGCGTGGCATCTCCAGCTGTGCTTCGCGCACGTTGCCACGCACGCCAGGAGATTGTTAGCCCCAGGCCTAACAACTTACTTCTGGTCAAACCTGTTTTGCACAACCCAAGCTGCTAAGGGCTACAACTGCTAAGGGCTACAACTGCACATGTATCCACAATCGTTGTTTGGCCCCTGGGCCCTCGGCATCCGACACACCTACTGTGACCACCTGATGACAGTTGGCCGGCAGAACTGTTGCAAGCGTGCTCGGTTTCACAGTGACTTAACTGTGCTCACGGACTGCACCATGTGAATGGTGCGTTCTCCATGCATGTGTTTTCACATGCCATTCCCCTTGAGGAAAAAAACTAGTCTACATCCAATGTGAGAATCATTCTCCATTTTGGAGCCGCTCCCTGACCAAAATCAATGCCGCATCTGCTAAGCGGGCTGCCATGGCAGTCTCTTGACTGCTTGCTTTGCTTGCTCGGCTCTGCCGAGACATGTCAATCACTCTGTTTTTTTGTTCTGCTGTTAGGCGTGAATACGCCCTACATCCTACCTTTCTGAGACCATATTCGCACTCGGGACATAAATTCCCATGGAAAAATGAATGCCGGCTGATCGCGCAGACTTGGCACTCGTGGTGCCGCTGAACGCGGCCCCCGAAATTCCTCTTGGAAACGGACTGGTCCTGTGCAAAAGTGGAGGCTCCACGGAACTGCATGATTGAGGTCAATAGAAAGTCAGTACTAAGTAGAAGATCATTACAGAAACATAGCTCGTAGGTGCCACCGTATACTAGAAATGTTTCTTTATTATTGTCATTCATTTGTTGCTATTAAATGTATAGTGAGTTGGAGAAAGAACTTAAGAGATTGCATCAACACAGAAAGCGGTGTGGATGCCATGCCAATACTCAGGATAAGGATGCAGTGACACACACAAGCATTCACGGCGACGGTATTCTAGTCCACCCGTCGAAGTGATCATGCCTCAAATTGCTGACAAGTCTCTCCGGCAGCTCCACTGGAAGAAAGATCCCTAGCCGATGCAGCAATCGCATTGCCAGACCCATCTGCCTGAGCACTTGCAAGTGTGGAACATTTCAGATGATGGTTGCAATGTAGGAGAAAGGTTGCAAAAGATGTCACTCTCGGCTAGCGGGCTTCATTGGCGATTCCACCGTATACTAGACATGTTTCTTTAGTATCGAGTCATTGGTGGCTATAAAATGTATAGTGAGTTACGGGCTTGGAGAAACTGCATCAACACAGAAAGCCGTCTGAATGCCATGCCAATAGTCAGGATAAGGATGCAGTGACACACAACACAAGCATTGACGGCGACGGTTTTCTCGTCCACCCATCCAAATGATCATGCCTCAAATTGCTGACAAGTCTCTCCGGCAGCTCCATCGAAAGAAAGATCACCAGCCGATGCAGCAATCGCATTGCCAGGCCCATCTGCCTGAGCACTTGCAAGTGTGGAACATTTCAGTTGATGGTTGGCTCTGTAAGATGAAAAAGATGTCACTCTCCGCTAGTGGGCTTCATTGGCGATTCCACCGTATACCAGAAATTTTTAGTAGTGATTCTTTTTTGACTTCTAGTGAGATGGGACTTAAAAGTAGTTGCAATAAGCAGGCAACACAGAAAGCGGTCTGAAGGCCATGCGAATACGAAGATGCAGTGCCACACGCAAGCAATGACAGCGACGGTTTTCTCGTCCACCCGTCTAAATAATCATGCCTCAAATTGCTGACAAGTCTCTCCGGCAGCTCCATTCAAAGAAAGATCACCAGCCGATGCAGCAATAGCATTGCCAGGCCCATCTGCCTGAGCACTTGCAAGTGTGGAACATTCTAGACGATGGTTGGCGATGTAGGAGAAAAGATGAGAAAGGTGCAACTCGTTGCTAGGAGGCTTTACTGGCCATTCCACCGTAGACTAGAAATACTTCTTTATTATTGATTCAGTTGCGAATACTACACGTACAGTGAGTTGGGATTGGGGAAACAGCGTAAAAGAATGCTTCAACGCAGACAGCGGTCTGAATGCCATGCCAATTGTCAGGATAGGGATGCAGTGACACACAACACAAGCATTGACGGCGACGGTTTTCTCGTCCACCCATCCAAATGATCATGCCTCAAATTGCTGACAAGTCTCTCCGGCAGCTCCATCGAAAGAAAGATCACCAGCCGATGCAGCAATCGCATTGCCAGGCCCATCTGCCTGAGCACTTGCAAGTGTGGAACATTTCAGTTGATGGTTGGCTCTGTAAGATGAAAAAGATGTCACTCTCCGCTAGTGGGCTTCATTGGCGATTCCACCGTATACCAGAAATTTTTAGTAGTGATTCTTTTTTGACTTCTAGTGAGATGGGACTTAAAAGTAGTTGCAATAAGCAGGCAACACAGAAAGCGTTCTGAAGGCCATGCGAATACGAAGATGCAGTGCCACACGCAAGCAATGACAGCGACGGTTTTCTCGTCCACCCGTCTAAATAATCATGCCTCAAATTGCTGACAAGTCTCTCCGGCAGCTCCATCGAAAGAAAGATCACCAGCCGATGCAGCAATAGCATTGCCAGGCCCATCTGCCTGAGCACTTGCAAGTGTGGAACATTCTAGACGATGGTTGGCGATGTAGGAGAAAGAAGGAAAAAAATGTCGCTCTCGGCGATAGCGGACTTCACAGGGCATTCCACCATATACCAGACTTATACTTGCAATAACTTATTATTTTCCCCACCATAGGTCTTGGTCTTAGTCTTGTTTCGGTCTTTGCTCGCAGCCAGAACTCCTTCGTCTTTGCTCGCTTGGCTGGCAGAGTGGAAGTCTCAACGGCCGCAGACTTCCTTCCCTAAGACCAAAATCGCAGGGTTCTAAAAATGAACACATGGGCAGCTGATTGGATAACCAGATTTTTGAAGGTTTCAGACCTGTTTCAGACCTGTTTCAGACCTGTTTCAGACCTGTTTTAGACACCCCGTTGAAAATTGAAGGAAAATTCGGAAAAATGCAATAATAGACCACGACTACCAGTAGTACCGGACAAGACGGTGGCGGAAGTTTGAACGATAGGAAACCTCAAGGAGAGGTTGGTTGCTGTGAATGATGGATGGCAGAGCGAACCCGCTGATGCACCGACAAGTTGTTGGAGGCAGCACAGTGTCGTTGCGATGGAGTTGTAGTTGTGGTTGTAGTGGGAGTGGGTCCGCGAGTGGTAGTTGTAGTTGTAGTGGTCGTTTGTAGTGCTAGTGACGGTTGAAGTTATAGTGGTAGTGGTAATTGTAGTTGTAGTGGTAGTTGTACCGTAGTTGTAGTTGTATTTGTGGCGTTGTCGTTGTTGTAGCTGTAGTGGTAGGTCTAGTTGAAGCTGTACTGGAGTTGTAGTGTCGCTGTAGGTATAGGTGTACTGGTAGTTCTGCTGTCGTAGTGTTGTGGTGTTGTAGTTGTAGTTTAGTTGTGGCTGTATAGCTGTAGTTGTAGTTGTAGTTGTAATATGTTGTAGTGGTAGTGATGGTGGTGGTTGTAGTGGTAGTTGTAGTTCTCAACTTCCAACATTTTTTCCGAACCTGTCGGTTTTTTGTTTACAAGACAACTACCAATTCAAAATGTGCTTCGCGCTACAACGGGGTGCAACTTATTCTATCTCTCATCTGCCCTGATTTCTTCGCACCCGCTGCTTTGGCGAGCCGCCTTTTCGACCCTTTGGAGCTTTCAGCTTTCAAACAAATAAAACATAGTGTTTTGCGACTGTCCTACTTTTAAAAATTCCTGCATTTTTTCTTACTACTCCTTCCTCCTGTATGATCTTCTTTCTTCTGACTTTCTCCTGTCTTAGCTTCTCTCTTCTGTGGCTCTTCCCATCTTAACTTTTCCATCTATCCATATTGTCGGAAGTTTGACTGCTAAACTTCCTTCGGTCATCAGGTAGTTGGAGTAAAAGGAAATGAAACCACTTTAATAAAGGTTTCAGACGTACCTGTACAAGACTATAGCGGAGGAACGCATTGGCTGAAGCTACCTCCAGAGCTTCATTGACATATAAAATCCGAAAGGGAGGAAAAAAACTTGTTGGAAGAATGGCCCTTGTGACGCGTCAATTCTGTGAAAGTCGCCCATTGCGACTCTCTATATGGAGATTCTGCACAGCCACTAGCTATAGCCGAGTCACCCGACCACGCTGAGAACCTAACTCCTCGGGACAGCCCGCCTCCACAGCTTTAACCTTCGAGTACCAAGTCTTCTTCCCATTCGAATAACACCCTTAGGTGCAGAAATCGTGCGGAAAAATGCGAGGCTCAAAAATCGTCTATCCGCAAAATTTGTTCAAACACATTTGCAAATCCAGGAGAAACCAAACATTCGCATATCATTGGCCCAATGAATCTGAGATGCAATACATCTGGCCAATGCTGTCACCGTCCATACGCGGCTGCTGCCAAGCTTTCCACTCCATGGTGCCCACACTTCCAACCGGCGCTCTGTGTGGTGCCAAAAAAGTAATGCCACTGACTCGAAACCGTGAAAAAAAAATACAGCCGTTCCTTGTAGATAAACCCTTGGTGCCAGCTACATAATCTGGAAAAAATCTTTTGCCCCACATATCCAATTCTGCCATTGCCGTTAACATACAATGATCCCCGTGAAACACCTCTGATGCCCGGCTCATTTGCTGTCCTGTTCCGAATTGCCAGTGGGAAACACATCAAATCGAGCAAAGAGA
>CAMXCT020005121.1:0-7500 GCA_947184155.2 Cladocopium goreaui | reverse complement strand
CGTGTTCCTAAAAACCAACCGGAGGTCGCCAATTGGCTTTCACCGCACAGGCAATTGCTATTCCTAGCTGAGAATTACAGTATATAATACAGTATGTATAATTATATAATTAAATATATACATGCGTATGTATATGCATAACATAACGTGTATATATATGGCTATGAGTCAAAACCCTGGTACCTAGTGAACCCCAAGTCATAGCTGGTAAATGGATGTTCATCCCATTAAAAATGTATCTATAGGTATTGACCCATACCCATATATATATAATGACTGGTCATCCTTCTGCAGGGGTCAACCAGGATTCAGCTGAGCCACTGATGAAGAAATTCTGGGACACCCAGCCTCGACAGCCAACAGGTGGGAAGCCCATCTGATAGGCTTTGTTGTACATACATGGTGTATGTATTTGTATGTACATGCATAAATATATTATGTATATGTGTATATGATTGTATATGTGTATATGAGTGTATAATATAAATAGACAAAAATGTAATATAATATAATATAATATAATATGATATAATATTTGTATAACATAATATAATATAATATATTATAATATAATATAATATTTCTGTGTATATATATATATATTCATGTACATTCATGCTGTGGAGACTTTGGCATCTTTATTTGCGTCATCTATGACATGGTCAGCCATCGTCAGCCATTCTGAATTGAGGCTCCCAGGGGTTGGAAGAGGGTCAGAAAAAAGCCCAGGGAATCTATAACCCTTAACACGTTGTTGATGAAATATCAATCCCCAACTACCTTGGTCAACTTGTCCGGATGCGCTTTTGAGGATGCGCGATTTGTGGGGTAAATCCACCGTTTCCCGGAGAAACTGCAGTTGTCACGAAAGCATACTAAAGCACCTTAGCCTTCATTTGCCCGCTGAATAAGCGTCTCTAGGGGCACTGATCATCCCAATCATTTCAGAAGAATCAATGATCATCGAATAGTCCATGAAGTGGTCCCGAATTTCCCTTCCAATACTCAATACCCTCCGGAAAATACATTCACATTTACATGAATATAGAAAACCCCACCAGTTATCGATCCTTTTCCCATGGTTTCCCCAGTGTTTTTTCCCACATCTCTTCATATCCCAAGGGGCTCAGCTTGGTTTAAACACCAGCCCGCGGCTCGCAGGAGGCCGGAGTCCATGTCCTGCCAGGTCAATCCCTCAACAAAAATGCAGAGTATTTCAGATGGTTTTTGCGGGATTTCATGGGATTAAAACAATGTGCATATCATGGGGATACATGGGGATGACATAAGATTTACTTCGATGGAAAATTGCGATGGAAAATCACCATCATAGGTACATCATCTATAAATTGTTAAAATAAGCCACTTGAATTCCCCCTCTGGGCACTAGTAAACACCGTAAACACCTCTAAATTGTCCCAGTCATAGAATATGTGTAAGTCCCCTACTAAGCAAGATTTTCGGGGGGAAGTGTTTATCCATCAGGGGTAGACATGGGTAGACCGCATCAATGGTTGTGGGTCAAACGCCTGGTACCCGGATGGTACCCGGAGTCATAGCTGGTGCTGGATGGTTCCTCCCTTCATGTGCCAAGTCAGGTTAGACTTGGTCCAGTCATCCCAGCCTCAACGGGATTTCCCAATGTAAACTTTAGCAAAGCCTTGCAAGTTGAGGATGAGCATCCCTGAAATTTTGGGAAAATCGACCGTGATTTGACCATGGGACTTATGAAAGTCCCCAATGTCGTTCATCCAAAGAGTGAAAATATGTGAAAATTAACTAAAATTAAGCCTCAGGGGCATCTCGCTCTCATCCCATGCCAGTGCATAATATTTTGTCAGTGGCAAGATCATCTTTGGAAATCTATTCTTCAAGTTCCATGTCAAGTTCAGGGGGTGTAGTCCGGTGTAGTCTATGTTTTGATACGCAAATTTCACCATACATCATGTCAGAGAGTTCTTTAATCGGTTCAATGCGAACCAACTTTCCTCAAAAGTTTTCAAGTTGCTTTGCAATATCTTCGGAAAGTACCCTCTGGTAAACTAACATAACTATGGAAAATCACCATGCTATTAATGGGAAAACTCACTATTTCTATGGCCATTTTCAATAGCAAACTGTTAGTCATTACCAGAGTGTAACTCGGATCATCTGCGACTGGTATCTTCGTGGATCTCTCCCCAGTCGTTTTTACAACGGAACTGGCCATGCCGCGCAGCGCAGTGCCGGCGGCGCCTTGAACTTGCTCAAATCTCTGCGTCGGGACATACTCCTGGCGAACTGGCCAGCCAGTGGCGTTAACATGTTGCGTGAAACATGTTCATATATGTATATATAATATTAAATCATATTATATTATAAATATATAAAATATATATATTATGTATATATATATATGATAAATTATGCTATATTGTGTTATATTATATTATTTTACATTGTATTATATTATATGATATTATATTGTATTATATTGTATTATTTTGTTATTTTATTATATTATATCATATCACATTACATTATATTATATCGCAGTTCATTATATTATATTATGTTGTAATATATGATATTATATTATATTATATCATGTATATATATGTAAATATTATGCGTACTGTATTATGCGTGCATGTAAGAAGTGTGGGGCTACTTGCTGTGACCTGTCTTGAAGAGTCAACGAAGTGAAATGGCGTGCTTGACCTCGATTGCTGTTTGTTGAATCTACTGTCAGCCATGTACCGCCTCACATAAAAAGCATAAAGCTGTACCATTCAACCAAAGATTTCCTGGTGGTTGGTTGGTACCCTCTGGTAAACTAACATAGCTATGGAAAATCACCATTTTCAATGGGATAATCAACTATAAATGGCCATTTTCAATAGCTTTTTGTATGTTTACCGGAGGTAGTTTGGATTCATGGCCCCTCTATAGGTGCAATAGGGGAATGATGGGAGTGGAGTCCAAACCTTATCATAGTAAGATCCCATCTCTTGATTCGCAAATATATGCTTATTATGTATGTATTTAAGAAAAATGGAAAAACACATCATTATTATTATTACTGCATTATTATTATTACTGTATTATTATTATTATATAAACATATATATATATGCATTATATACATATATATATATATACTATAGTAAACATATGAATATCACCATACTATATGGCCATACCTATTTATTTTTTTTTAAAAATAGCCCATCTGAATCTTGGCCGCACCTGTCAGGATGATCCAAGGGACATCCTGGGAATCCGGCAGGTCCTGCAGTTTTCGACCCTTTCGAAAATTTTAGGGGAATATGTGGGCAATATCTTATTTATATATGGGAATATATATATATATATACATATCTACATATCATATATATCATATATATCATATATATCATATATATCATATATATATACATACATATATATATATATGTACATATCATATATATATATATGTGACACATTATATATGGGAATTTATGCGAATATATATATAATTAAACGGGAATATTATATATTGACAATATATATATATATATATATGGGAACATATGGGAATGATGACACGTAATATGTTGGCAATATTGACACTATATATGGGAATGATGCAAGATATCCTTTTTCTTGGGCAATATCTTGGCATCTTGGCCATGTTCAAATTCGATTTGAATCGACAGTCTTCGATGGTTGGCCCTAAAAAAAATGCTCGGGAAAACTGTTGGAATGGGAGAATCCTAGGTCACTTACTGGTACATGTATACACATACATAACTGGTTGGTGGCTTTAACCCCTCTGAAAAATATTAGTCAGTTGGGAATATTATTCCCAATATATGGGGAAAATAAAAAATGTTCCAAACCACCAACCACATAAAGTTGTGTGTGTTTTTGCTGGATTTTAATAGCCATGTCACATGCCTACTGCTTGAACATGACCGTCATGTTCGTCGAAGGAGCCATGGAAATCGCCCAACTCAATGGACATTTGGGGTACCCACAATCCTTCACACCCAACGTAACCAATATGTAAATGACAATCAACTGATGATCATATGTCAGGATTTGCAATGATCATTTCAAGTTATCATTTCAAGTTCATAGCTTTTCACATAGAAATAGTTGGTCCCGTCTTCCCAAAGAAGGAACATCTCTTGTGGCTGCAGTTTTCCAGTCTCCGATAGTCGCCTTCGCAGAACCTCCTGAAGAGCTGGACCTAGTCATGGTCCGAAATCAAATCGAAGAGAGTAAAGATCGATAAACCGCCATCCAACCAAACTATATTAAATTATGCCGTATATATATATAGAGTATGCAATTTGATTAATCATAATTAAAAACAACATACATATATATATATATTATTATATTATATACATGATTAATCTGATATATATATATATATGTCTTGATTGATGAATGAAATTCATCAACATCTTGGGGAAGTGTTTTTTCGCGTAGCTATTTTGCCCATCCCATGGAACCCCCCGACAAATACAAAGGTGGCTGGTGATGTTAAGTTGACATATCCCTCCACATCTATAGCAGTAGCCCAAAAAAAACAAGATTTGATACTTTAAATATCTTAAATCATCAAAAGATATCAAAAGTATCACTCAAATATACGTCGAGATCCTTCCTGGAAGCAATTGAATCAACCTGTCAAGATAAGTTTCGACCCTTCAAAATGTTGGTTGCTGTCAGGTTGAAGTGAGAGAATAAGGCGATCTGGGTCCCAGGCAGAGCTTTTCCAAAGTCGAACATTTCAGGTCAGGTCAGGTGTTTACAAATTAGGAATGTTTCAAGAACTGATGTGGCCAGCCCACCGCCACTGGCTTGCCAAGGTACACTGGGCGGAGGTGTTTCACTCTGAGATTGCTGCACCTGGGGTCCGAAGCTGGAAACGCTGTCAACGACATCATTGCTTCTCTCACAAAATTACCAAAGGAAATCACACACCAACTATCACCAACTGGATCATATGAGAACAAGTAGCCGTTAGCCAAATTATGGATGATGCTGATTGCTGCCCCATGTTCAGAACAGCTTCCAGCGTTCAACCTTTACATGGACGACACCTGAATAAAACACTGTGAGCAGCCAAGCCGAGCGGCTAACATCATCTGGCTGAGTATGATAAATCAACAGAAAAGAGATGAAATGTTCTGGTGATTTTGTGTCACTTTCATCAAGGAAAAAATATGAAAAAATGATAAATCACTGACGATTTTTTGTGATGATTCCCCAATCCAATTCCCATCATTTACGTCGTGAGACCGTCTCGTTGGTAATCTCGAAGAAACCCACGTAACCTCGAGATTAATTTGCTGAGTGAAACATGACAAGTTCCAAGGAATCTATGAAGGCAATGACAAGTCGGGAAAAAAAGGAACAGATTTTTTTAAAGCCAAACTCAGAGGTTTGGGTTTCGATATTAGGTCTACTCAAGTCAAGTCCAATCTCTTGGATGATTTACATTCTAAAGCACACATAAGGCACACATTTCCCAACAAGGGCACCTTCACTGGTTCCATTTCGACCAACCTGCAATGATTCCATTTCGACCAAGTCCTGGTGGTTTCCAACGCTCCAAGCGCTCCAAGCTGCTACAACCACCGTCTTCCAGTGCCCAGGGGTTCTTGGGGTTGTAGTAGGGAAGCATGACCTCGGTCACAGATGGTCGGACAAGCCCAGGGTCCCAGGGTCCCAGGGGATATGCTGGGATCGCGTCAGTTTGTTGAAAGGGAAACATGATGATAAAACTGGCATTCAATGCATTGGTTTAATGGAAAAATTACAGGAAAGCCCCATATTTCATGGAAAAATCTATGGTTTCCTGTAGATTTTCCCTTAAACCAATCCATTGAGGCATCCATTGTACGTGTTGAATCCCTTTTGACCATACAATAAGTATCAATAAGTAATGAAAGACTAAAACAAAAACAATTAGTTATGTGGAAGGACCGTGCATTTTAGGGGTATCCTGCCTTAAGGACAAACCAGTGGCAACGGAGGGAAGACATCCAACTAAGATTCGAGATTCTTCAGAATGTGTATATGTAAACCCCATGAAAGGGGTTATGAGCATCACCTGTATCCTCATGTATCAACCCCAGTTTTGACCCATAACCATGTGTCTTGAAATAGGGGAACTCGATATACTACAGTAGGTGGATCAATACCTGTAGAACCATTGAAGTGGAGGTACAAAAATCCAACAGTAGCCATAGCCAGCAATACCATAGCCCTCAACGAAATGGGCTGCCTCTGAGTCAGACATCTGGACCCAGGTGTGATGCAAGATTTTGGCAAATTCTCAGACCCCAAGACCAAGTCGGATTATTCAGACCCAAGGAATGTTGGTATCTATATGTTGATTTCTAACGTTGAGATCTGCCCTGACAAAGAAATCCAGATTACCATGGGACTTGGGACCAACCTTCTTATTCTTTGGGTATCGGTGCTTCGGATCGAATCCTGGGTACACCCGCCAATTAAACAGCCCGGGGGGTTATTTATCCCTGACATCAACGATGAAACAATAAAGATTAACCTCGTGTGATGGATGATATTTATAGGATGTACAACGGCTGGTTTCCGCTGGCGGTGCAACAAAGGACCAAAATCCATCAAGAACAAAAAACATATTAGTCATAGTTCAATTCATCTAAATCACTAGCTTTTGCCTTGATTTTGCCAGAATCACTCCATTGAACCAGGAATTTGAAACTTCCACATGAGCATTGTTCAAAATCCCTCTATCATTCCATTTAATCCTGGTTGGTTCAAAAAGGGATTCCCCGTAGTTCTTGGATTATTGTAGTCCCCAATATGACTGGGTACCCTCTGGTAAACTAACATAACTATGGAAAATCACCATTTTTCATGGGAAAAATCACTATAAATGGCCATTTTCAATAGCTATGTAACAAATTACCAGAGGGTAGTTTTTTATCCACCAACTAATCATCAACCAACAGCGCTACTTTAGCAGCCACTGCTTCCGGTCCCCCGGTCCCGCCGCCATGCGACGTTGATGCACAAGACCCGTGGCAACGGACACTTCGGCGTCCACAGGGAGTCAGGAGACGGGGGTGGGCAGGATGCCTTGCTGCTGGAGAATCTCCGAGGATTGGATCGAAACTGATCTATAACCAATGGATCATAATGGATTTTAAAGAAACAAAACTGGAACTATGAATGGATATATATATATATAATACAGTATATAG
The DNA here is from genome assembly GCA_947184155.2 of Cladocopium goreaui. NCBI lineage: Eukaryota > Dinophyceae > Suessiales > Symbiodiniaceae > Cladocopium > Cladocopium goreaui. The sequence goes on along the minus strand of CAMXCT020005121.1, from coordinate 268 downwards.
TAATAAAGTGATAGAATTGGATATATGAATCAGCGAAAATCCATCCATGCGATTGGTTCAAGGGAACCAATAACAGGAAATATCAAGGTTGTACCCCTTTATTCAAGTCTTGGATCACTGACATAACATGATTCACAATGTAACTAGCTAACATGTTCATGGGTGAGCAACCAGTACAAACAAGAATGGTGTCTAACCCAGGAATGATGGGTGAAAACTATATAACTGTATATATACTGTATACTGGTTGTATTTGTTCAAGGGAAAA
>CAMXCT020005120.1:0-22341 GCA_947184155.2 Cladocopium goreaui | reverse complement strand
TGTAGATAGATGTAGATAGATGTAGATAGGTGTAGATAGATGTAGATAGATGTAGATAGATGTAGATAGATGTAGATAGATGTAGATAGATGTAGATAGATGTAGATAGATGTAGATAGATGTAGATAGATGTAGATAGATGTAGATAGATGTAGATAGATGTAGATAGATGTAGATAGATGTAGGTAGATGTAGATAGATGTAGATAGATGTAGATAGATGTAGATAGATGTAGATAGATGTAGATAGATGTAGATAGATGTAGATAGATGTAGATAGATGCAGATAGATGTAGATAGATGTAGATAGATGTAGATAGATGTAGATAGATGTAGATAGATGTAGATAGATGTAGATAGATGTAGATAGATGTAGATAGATGTAGATAGATGTAGATAGATGTAGATAGATGTAGATAGATGTAGATAGATGTAGATAGATGTAGGTAGATGTAGATAGATGTAGATAGATGTAGATAGATGTAGATAGATGTAGATAGATGTAGATAGATGTAGATAGATGTAGATAGATGTAGATAGATGTAGATAGGTGTAGATAGATGTAGATAGATGTAGATAGATGTAGATAGATGTAGATAGATGTAGATAGATGTAGATAGATGTAGATAGATGTAGATAGATGTAGATAGATGTAGATAGATGTAGATAGATGTAGATAGATGTAGATAGATGTAGATAGATGTAGATAGATGGAGATAGATGTAGATAGATGGAGATAGATGTAGATAGATGTAGATAGATGTAGATAGATGTAGATAGATGTAGATAGATGTAGATAGATGTAGATAGATGTAGATAGATGTAGATAGATGTAGATAGATGTAGATAGATGTAGATAGAGGTAGATAGAAGACTGATCGACCGCAGACAATAGATAGCAGAGATAGCTAGAAGATGATAGCAATGCCAAAACACATGCCCCGTCCAGATGGATAGAGATGGATAGAGATAGATAGAGCTAGATAGAGCTAGATAGAAATAGATAGAGATAGATCGAGAGAGATAGATCGAGATAGATAGAGATAGATAGAGATAGATAGAGATAGATAGAGCTAGATAGAGATGGATAGAGATAGATCGAGATAGATAGATCGAGATAGATGTAGATAGAGATGGATAGAGATAGATAGAGATAGATAGAGATAGATAGAGATAGATAGAGATAGATAGAGCTAGATAGAGATAGATAGAGATAGATAGAGATAGATCGAGATAGATAGATCGAGATAGATGTAGATAGAGATGGATAGAGATAGATAGATATAGATAGAGATAGATAGAGCTAGATAGAGCTAGATAGAGATAGATAGAAATAGATACAGATAGATCGAGATAGATAGATCGAGATAGATGTAGATAGAGATGGATAGAGATAGATAGAGCTAGATAGAGATAGATAGAGATAGATCGAGATAGATAGATCGAGATAGATGTAGATAGAGATGGATAGAGATAGATAGATATAGATAGAGATAGATAGAGCTAGATAGAGCTAGATGGAGCTAGATAGAGCTAGATGGAGATAGATAGAGATAGATAGAGATAGATAGAGATAGATCGAGATAGATAGATTAAGATAGATGTAGATAGAGATGGATAGAGATAGATAGAGATAGATAGAGATAGATAGAGATATATAAAGAGATACATAGAGATAGATATATATATATATAGATAGAGATGGATAGAGATAGATATAGATAGATTGAGAAGATGTAGATAGAGATAGAGATAGATAGAGATAGATGGAGATACATAAAGATAGATAGAGATAGATGTAGATAGAGATGGATAGAGATAGATAGAGATAGATAGATATAGATAGATCGAGATGGATGTAGATAGAGATAGATAGAGATAGATAGAGATGGATAGAGATAGATATAGATAGATAGAGATGGATAGAGATAGATAGAGATAGATAGAGATAGATAGAGATATATAGAGATACATCGAGATAGATAGAGATAGACAGAGATAGATAGATATAGATAGAGATATATAGAGATACATAGAGCTAAATAGAGATAAATATAGATAGAGATGGATAGAGATAGATATAGATAGATAGATATAGATAGATCGAGATAGATGTAGATAGAGATAGATAGAGATAGATAGAGATAGATAGAGATTTTTAGAGATACATAGAGATAGATAGAGAGAAATTTAGATAGAGATGGATAGAGATAGATTTAGATAGATAGATATAGATAGATCGAGATAGATGTAGATAGAGATAGAGATAGATAGAGATAGATGGAGATACATAAAGATAGATAGAGATAAATTTAGATAGACATGGATAGAGAGAATTATAGATAGATAGATATAGATAGATCGAGTTAGATGTAGATAGAGATGGATAAAGATAGATAGAGATAGATAGAGCTAGATAGAGCTAGATAGAGATAGATAAAGATAGATCGAGATAGATAGAGATAGATAGAGATATATAGAGATACATCGAGATACATAGAGATAGATAGAGATAAATATGGAAAGATAGATTTAGATAGATCGAAATAGATGTGGATAGAGATGGATAGAGATAGATAGAGATAGATACAGATAGATAGAGATAGATAGAGATATATAGAGATACATAGAGATAGATAGAGAAAAATATAGATAGAGATGGATAGAGAGAAATATAGATAGATAGATATAGATAGATCGAGATAGATAGATCGAGATAGATGTAGATAGAGATGGATAGAGATTGATAGAGATAGACAGAGATAGATAGAGATTGATAGAGATAGACAGAGATAGATAGAGATAAATAGAGATACATAGAGATAGATAGAGAGAAATATAGATAGATATAGATAGATCGAGATAGATGTAGATAGAGATAGATCGAGATAGATAGAGATAGAGATAGATATAGATAGATAGAGATAGATAGAGATAGATATAGATACATACGAAAAGAAAGAGATAAATTTAGATAGAGATTGATAGAGAGAAATATAGATAGATAGATAGATAGAGAGAAATATAGATAGATAGAGATAGATAGATATAGATAGATCGAGATAGATGTAGATAGAGATGGATAGAGATAGATAGAGATAGAAAGAGATAGATATAGATAGATAGAGATAGGTAGAGGTAGATAGAGATAGATCCAGATAGATCCAGATAGTTATAGATAGATATAGATAGATAGAGGTAGATCGAGATAGATGTAGATAGATATAGATAGAGATGGATTTAGAGAGATATAGATAGATAGATATAGACAGATGGAGATAGATGTAGATAGAGATAGATAGATAGATAGAGATAGATAGATAGAGATAGATAGAGTTAGATACAGATAGATGGAGATAGATAGAGATAGATAGAGATAGATAGAGATAGATAGAGATAGATAGAGATAGATAGATAGAGATAGATAGATATAGACAGATAGAAAGTTAAATAGAGATAGGTAGAGCTAGATAGAGATAGAGAGAGATAGATAGAGTGTAGATAGATATAGATAGATAGAGGTAGATAGAGATAGATCGAGATAGATGTAGATAGATATAGATAGAGATGGATAGAGAGAGACATAGATAGATAGATATAGATAGACGGAGATAGATGTAGATAGAGATGGATAGAAAGAGATTTAGATAGATATAGATATAGATAGATATAGATAGATGGAGATAGATATAGAGGATAGATACCCATAGATACCCATAGATACCCATAGATACCCATAGATACCCATAGATACCGATAGATACAGATAGATACCGATAGATACCGATAGATACAGATAGATACCGATAGATACAGATGGTTACAGATAGATACAGATAGAAACAGATAGATAGACAGATAGGTAGACAGATAGATACAGATAGATAGACAGATAGGTAGATAGATACAGATAGATACAGATATAGGTTGATAGATAGATACAGATATAGGTTGACAGATAGATACAGATAGATACAGAGAGATACAGATATAGGTTGACAGGTCCAAACAGATATAGGTTGACAGATAGATACAGATTTAGGTTGACAGATAGATACAGATAGATACAGATAGATACAGATAGATACAGATAGATACAGATAGATACAGACAGATACAGATAGATGCAGATAGATACAGGTAGATACAGGTAGATACAGGTACATAGACAGATAGGTAGACAGATAGATACAGATAGATACAGATAGATACGTGTAGATAGATAAGGATAGATACAGATAGACACAGACAGATACAGATAGATAGAAGTAGATAGATACAGATACATACAGATAGATACAGATAGATACAGATACAGATAGATACAGATTGAATACAGATAGATACAGATACAGATAGATGCAAATAGATACAGATAGATACCGATAGATACAGATAGATTCAGGTAGATACAAATAGATACAAATAGATACAAATAGATACAAATAGATACAAATAGATACAAATAGATACAAAAAGATACAAAAAGATAGATAGATAGATAGATAGATAGATAGATAGACAGGTAGATAGATAGATAGATCTAGATGGATCTAGATAGGTAGATAGATAGATAGATAGAGATAGATAGATAGAGATAGATAGATAGAGATAGATAGATAGATAGAGATAGATAGATAGATAGATAGAGATAGATAGAGATAGATCGAGATAGATCGAGATAGATCGAGATAGATAGAGATAGATAGAGATAGATACAGATAGATAGAGATAGATAGAGATAGATAGAGATAGATAGAGATAGATAGAGATAGATAGAGATAGATAGAGATAGATAGAGATAGATGGAGATAGATGGAGATAGATAGAGATAGATAGAGATAGATGGAGATAGATGGAGATAGATGGAGAGAGATAGATAGATAGAGAGAGAGATAGATGGATAGATAGATAGATAGATGGATAGATAGAGATAGATAGAGATAGATAGATAGATAGATAGAGATAGATAGAGATGGATAGAGATAGATAGAGATAGATAGAGATAGATAGAGATAGATAGAGATAGATAGATAGATAGAAAGATAGATAGATAGATAGAAAGATAGATAGATAGATAGAGATAGATAGATAGATAGATAGAAAGATAGATAGATAGATAGAAAGATAGATAGATAGATAGAGATAGATAGAGATAGATAAATAATTCTCAGTATATGTAGATATATCAATATTTAGATTTTTGGATTTTGAGGCATTCATAGGTATATAAACAGGGACATACATGCATGCATGCATGCATGCATTCATACATACATACATACATTCATACATACATACGTAGATACATACGTATGTATATTCACATGTCAAACAAACCTGTACATGATGATATGTATGTATATATATATATAGCGAGCAGGACGCTGTGAGAGTGCACTTTTTCATTGTTTTTTTTCAAAACTGTAATCACATGTTAAAGCTTAAGCTACAGATGAAGCTGTGTTCATGTCCACTAGAGAGTATGTATTGCTTGAAGAAGTGTCCAGGTGCTCACTCTACCTTAGATAAATGCTACTACAGCGTCCCTTCAACAAAACACAATGTTTGCAGAGTATGCTAGATGACTTCAACATAATTACAACATCCCCATACCTGCCAACAAATGCAGTATTCAAAACAAACATACCCTTCTGAATCAGAGTAATCTTCCTTTGGGGCAATGCAGTGTGTTTTTGCAGGGACAATATCCAAACAAAATATGAAGAATTCCTTGAAAAGTTGCACCATGCCCTTTGAAGTAGTGCAGTGTGCATTTCCAGATGTCTAACCCTCCTTTCAAAGGAGCAGTACCCCCTTTAGAAAAGTCAATATTTCTGCACAATATATGCAGTATTATTGACAGAGAGCATCCCTTTCAAAAGTGCAATATATTTGAAACTATGAGCATTATTAAAGAATGTTCTTTCGCTTCTTACCACAGAACAGCAGAATATTGTCCTGTATGGCAAAACAATATTCCTGTGAAGAAGCAGCATTCTTGGAAAACTGGATTACTTTTGTTTGACATGTGTCCTCTTCCCCTTGGTCAGATCAGCCCAGCCTTCATTTTGACAATTCCCACTTAAAAACATGTTTTCAATACTTTCCAACAATAGTGTATTAGTTCATGTGCAACAGGGTTAATTTTTGACATAGAAGTAGACTAAGACATTACCCAATGGGATGCTCTACCATTTTAAAAGAAATGCACTTGTTGAAGGAAGTACTCACTTCAAAGAGATGCATCGCTCCTTTTCAAGGGAATTGTTTAAAGTGTTTGAACATGTGTCAACTTAAGGGTTTGACCCAACTATGTCAATATCAAAATCAGTTCTACGCATTCATTGGCTGCCTATGTGTTTACATGTTTAAACACATTTTGAAAAATTACATAAACAGACAAAATTGCCTAATCTGTGTCCCAAGCCCCAAGTTTCCCCATGTGATACCTGCATTTTGCCATGGTTATTCATGTTTTTCTAATGGAACCACATGCCCAAAGCAAACAATAAAACAATCAAAAGCAAGTTTGCAACCCCTAAAGTGGGAGAACTGGCGAAGAGTTAGGTCTAGGTCCTTCATTTTGGTGTTGTTTTGCCAGCCCTTCAAAAAAAACAACAACGAACCAGAAAAACAGAAACCAAAAAAACCAAAAAAAAAACAATATTGCACATCCCAAGGTGGGAGTAGTGGAGAGAGTTGGGTCTTGTCATTTTGTTTTGTTGTTTTTCTTGTTTTTTTGTTTCTTGGTTTTTTGTTTTGTTTAGCCATTGCAGATATGCCAAGCAGAAACTGTCAATGGTTGCACAGTAGTGACATAGCCATTGCAGATGTGCCAAGCAGGAACTGTCAGCGCACGTGTAAGAGAACCAGTGAAAAAGCTGCACTCTGAGGGTGTCCCCTTCTGTATATATATATATATACATTGTACATTTATATATATATATATACATATACAGTATCTGACAGACATAAGAGGCTAAAGTTGTTAGCTCACATATGCTCCCCAACCCAAAATTGATCATGACCAGCCAGGTTCCAGCCCTCGGCGCCGCAGTCGCAGCAAACGCCGACGCTAGACGTCGATGCGAAGCAAAAACGAGAGAAATGGGTTGTTTGGGTTGTTTCTGGGAGATGATTCTGATAGATTTGGAACTTACTATATATCTATATCATATCTGGTAAAATATGGTTCGTCTGATATGTTTATCTTTAAAATATGGAATAGAATGAGATCTTTGGAAAATTCATTGGATGATTTTGGAGAAGACCCTGGAGAAATTTGCAAGGGTCGTCCAAAGTTTCCCAAAAAAAACATGTCATGGGGAAGTTCCCTCAAAATTCCGGAAGTTCGTCAGAGTCCGCAGGGAAAACCCGTAAGTTTTCGTCAGGAACTTCCCTAGCAGCGAAGAGTCGAGTGGAGATTCAGGGTTTCTTCTGCCATTTTTATGGAGAAATATTTTATCTGGAAAAATTATCCCCAAAAGAAAGTTGAAAATGCGGGGAATCATCCCCAAATGGCCGTGTGATATCAGCTATTTTCAGGTATTTTCAGGTGAGGGAATTATCATGAAATTCAGGCAGATTGCATTGAAGGAGTATCTGTTTAGTGATAGTTTGACATAGAGCCAGAGAAGTTCCCTACCAATTGATATCTTCGGCAATGCTCTGTTTGCTGTTGAGTTGATGGAGAAAAAAAAAGGATTGGGTTGGTCTTAACCCACCCCCCAAAAAAAACACGAGCATTTGGGGATTGTTTTTGTTACCCATTGATGAGTCGTTGGGGTTTATGGCATGGGGCGAAGCCCACATTTTCCCCTCCGATTTCTTGCTTGAAATGCGGGCTGGACTTGGCTGTGAGGCGGCGTACCCTGATGAAGAGCAGATTCAGATGGTGTTTATTGGTTGAATGCAAATTGAAAGTCAAAAAAGTGAAACCACTATACACATATAATATTATATGTGACTGCCCTGGAAGGGTCAGCCAACTGGTAGCCACCTGAGATATCCTTGCCTCAAGGATGATTGTTTCACCTGATTGTCAACCAATAGTTCCAGTGATCACACCAAAGCATCTAACAGTTGAAGCCCCTCCAAGAGAGAAACACCGACGAATCCTGCCACGCCCTATGGCTGCACTTTTCCCCTGAAGTCACCTGCGGTTGGCCTTGAGCCAGATTTGATGGCACGAAGACAGCAATCATATGGCTGCTTCACTCCCCAACTGGCACAATCAAAGGAACATCGCCAATGGTTTCACACTGGCCTTCCTTGTTTATTCGATTGTGAACCTAACCAAGTTGTAACACCGTCCGCATGAACGTGGAGTCCGCAGGTTTGGCCAAGCAGTCGGCAATCGTAATGAAGAAGAGACCCACCTGCATGTTGTATGGTCACGAGACTGTTCCTTGAGAAGCATAACTTCTATAGTGGTCCTCCATTCCTGACAATTTGGCACTGCATTTCTGGTGATTAAATGGTATAGTGATTTACAGTCGGTTATCATCAAACCCTTGGGTTCCCTTTTTAAAGGTTTGGACAGTCAAAGTCAGGACTTTTGATGTAGCCCCACATGGTTCGGATCCATGTCAGTTTGTCCAAAGAGCTTGACATGGAGTATGCCTCAGTACTAAGGGTTGATCTCACCACTCTGTTGAGCAGACAGCTGCTTGGCTGACGCAAAACTGGCATCTCCGAAAGTCGCAAAGCATACCTCTTGCATTGGCAACGGTCGGGCAGTGACCGAAGTATCTGCAAAAGCGTGGGCTTCCCGCAAGACACGGTTACCTTCCAGCAAAGCTTCCACTGTGGCCGATGCAATACCCTTTTGCAAACATTCTACTTTTGTGTCCTGCATGCTTCTTTCCCCATGTCACTGATTTGCCTCCCCATGCCTCCAGTGTGGCGGCTGTCAGGGCAACTTGATGATTGTCGTTGATCTGTTGATGAGGAACTGCTGGACTGTTCATGTCTGCACTTCCAGTTGGCCGAGATCCACGGAGTGGAATGCCGGCCCAGTGTTGCTCGGAGCTGCTGCTTTGGAGGGAGTCGGAAAGTATTTGGGCCCTGAGACAAATGTTGGATCACTCCATGGACTGGCACTTCCATTTCTGCGGCCTCCAGTTCGGCGATTTCTTACGATTTTTAACCCATCGTCGCAGAGTTCACTGGGCTCGATGGCGTTGGTCCACTGGAATTGGACTGACTTTGCAGGAAGCGTTTCTGAATGATCTCCCCCAGCTCGGTGATCTTGGCTTTCTGGCTGCAAACTTCGGCCAAAAGATGATTGATTGGTGTCATGTCTGCCTCTGTCACACCCTCCTCGGGTTGCACTGCACGCGTCATCGTGAACAGCATGTAAAACAGATGAAACAGAATGCGAAGACTCTCGAGAACCTCTTCGGAGAGAATCCTCAGCGCATCCAGAACTTCCTGTCGATTCGGCATGATTCCCTTGAACGTCTAAATGAAGACCGGGCGGCACTAAAATCTGGGATCTTGACACGGCAAAAGCTGCTTCATGTGGCTCAGCTGGCAAACGACACAAATCGGAGATATCAGTCACAAACAAACAATGGTTGTTTTCATTGAGTGGGAGTAAACGTCGAAGATTCTTGAAATAGCATGTGTTGTTTGAAAGGTATTTGCTCCAAGGCTTTTCATGGCTTTGATGGACAGGAGAAATTGAGTAGCTCTTGGGACAACTTCCACTGATAACCAAATTCGTTGACGACCATGAAGCAAAGGGATTTGCAATTGCTTGAAACTATACAACACTTGGCTGATTGTTACCAAAACGAAAACCGATATTGCTTGTCGGATGCTAGCAGGCAGTTTTCGCAGGACTGCCGGCACATGATCGCTTCGAATCACACTATGGCTGGCTCCGGTGGCTATGATCGCCATGCCAGTGGTTGGCACAGTTTTGGCGGCCATTTGGCTTGTGTTGCACTCTGCAACTTCACTGATGCTGGAAACCTTCGGCTCCTCGGCCAATGCCAACGACCTGGCAGCATCATGGGACACCACTGTGGAGTGGGGCTTGATCTGGTTCGGAGACTGCTGGACTTTATCCCCTTTACCCTGGTTATCCCCATTATTACCACTCTTTACATACTTATCGATACGACTGGACCAAAACTTTATGGCTTGATGCTGGACGGTGTCCCGGACGCTGGACGGATGTTCGGAGAACGCTGAAAAACACATTTCCTTTGACATCCACCTGGCCTCGAAGCCTCCTCAATGATCACCTGGCGCTGGTCATGAGGGCTAAGCTCCTCCACATGCACCACGTTCGCTTGTTCACGGGCTGCATCTCGCTTGTTTGGGCACTCTGCTTTCCAGTGCCCCAAGACCCGCACAGCTTACAGTGCGTGCGGCTGATGCGACCCAAAAGTTCTTCTTTGGCTCCCTTGCCGCCTCCTTTGCGACCACCACGGGAGGCAAACCTTTGCCACCAGACTTTGACGGCCAGAAACCTCTTGACCTTCGCCTTCGCCTGTCATTGATCCTTTGTCGCGCCTCCTGGTATGACACCAGCGCGCTTGTAAGTACAGAATCCTTTGCATCATCTCTTCAAATTCACTCTCAAACTGCTGCACAACGATGGACAAGTGAGTCAAGGGCCTCTGCTGTCAGCACATCGTCTTCTTCATGCGATACCTGATAGGTATTATATGTGGAGTAGCATCTTCCTCTGGAGGACCCTGAACGTCACTGGATTCCACACAGTTGGCTGGGTAAGCCTTCTTGCGGACATCACCCATTCCAAACAGCACTTTTGTTGACAGAGTTCTCATCGCTTTCTCAATCTTGGTCACTGAAAGAACACTATCCGTCATGGAAAGAACCATCATTTTGTCCTCATTGGACAAGCACGACTGCTTCAACAGCACGAATGCTTGCATTTCCTGAACTGTGACCTTAGGACCAAGGTCATTGAATGCCGCTTGAAGCCCCAGAGTGTAGCTATGCGTAGCGTCATCAGACTTTTGCGACACACGATGCATGGCTTTGTCAAGCAGTTCATAGGTCTTGAGCTCGGATGTCTCCTCCCAAGACGACAGGGCCTGGATGAGATGTTCCACACCATGCTCGGCATCAATGAGTTTCTCAGGATCTAACATGCGGATTTGACTCCATGCAGTCCCTTTGCACAACATGGCTAGACGAGGGGCCAAGTTTGGCTTGTCTTTCTTCGGAAAGACTCCATGTAGAAAGCGAGCTTTCTGAATAAACTCTCTCACATCATCAGTGCTAGGGCTAGGATTGAAACTGGGCAATTGATTCCATAGTCCATTGGACTTGTCGTCGCCACCAGGGTGAACTTGACATCCCCAATGCTGAACCACAGCACCTGTCAGTCCAAGATACTGGCTTTGCACGCTGGTATGCGTAAGCCTTTCGGCTCCGCTACCAGTGTGACTGCCCTGGAAGGGTCAGCCAACTGGTGGCCACCTGAGATATCCTTGCCTCAAGGATGATCGCTTCACCTGATTGTCAACCAATAGTTCCAGTGATCACACCAAAGTATCTAACAGTTGAAGCCCCTCCAACAGAGAAACACCGACGAATCCTGCCACGCCCCTATGGCTGCACTTTTCCCCTGAAGTCACCTGCGGTTGGCTTTGAGCCACCTTTGATGGGTCGAAGACAGCGATCATATGGCTGCTTGACTTTGCAACTGGCACAGTCGAAGGAACATCGCCAATGGTTTCACAGTTATTTATTTATTTATTTATTTATATTTGCGTGTGTGTGTATATTGTGGATATAGTGTATGATAGTCGAGCGATATTCAGACATAGCCATAGGAATCTTTTAGCCTGGTCTTTCAAAAATGCCCAAATTGGTGCAAGATGTGGAAGATGCAGATATGGAGGAAATGCGGAGAAAGAGTTGGTGGAGAAACAGGGATGATGAATGAATGATCAATCATCAGATCTTCACCAGATATTCACCAGATATCCAATCCGATGAATCATCGAATGTCCGAGATATTCACCAGATATTCACCAGATATCCCCAGCAAATGGGGTCCAGAAGTATTCCCTGACATTTCCCCCATTAATGACCGACTCAGAGTTTCACCCCATGGAGCCCATGGAGCGATCTTGGAGCCCCGGCCAACATCCATGGACCTGGTGGCGTGGTAGGGACCATAAAACCAACACGAAATACGGTGATGGGTTGGGGGGAGAATGTGACCTGACCTGGTTGAGTGAGATTATCATCAAATTAGCATCCATAGGAAGAACTATCAACGAACCAGTGTAATGAGATAGGATGGTAGTGATGGTAGTGTTTTCCATGTCTCGATTCATGCAAAAACACTTGAGTTGCGGCATATTTAGACGATGCTGTATGAGAGAAACTTCCAAGGAATGACTGCATCCATCAAGATGTGATTACCCTCTGGTAATCTAACATACACCGCTTTGGAAAATCACCATAATTGATGTGTAGATCAACTACAAATGATCAATTTTCCATTATGTTAGTTTACTGGTGGTTATTACGGTGGTTATATCTTCTATCTCCAATTATCACATGCGTTCGATGGTTGCCGAAAAGGGAGTCTCTGAAGCCTTTGGTCAGATGGAATCCGGAGTATCTCTTCACTTTGCAGGTTTACCAATCAAACTCATTATTAGTTAAACAAACATTGAATCCGGAATATGTCCTTCACTTAATCATGATTTTTGATTGTTTTTGTACGTATATTTTTAGTTGTGAAGTGCTGTCTTGGAATCAAATAAAGCAATTGAAAACCCGACGATGTATAGATGTTGTTCCCTTCTAATAAACCTCCACTTAGTTTGGGGATTTCCCAACTAGCCATGTTTGACACCGGAAGGTAGTGAACTTTTTCCATTGGGGCAGTACGAAACCAACCAACTGGAAGGGTCATGATCTTCGCATCTTCGCCTTCCTGTTGAATCTGTTGACCTTTTTGCGGGCTGTGGGTCTAAATGTCCACTAATTTTCCCTGAAAATTGATGATGGCACTGGGAAATCCCATGAAACTCCCTCGCAAATGGATATTCAAAAGGGAAAATCATCTATAAATGGTGGATTTCCAGCACGCATGTAGCTGATTACCAGAGGGTAGACCGATTCGATGGGTTTAGTAGCCAATTTCTGGGTAAACCTTGATTAGCTACTTTGCTACAACTTCATCTTTTGCTATGTTCATGAGGGAATTCACAAAACTATTCCTTCATCTAAAAACATCCCTGGCATAATGAGATCGATGGGTACTATGTTTCATATCAGAGGTGGAATGATTTTATAAACCTCTGGAATTTTGATGATAAAAATCTGATGAAATCTTAGACATCGAATTGCTGACGCCATGATGGCCTTGAGGCCTTCGAGTCCCATGGACTTCTCAATTGCCAGAGAGATTTTGCACCAACGCTTGCACCTGAAAAAAGGCTTCCCCATGGCTTCGAAGGCAAACGCAGCTTGCGCAGCTTGATCGGCAGCCAAATCTGGGGAGATCGGGAGGAATGTTGGGGCCATTGGGGAACAAAACTATTGGCCCTCAACAAATGTTGGCTGGTTTGATTACCCAGAAAAACTGTTTTTTGGGTGTTGGTAAAGCATTTTTGACCCAGATAAACCACACCATGACAATGAAATCTATAGAATCTAGAGACCTGAAAATCAATGGTTGCCATTGGATCACTACGGTAATATATTTTATGGCAGTTGAAAGCCCCTACACTAGCCATGATTGATTACAAAGGACCACGGCTTGGTTTTGTTCATCGGTTCGCAAGTCTGTGCAACGCCCCTTTTTGAAGCGAGGCTTGTTCGCAATGACCAAGGCTCCCAAAATGCTGGGGTTCTGATCGCAGTGCGCCAAAACTAAGGAACCAGCTGGTCAAAATGAGAAGACATGTTCTTCCAGCATCTTGACATCGCCAGAGGGTTTCTTTCCAAGCTCTCAGCCGCACTGACGAGCAGGATGGGTTTCGAGTCTTTCTCCTGTTCAGCACATTTTGATCACATTATTGCCTCCACTGCCTCCACGTCCCGATATCTAATGGGCAGATAGCTGTTGATCTGTTTGAAGCTGTTGATATCTACAAGACTACAGGGGCTGTAGCCCTTAAGAAGTCTTGATTTCATGCCTTGAAACCGAAGGCGAATGCACGCTGCGTTGCCCTCCGTGAGAAAATATGAGACATATAAGAAAGCTGATTTGGCGCATGTCTCAGTCCAACATCCTCCAACAGCAAGAATCAACTGAAACATCACCCAGATGCGCAAAAGGGAATTGGTGTCCCGCTCGACTTGAGTGAGATGTGGAAAGCTGGAAAGTTCCGAAGTTTCAGGAGTTCACTCATGGGTGAGTTTTTTTCCATTGAAGCATCCATTTTAACCGGCTGTGTAAAATGACGAGATGTGCCTCGCAGGGTCGATGCGGTCCAAACCGCATCACAATCCGTTTCTTGGTCAAGAACTGCAGGGGATACCCTCCTGAGAACTACCAGTTCGATGTGGAAAACCCAGCATAGAAGTAGATGATTTTCCCAGGGAAACCATGGGGTTTCCACATTTTTTGCTATGTTTACCCTGTGGTAACTCCAAGAAAATGTGGCCCCAGCCTCAAATGCCGGTGAGTGAATGTGTTTCTGAATCTTTGCGACTACAGATGGATGGCTCTCTTTTGGGTACCCCTGAGTCCAACAATCTTGACAAACTGACTGCGACAGCTGTTGCCACCGATCGGGAGTGCCCAGAATGGCAACCAGCAGCATCCTTCGCAACAGAGCGGTTTTGTTGACAGTGGCGCGTTGCTGATCCATCGTAATGAAGTGAGCCTTGTTTGTTTGTTCAGTTTGAGCACTGACCACTTTTCTTCGGACGGCGCGCGTGTGGCAAGCATGTCTCCAGCTGCAAACTTTCTACGACCCACCGACGTGGGATTCTCTTGCGTACTACTTGGTCATCATGCACAGGTTTTGACCAGCAGCCCGTGTGCTTGAGGCTAGCGGCTCGACTCTTCACAATGTTGAGTCTGATTTTCTTGTGTGGAAACGGCTTGTCTGGATGTGCTCTCGCACTTTGGTATGCTGCAACCAATCTAAGTCTAAGTCATTGTTGCCTCAGCACGCCGTATAGAGAGTACATCTTGAAAATCCAGAAACCTGAGCCGCCTATGAGCTCTAGATTCCCGTGACTACGCATGTCATGTCCGAATTATCCCTTGGATCAGCCACCGGCGTCCAGATGAAACAGAGAGGGATGGCACAAAGCTCTGGACCTTCCGTGAAGGGACTTAGTTGACCACTCATTGGACTCAACGAGGTTCCCAGCCCAAGACTTGCCATGTGCTGTTTAACCTCTTCGGGCAGATCACATGCAACACATCATGTAACACTTCTGCCAAGACTGAGCCCCAATTGATTAGCTTTGATCTCCGTATCTGTGTGAAATGACCAGCTATGGCTAAACATCCAAAATGCCTCTTCCAGAAGGTTCTGCTGAAGGAAATCCAACCGAGCCACACCACAAGGCCAGCTACCTGGTCCCGTGTCAAGCCAGAAGCCTCCCTGCAGCCGGCAGTTATGGCAAAGCGGATCTTAAACTAGTGGCTTCTGATTGTGACTTGTCATCAAGCGTTTCCTCCTTAGCCTCAACTTCTGCATTCAGGCAGACAACCAGAAGAATCACATGCACCCAGGAAGCAGATTCACAACTCACCGAGAAGTACCCTTGCTTGTGTGTTTTGCTTCTTCACTGTGAGCATTGACCAGCTATCGCATTTTTTGCAATGGTAAGATCCAGTTTCCACAGGGATAGGTTGCAGGGCTGGTCCAGCCACAACGGTGCGACTCTCACAATGAATTTCATACCTCAGGATCGAAAATGCAAACAAAATTTTATTCTGCTCGTGTTCGTGGATGATTGCGGTCTGATGTGTCAAAAGTTACAACTTAAAATTCAAGGATTCTTTGCCTTCAAACCAGTTCCAACTGCTCAACAGATTTGCTAGGAGGCACGCCCGTGTGAACTTTTGCCCATGGCCCATAGCTACGGAAGTAAGAACTTTTTTTGCACATGAGTAACCGATAGAATTAGCAGAAGACTAAAGTAGTAAGTAGTGGACATGGGATGCTCAAATTTGTTTCAAAGCCTTCACAACCGATGGTCTACCACCCACTTTACAGATACCCTATTCTTATACAATCTTATACATACCATGGAAGACCACCCACTTTGGCCATGTCCATTACAAGCAGCAAGTAATTTTGTCCGCCACTCACATGCACACCTGGTGTCCAGGTGTTGTTAGTCTCCCGTGCTTCCAAGAACCTGCAAAAACCGCACGGTCTGTCATGAGTCCAAATGGCTTTTAAATGTTTTGAACACACATCGCCAGGAAGATGCCCATGGCAAAGACACTTTTGGCGAGAGGACCTTGCCACAGGCTGAGTCCTGAGAAGCTTGGTTCGCAGACCAAGTCAGACCGGTATGATGCCACAATTCGGCTCTCTGAAGAAGGTGAAACCACACAATGGCGGTGCAAACATATGTTGCACATCGCTCAAACGGAAACGGAACCAATCCATTATAAATGGCGCTCAGCATTCCCAGCCGCATATTCTTTTTGATGTTGCAGAGACTGCCACCCCAGTTCGGGGGGTCATCAGAACCAGAACCGTTTGCGTAGCAGGCGTAGCAGGTGAGTTCTCAGCATAGGATAGCCCCAAACCCAGTGGATCCGTTTCCCAAAGATGACAAGTTGCGCCATGAACGACTATAGTGAACAGCTCAATGCCGTGTTAGGGACAGTACCCGTCATCAGTGCCTCGCCCATGGTCAGCTTGACCTTGTACGGCAAGACGAAGCGCCGAACTTACTGGGACGTCCAGAAGAGCAGGTGCAAGATAGTGGGGTTTCCAGCTCGGAAGCCATTTTCAAACACGGCCATGTGAGTTTCTCGACCAGCAACGTCTGGCACAGTGACTCGACATTGCTACAGGCGCCATGAGATGCCAATGATTCAGCGCCATCAGGGCTGCCGTGAGGTGCCTTTGAAGCCTTCCCATCAAGTCATTTTGTGAAGGCGTCCCTGGCAGTTGGGTGCCTCTGCATCATCCACGACGTTTTTCGGCTGTTCAAAGTCCCTTGAAACGATCCTGGCGAATGCAGACATGGCAAGGTTGGCCACAGGATGATTCTGAGCTTAGCGTAAACTTGACGTCCTCGACTTGACCAAAATTGTCTAGTCTGGGCATCTTCAAGGATACCTTCTGAGCCCTTTCACTTTCAGCTCAAGCGTGCTCAGCGCTGCATGCTGAAAGCTGAGTGCAGATGGATAGGAGGATTCCGGGGCCAGACAGCAGCAAGCTGTGGGCTACAGCTCTGAGACCTTCTGCTGCTCGGCAAAATTTAGATGACCTCCCCCCCAACATTCCGTGCGTACACATATTGGACCCCAATTCATGAATAGATCCAACATGAAACCAGGTGTTGTCTACATGTATTCCTAATCTAGGCTTTTCTAGTTGTTCCCTGGCAGGTGAGGGTCTCTAGATTTTAACAAAGGTGCAACTCGAGCTCCTCCTCCTTCCTCTTCTCCTCGACTTTTCTCTTGTCCACTTCTGTGCCAGCTCGTCGTCGAATCTCATAGCGCGAGCTCCGGAGGCTAGGCTGCGGCTGGACCCGAACTCATATCGCGAGTTCCGGTCGATGTATAGCCCGAATCTCATCGCGAGCTCCGGACGCTATGGGCTGCGGCTAGTCCCGAGCAGAGAGAACGCCAGAAGAGAACGCCAGGGAAAATGCCAGATAGAATGCCAGAATAGATGTCAGACAGAATGCCAGATAGAATGTCAGATAGATTGTCAGAATAGATGCCAGAAAGAGTGTCAGAGTATATGCCAGAAAGAATGTCAGATAGAATGCCCGAATATAGATACATAATGATACATATATATATATATACCCAATATATACTTACTATGTCAGAATAGTGAGTAAGGCTGGGGATCACTCGAAGAAAGTAATCAGCATGTTTTTCCCGAGAGCGCCTGCGAAGGGTTCTTCGTAAAAAAGCAGCCGTTGTAATACATCTTCACACCCTCACATCTGCTGATCTACATCTTCACACCTTCACATCTGCTGATCTACATCTTCACACCTTCACATCTGCTGATCTACATCTTCACACCATCTACATCTTCACACCCTCACATCTGCAGATCTACATCTTCACACCTTCACATCTGCTGATCTACATCTTCACACCTTCACTTCTGCAGATCTACATCTTCACGCCCTCACATCTGCATGATCTACATCTTCACACCTTCACATCTGCACATCTGCTGATCTACATCTTCACACCCTCACATCTGCAGATCTACATCTTCACACCCTCACACCTGCAGATCTACATCTTCACACCCTCACACCTGCAGATCTACATCTTCACACCCTCACACCTGCAGATCTACATACTCACACCCTCACATCGGCAGATCTACATCTTCACACCTGCAGATCTACTTCCTCGCACCTTCACATCTGCGGATCTTCTCTCGCTCTTCTTTCTATGTCTCTCTTAAGGCGGGGGCGGTGCCGCCGGAGCGCCACGAAACGCAACCCTTTCGCACGAAACGTCAAGGTAAAATTGCGATTTTGAAGTATCCATCGCAACCCTTTCGCACGAAATGGACGTTGGACGTCAAAAATTGAGGTAAAATTGCGATTTTGAAGTATCCATCACAACCATTTCGCACGAAATGGACGTTGGACGTCAAAAACTGACGTACAATTGCGATTTTACTTGGCCCATCGCAACCCTTTCGCACGAAATGGACGTTGGACGTCAAAAACTGAGGTAAAATTGCGATTTTGAAGTATCCATCGCAACCCTTTTCGCACGAAATGGACGTTGGACGTCAAAAACTGACGTACAATTGCGATTTTGAGGTGTCAATCGCAACCCTTACACGCGAAATGAAGTTCGATCGCCAAAACCTGAGGTAAAATTGCGATTTTGAGGTGTCAATCGCAACCCTTACACGCGAAATGAGGTTTGATCGCCAAAAAGTGAAGTAAAATTGCGATTTTGAGGTGTCAATCGCAACCCTTACACGCGAAATGAGGTTCGATCGCCAAAACCTGAGGTAAAATTGCGATTTCACGGGTCCGGTCTCTGTGTGTGAAAGTGTTTGTGTAAAAGCTTCTGTGTGTGAAAGCTTCTGTATGTAAAAGCCTCTGTGCGTGAAAAGTGTTTGTGTGTAAAAGCGTCTGTGTGTGAAAGCGTCTGTGTGTAAAAGTGTCTGTGTGTAAAAGCGTCTGTGTGTAAAAGGGTCTGTGTGTAAAAGGGTCTGTATGTAAAAGCGTCTGTGTGTAAAAGCGTCTGTGCGTAAAAGTCTGTGATTGAGACATGCAATGGTTGGATTGAAAATTGATTTCTGAAAGTTTCTGTGTGTAAAAGCCTCTGTGTGTGAAAGTGTTTGTGTGTAAAAGCGTCTGTGTGTAACCGTCTGTGTGTAAAAGCGTCTGTGTGTAAAAGCCTCCGTCTGTGATAAAAGCGTCTGTGTGTAAAGGCCTCTGTGTGTGAAAGTGTTTGTGTGTAAAAGCGTCTGTGTGTAAAAGCGTCTGTGTGTAAAAGCCTCTGTGTGTAAAAGCCTCTGTGTGTAAAAGCGCCTGTGTGTAAAGGAGTCTGTGTGTAAAAGCTTCTGTGCGTGTAAAAGCGTCTGTGTGTAAAAGCGTCTGTGTGCGAAAGCATTTGTGTAAAAGTCTGCGATTGAGACATGCAATGGTTGGATTCAAAATTGATTTCTGTTTTCTGTTGAGGTGGTATGTGACTGCGAGGATTGATTTGTGTTTAGTTGGATCATAGAGTCCCGTGGGATTCAAGTATGGAGTTTTTGCAGCCGCGTTCTCTGCGCGAGCGGTGTTCAACTAGATGTTGAAGCGAATCGTTTGGTCGGAGCCTCAAGTGGATGCAGATATGCATTTAAAGCAATACTGTCGACATCTTTCTTCTGTGAGTATGAGTATGGTCCTGCATTCATTCTTTGGAGATTGTGTTTTGTGATTGTTCCATGCTCTGTTTCTGTGGACATGGTAATGCATTCATTCTTTGGAGATTGTGTTTTCTGATTGTTCCAATCCAAGCATGGAGTTTTACCGCGTTCTCTGTGCGAGCGGCATTCAACTGGATCTTCTACAAAAGAATCGTTTGGTCGGAGCCTCAAGTGAATGCAGAGATGCATTTACAGCAATAATACTCGCGACATCTTTCTTCTGTGGATATGGTCTTGCATTGATTCTTTGGAGATCATGTTTTGTGATTGTTCTATGCTTTGTAGGGGCTGTCCGTGGACATGGAACGGTTGCATTGAAAATTGAGTTCTGGTTTCTGTTGAGGTGGCATGTGACTGCAAGGGTTGATTTGTGTTTAGCATGATAATACAGAACTTTCATGTGCTCGAGGTGTGTTGCTTCCGTGCTGTTTGGGACTCAATGTTTTGTTTTCAGTTCTTTTGTGGACATGTCCATGACAATGCAGCGAAATGCAGTGAAACAGGTGTCATCCATGCCATCATGATATCATTTTTTATTTCATGTGCCTGAGATGTGTGGTTTCATGCTGTTTGGAACGAATGTCTTTCCTTTTTGATTCCGAATTGAGCTGCGTTTTTTCATGCGAGAATGATATGTGTGAACTTGGGTTGAAGTTATGCAAGACGATTCTGGCCTGCCGACATTTTTGAGTCGGGACCTTGAAAGTTCGGCGACGCTGAATTTTCATATCCTTGAAGTATGCTGTTTCCATGCTGTCTGGAACATATGTTTTTTTGGTGGGATGGATGCGATGATTGAGGTGGCACTGGGATGATGGTTTCTTTCATGTGAAGGACCGTGCGAATTTGAAGCTTGAAGACTCTGTCGGTAAAGGTCACCGTGGTAGTGACTATGTGCGCAAATGAAATGGAGATTCGAGGCGCCCTGAAGAATTGGGCGCGGTATTTCCAGCAAGAAAAAGTCTTTCACATCAAGTGTCACTTGGAGGATACGACATTGAAGCCGCCGCACCGTTGGGAGGAACGAATCCCTGACTTGGTAGCTTCTTGTTTGGAACAGTGGAAAATTGTTTGTGGCCAACTCTGGAAACAATCCATGCTGGCAGTGACCAGGGGCGAATCCATGCACGTGCTCTTCCATTGCTTTGAAGGCATCAATCGAAGCGCTGGGGCTTTATGTGGCTCGTCGTGGGTTACAACTACTCTGCAGAGGATGCCGTCCAGTTGCTGCTTGAGAAAAGACCTTCCTTGCGCCCTTGGCACAATCGCCCCTATGTCTTGAAGGCTTTGTGGAAGCTGGAAGGTTTGCGTACCGAGTGGCACATGGAACTGAGTGCGGCGGATGGAAATTGATTTGCACCACTGTTCGTCTGGAGAAACTGTTCGTGGCGAACCTGCAAAATCAGTAGCCAACTGCTGTTTGTCTGTACAGTTGAAAAGTGTTGATCTACATGGTTTTTGTGTGATCTAACTCGATGACAGACGATCTCATCTTGGTACGAGTGAACAACTATGCATGATCGTGCAATCTGAAATTTCCGAGGTGGCTCTTGCGCCAGTTTGGTACCGGCCTGGGATTTTGATGGATGTTTTTGGTCTTGGAGTAAATCAAATTACTGGAATGTGTCCAGCGCTGTGCTATGCACTAAGGTTGGCACTTCTGAGCCACGACGTTTCACGGCGATTTCAAAGCATCATTTCGTGTTGGTATGCGTTGTAAAAGCGTCGGCATGTAAAAGCGCCTGTGTGTAACGGGTTTTGTGTGTAAGAGCGTGTGTGTGTACAAGAGTCTGTGTGTAAAAGCCTCTGTGTGTAAAAGCCTCTGTGTGTAAAAGCGCCTGTGTGTAAAGGAGTCTGTGTGTAAAAGCTTCTGTGTGTAAAAGCGTCTGTGTGTATATAAAAGCTTTTGTGTGTAAATGTGTCTGTGTGTAAAATTTCTTGCGTTTGGGGTACCCCAAATGCTCTCTGGTGGGAAAGCGCCCGTTGTGATGTAAAAGCTCTTTGGTGGTTAAAAAAGTGTCAGTGTGTTTGGTAAACGGGTTGTGTGTTAAAGTGGGTGTGTGTGTGTAAAAAGCGCCTGTGTGTAACGGGTTTTGTGTGTAAGAGCGTGTGTGTGTACAAGAGTCTGTGTGTAAAAGCCTCTGTGTGTAAAAGCCTCTGTGTGTAAAAGCGCCTGTGTGTAAAGGAGTCTGTGTGTAAAAGCTTCTGTGTGTAAAAGCGTCTGTGTGTATATAAAAGCTTTTGTGTGTAAATGTGTCTGTGTGTAAAAGGGTCTGCGT
>CAMXCT020005119.1:0-22369 GCA_947184155.2 Cladocopium goreaui | reverse complement strand
GAGAACCCTGTACGGCCATCTTCAAAGTTGAAGCGCGGCAGGTGCAGCGCTTGAGAACTCCGTGCGGCCATCGTAAAGGTTGAAGTGCGGCAGGTGCAGCGCTTGAGAACACAGTACGGCCATCTTAAAGGTTGACGCGCGGCAGACGCTGCGCTTGAGAACCCAGTATGGCCATCTTAAACATTGAAGCGTGGCAGGCGCAGCCCTTGAGAACCCTGTACGGCCATCTTTCCTTGCATGGCCCCCACAAGGGCCAACCACAAACTGAACCCCTGCGACCCCTTGTCAATGTTGAGGGTGTGTTGATGCTATTGCAACTAAGAAGTGAATTCCAATTTGAGGATGTGACCTCAGGCAAAATTTCTTTTTGATGGCTATCAGTTCAAAAGGTGAAACTGCAACATTTAAGCCTCCGTCCAACATTGAAGATGGGGCGCGGGGATTTAAACATACGTCAAATCCTCATCTTGGATTTGCAACTGCAAGTCCGGAGTCTGGAAGCGCAAGCATCCACGATTCCCCTTTGCAGGAATGCCGATGTCGGGATTCTCCATAGGAACTGTAAATCTGAACACCACAAGCCGCTTTTGAAGCATCTGTAAATCTCCGAGCGTCACACCGGCTTTCGGTGTGTGTGTGTGTAGATAGTCCAATCTTCCAGTGAAGAAAAAAGGGGAGCTACAGCAATCATAGCTGAGGGTCAAAGATCGCGTTTATCTTTCTTGGTGGAGGCTTCAGGTTGGGCTTGCCACTGTGATGGGCGCTGTCCTTCTGCTGCAAGAGCGCTGTTGATTTCCAACCACATTGATGAGAAAGAGTTCACTACTGCAATTTTTTCAGCTTTGTTCCATGGACAGGGCAAGCAACTAAATATAGCTTTGTTGGTTTCCTCTGCAAATGAGGGAAATCTTTCATCTGGGCCCCAATGAAGGAGATCTACCCACAGGGCAGTGTGTGCTTGGCACCATCGGCTTCCTCCTTTCCACTGCTCCATGTGGAGGCGTCAAATAAAAGTATCCAGCCGCGCTTCAACCTTTCAGATGGCCGTACGGGGTTCGCTGCGCCCGTCACGCAAAAAAATGAATCTCTAAAATAATCGTGCAAACAAAGAGCCCAACTAAACCCACCGCGCTGTGGCGAGAACACAATTTTGGTATGCAACTCGTCACTGTTTTCTGATGTTGGCCCTCTTGAGACCATCGCGGAGAACAAGACAGAACAGAAATCGGCAGCAAAGCGCCGCCAGCGGTTGCTAAAAGCACCCCAGCAGCCGCCAAGCTAGGATGCGCGTTTTCCCACAGCGCGGAGCGTATAGTTGATGAACTTGGACTACTATACCCTGAAAACCGTGGAAATTTGCGGAAAAACATGGCCAGCGTATAGCGTATAGTTGGTTCAATTCGAAAAAAAAAACCTTACTTAAAAAAATCTTTCTTACCGGCCAAAATGGATCTCACGCCACAGCGCGGAGCGTTTAGTAGGGTACTAAACCGTATGGCCCGCACTGCAAGCCAAAGCAACACAGTTGAGATGCCTGTCGCAACGCTTTGCGCTGCTGCTTGAAGTGGTTCAGCTCGCGCACCAGAACCTGCAATAGATTTCTCCACCATAAAGGACTCGGAACCTGCTGCTGCCAAAACCTTCCCCCATGTAAGTAGCAAGAAGCGGCCGCAAGATTGAGCAAAATGAGGTTCCAAAACCAGGCCCCAAAACAGGCAGTTTTGCGGTGACGCATGGGCGTACCCCCATAGTATACAGATTCGAGTCCCCGTTTTTTTTTTTCCTCCGGTTTGGCCGTTCGCACTAGGCACGGTCCTTACAATTGAGTAAGCGGTGAAAAGCATTCAGAAAAAGGACACGTGTGGTCCCAAAACGCTGGCAAATCATCACATCAACCCAAATCAAACAACAAAAACGAAACAAAAAAACGCAACCAAAAACGACCCGCAAATCCCCCAGCCAGATTTGCGTTTCGCCAAAAAGCAAAACAGCGAAGCAACAAAGAACGGGGCCGGGCCCAAACAAAAACCAAACCAAACATTTAGTGATTTGCCAAGGATACAGTGACGTAAGTCACTGCATCATCATCAAAAACATGCAAACTAATTAAGTGCTGCAGAGCGAAAAATATCGTGCGCGATCACCCAGAATCTCATCGCCTATAATCCGTGGCTGTCGCTCCAGCTCTCTGATAGGTAGGCAAATCAGGAATAGTTGACAGTACAGCTCGTACCAGTTGCCAGTCTCATTATCACAGTTGGTCATATGATGAGAAGTGAAGTCGGAGTCCAATCTCTGTCGTGAGATACTGCCGCAGTGGTGATGTGACTTAATACCCCCCTCGCGGGGGGTAGGGATTGACAGCCTGTAGGTCATGCAGGACAAAATGTGTAATTCACCACAGATGCTGTCAAATCGTAGGAGGCCAAGAGGACCTGAAAAGGTGCCAATGGTAAGCGATAGCCGCTAAAAAAAAAGATTCTCTCCGTATGGTCTTTGCAGATGAATAAAATGCACTCATGCAGAGGGTAGGCTTAAGCAAGAAAGATTGCTCCTAGCGAACTGTACACAATTGTGCCGCTCTCGCATGTCAGTCGTGCTCACGCCACAAACTTGAAGAGGTGACTAGGTTCGCTGTACCAGCACCAGATTGACAGGCAGGATTCACAAGGTGTCATCGTCCCTGCGAAAGAAAACTGCTGCAAATCAGATGTTCCAGAGGTTCGCAGTGCATCTCGCATAGGGCCACTCTCCCCTAGAGTAAGCCAGTAACAGAATCACAACGTCCCATCAGCGCACCGATCCATGTTGGCAGGCTTTGCTGCACGAGGGCGCTCCAGACTGAACAGCAGGAAGCACCACTGGACAGCGCCAGTAGAGCTCACTGCAGTGCAGCCTGGTCCATGGCTCTACCGGGGATCTACCGCCCCTCCCGGAGAAAACGCAGAAACAAAACAGAAGGAGAAGGGCCCCCCCCAGACAGCCAACGAAAGAGCCACATGAATCAAAAGGCCTAACGCCACAAAAAGACCAAAAAGAGGTAAAACGGAGAGGGGGGGATGGTGACAGAAGTCTGCCCCACCGCAAACGAATTCATAGGAGCTAAAGCTACGACAAATGTAGTAGGGTGAAATAACAGAGCAATGATGTAGGGCGGTAACCTCAGTATCCAGGCAGCAGGTTAGCCAGAAGACACCGCAAACGCCAAAGAGAACCCTGCCATCATGGGGGGAAGCAAACCACACAAGGGGGAGAGGCCGAGACAAAGCACACACAACAACACCGGCCACACAGAAGGAACGAGGAGAGGAGCCAGGAGGCAGCAGAGGACAGGGGGAGAGGGACACACCCGCACTAGAAGGGGTACAAATGTGCCTTAGCGGAGTTCAAAGAAGGGGCCACGGATCATACAATGATGAATACCTCAGTGAGGGGGCACACAGCACTCCAACAACACGGGAAACATGGTGTAGAGGGAAAGATCCCCACACAGGGCCAAAGGCCTTTAATGCCATGAGACACAATGAAGAGGAGAAATCAATGCACAACAATCACTCCAAGCACAGAGGCAAGGCAACAAGGCCGTCGCCGGAAGCAACGATACCCCGAGGGAGGGACCAGTAAAACCTGGACCAAGGCGCCAAGGAGGAACATCCGAGGGGGAGTGAGGGTCACGTCAGGCAGGGAACAGTCACCTCAAATAAGAAAAAGACAGAAAGAGGCACCAACAGCTAATGTAGCTCTGCAAATGGTAAAATCTAATGGAGGAGTCAGCTAATTCAAGCGCCTTAGTTGGTGGATAGGGGGGGAATGAGTGGTTCATCAAGACGACATCTGGAGACAACAAACGCATCTTTCCCATCAATGATTGTCAGGCACAGACTGCGAAAAAGCGAGTGCGTGCACTAGGCTTTCATGGCAGAGGCAACCTTAGTACAAGCTAAGCTCTCGGCGGGACAGCCCATTGAGAAACCAGGTATTAACGGAGCCATGGGCCCGATCTGTTATGCCTAAGCTGGCACTCGCACACAAAGCCAACTGTGGCTCACAACTGCTGAAGAGATCTGGGTTGGTTGGAGCCAGGCATGTGTCGCATGAGGAACCTGACAATTATAAATGGGGAAGCTGCGTCTCCGGCTGCATACCAGTGCACCTGTCACGTCCTTGGACAGACACACTGGGTATGAACAGCTAACTGAAGTGGATGTGACAAATGAACCTATTGGACACGAAAGTCATCTTTCACCACCATGATTGATGAAACAAAAACCAGCTAATGGGTGAAAACCCGGAGTGAAACACAAAAGAGAGAAGAGGAGGGGATAGGGGGGGTGGACACACGGAGGAAAGTGTGACAGTAGGGGGTTGAGCTGGGGATCATGTCATACCTCTCGTGAAATGTTCAAGATGGTGTTTTTTGTCTGCTGTAATGGTTTCATACCATGCATTGGTGAGCCCAAATGAAACTGGGTTCACTTCTTGCTGGGCAATAGCACGCTGATGAAGCGCTCTGAGCGCCCTTCGATGTTCGTCCAGATCCTCAGGAGGGACCCTCCTGCGGACTCGCCTATCAGGGAAATTTCGTTCCCGCAGGTTGGTTTGCAAGGCATGTTCCGCTATATAAACTGCTGGTTGCTGGAATAAAACTCGCTCCGCGAATCTGTCGAGATGGACTGTCCACTCAGCAAACATATGGTTGTGGGACAGTTGCTTCCTGAGACGCTTTGATGAAGGCTCCCATTCATATGCCACAATAGTAAAAGACTGTAATTGGAAGGCCAGTCAAGTGGGCACAGTGTGGCTGTTTCTTTCCATTTTTCGGGGGTAAGTCCTTCTGGAGAGGGAATGATCACTTCCAGAGTGGTACGATTCGATCCGAGGGGTTGGAGACCTCGCATCATACATGGTTCAACAAGCCCTGCGGTGTACCCATTGATGAGCTCCTGGAAGCTTCCAGCCATTTGAAAGTCTTCATCCACCCCCAGGTGAAAACCAGGCAAATTTTTAGCAACAAATTTGACTGCTTGGAGCAGCTGTTTTTCTCCTTCCACGGGAGTCTCGTCACAGGAACGTTTCGGGCACGTGAGGTTGATTTCTTGAGGTTTCTGTGCCGCTTGGTACCTTTGGGCTCCCGGTGCAGGGCCACGCCAAAAAGGCGAAAACCACGCAGAAGCATGGCCCCCCGCAAGCACCAGGCGCACCCTGGGGCGGTACCCTTTCCACACCACGAGTCCCAGGTCAAACCAAGGAGAGTGGATCCACTCACCGAGTGACGTGGGAACCGAACCCATTCATTTCCACCAGGAATGTACAGCGTAAACCGTACACCCCGAATGGACGTGGAGACGGAACCCATTCATTTCACCCAAGATGATCACCACTCAATCCAAGAGAGACCAACTCATGATGCCCCCATAGGTTCCCGGACTCCAGTAGCTACTGGAGAAGACGATCCAAGAAAGGAGTGGAAAGTCTTAGTCACCTTTTCAGTGACCCCAGTCCCTATGGAGCACAGCTCGGACCTTAGAGCCGAGAACAAGGTCCTCACTGTGGCCAGACTGTACATTGAGCCCACTCTCCCCGAAGGTTGAGAGTGAACCGGTCGGTGACCCAGTCGTTAGCGATCCCATGTATCCCCGGGGGATACACCTGTCTTGCGACAGGACCCTAACACTGTTAGGGAGGAACCGACGGTCTTGTCCACCGCGAGCTTAGCTACCCAACGATGAATATTGACCGTTAGCCAACGGGTTGCCCCGTTGACCCCTCCTCGAGACAAGTCCCCAAGTCTCTAAGAGGTTCACCGACCTTGCCTGTTCCCCCGTGTCATCATTGGGTGTTGCTACCCTAGACACAAGGTAAGGTGAGACCCGTCGGTCCCGTACCACGTGTGTACCGATCGGTCCGGGAGATCCCCGAGATACCGCACGATCACCCAAGGATGTGCGCAAACACAAACGAGGGTGTGACATGAGGAGCAACCCAACATGTCAACACACGCCGACTAGGGGGTACCAAGGTACCGTGTTAATTCACGGTTCGTTAGGGACGGGGGCCTACAGCAACTCCCCTGCGCTATGCTCCAGTTTAACGTCCCCCCGGACCCTCACGGGTCCACCTCCCCCTGTTGAGAACATGGTATTGGGGACCCCATCCCCCTACCCATTCTCAGGAGCATTCTCGAGGAGTTTGGGAGCAATTTTGCTGGCCCAACTAGCCGGAAACCATGCCAAGAGGGCAGAGGCGCCACTCGTAAGGTCCACTAACCCAGTAGTGCGCCGATGCGGTCGATCTGTGACTAGAACTTTCACAGGGCCACTCGGCGCTCGACTCCGATTCACTTCAGAGCTCTCGCGGGCTGAGCCAATGAGTTCAGACAGGATGGGCCGAAACCAGTAAGTGGCATACAAAAGGCATTCCGTTTCTGGAGTCACCATGGATTCAGCCAATCTCATCAACGAGCTCATCGCCTGGGCGAGCTTCTCTGCCAATCGAATTGTGAGAGCCCTAGCTGTTTGATTAAGGACATCCTCCACCTCCTTGGCACCTTGCCCGCGCAACCACAGCTCACCCGCCACACTCAGCAAGACGCGCGCAAACTTTTCTTGGATGGCAATCAACGACAAGGTCAGTCTCGCCTGGAGCCACAGCGGCGGGAGAATGCCAAGGGTTTCTGGTATGCAGAATGGGTTTCCGTCAGGTTGGATATTGTCAATTAACATTGCCAGCTTATCAGCTGCGCTCCAGATCTCGTCCTCCGAGGGATCTTCAGCGGCTTCAGGTATGGGTGGACACCATGAGATGGTAGGATCTTCTGGATCACTTTCTCCATCGGTAGAGGCTGCTTCTTCATCCGAGGAGGGGTCGCTCACTGTGTCTCTTGCACCCTCCGGGCTTGCTAGTTTCATCGTGCCTGGATCAAATTGGCGATCTAGTGTGGCCAAAAGCTCCGGTTGCAACCGATGAGCATCAAAATAGTGGATACCAGGGATTACAACTAGCTGTCGATCCTGTATACCAACATGAAAGAAAACCTTGTGACCTCTATGTCGATGAACTAGGGCAGGTGACCCATTGTAAGCTGCACACAGCCAGAGGGGAGATTTGTAACCATCAGCAGCGTAACCATATAAGTATTCACGATCAATTGAGCAGGGGAAAAATCCACTGGTCGTCAACACATGGTCACGTGTGCGGGGCTCTAGCGCTGCAAGGACATTAGGGGGAAGCCGTAGCCTGTCTCTGCATGCCACTACCAGCCGATATCGTCTCCACACTCGTGTGCCATTGGTGGTCACTATCATGGCAATAGCAAGGGGCGGTTTATCTTGGGGAGTGAAGGGTACCGATAATCCCCAGTCCAGTATGGCACATCTGTCGCTAGGGTAGTTTGTAGGGCCATGGTACTGAATATCACGGCCTTTCAGCGTGAAGTACCCGTAATGGTAGACCCCTAGGGTCTGGGCCATTCCAATCATGCCTGCCATATCAAGAGGCGAGACAATATAGGTATGGTCAATGGCTCTTGTCAGCGCTACAGTTGCTCGTCCATAGCAGCAGTCCTCGCGCTCGTCTGCTGTTGAACCTCTCCGTCCTCCACTGAGAAAACCTACCCCTGTTTGAACAATGACAGCAATGCGTGCTGTCGCTCCTGCAGCAGAGGAGGTGGTGGAAACTCGCAGCCCACCGTGCCACTCGGTCTGAAAGCCATCTTGGAGTAGCAACTTATGTACAGCCGTACGGTTGCACAAGACAAGCAGCTGCGAGGTCGCTCCCCGTTGCAAGTTACGATAATATTTCTTCAAGTAGGTACAAAAGGCTACCACATCCTCAACTGCAGACCTAAGATCCTTAGGTGCTTTCCACAATACTGTGCGGAAGCCTCCGACGGCTACAGTGGACTCATGTGGCACGAAATGGCCAATGTAGATGTGGTTGGACTCATGGAGGACTAGCTCCGGATATCGAACTGCAACTATCGCTTAGTAGGGCAGCATTGAAACTCGTGAGCTGTTTGGGAGAATGATGCCCCAGCGGTGAGGACCACAGAGTCCAGCTGCTTCAAGGGTCGTGGTGCTCTCAGGTACGCCAAACTCCTCTGGTGCTGTGGCAATCATCAAGACTGCGAGCACCGCTGCAATGAGGCCACTGTGTGCATCCAACTGGCACGAAATTCGGCAGTGGAACACCCTCCTCAGAATTCTGACTAACGCATCAGTCAGTTGCATTTTGCGCTCGCTAGCCATCCGGCGAACAGGTATATGCGGCTGCACGATGCCCATTGCCAATGGTAGGCGCGACTGGTTGGCTTGTGCAAACACTAAGAGTTCATGGCGGCTGCGTGTGTCTCCTAGAAAGGCCAGCTCTTCCGAAACGACAGCCATGGACGGGTGGTCTTCAATGGGTTTTAGCCAGTCCTGTGCAGGATCAAAATAACTCATTGTTTTAAGATGCTGGTCCAAAAGTCGCCCACAAAACAGATTCGAGTCCCCGTGAGCCTCGCTTTGTCCTCGTGCCTCGGGCAGGCCTCGGTAAGCCTTGGAGCGCCTCGAATGCCAACAAACCTGCTTCATCATGGCCCCTAAAACAGGGTCCAAAAAAGTGGTCAAAACATGGCTGCGATAAAGGGACCTTGACAGTATGATAGGTGCGTTCTTCAATTGTAGTAAATAAGAGGTGTCCATATGCATGCCTGGCCCAGCCACTCCAGGATGGATGCCCTTCGATGAGGACAATGTTATAACTCAGGTCTGTGAGGGTGTCCGGACGCCACACACAGAGTCGGTTCTCGAGACAATGAAGGAGCATCACCCGTCGTTCCCTGGTTGCAAGACGCAACATTTCAGACGGTGAGGCAATTGCTGCTACCTTAGTGGTGGGAAGCAATCAAATTCATTGAGCACTTCATGGATTGCGAGCCTAGAGTACGATCCCGCAGAGAAACCGAGGACGTCAACATCCCTAATTCCCTCTGGAACGAGTACCGTCACATACTGTGGAAAACAGCTCGCAGAAACAACAGTTTGCCCTGAGGGTGATAGCACGGAAGATCGACGAACTGCAGTGACCCACGTGGGATGTGGTGGTCTTGCATGCGCTGGCCGGATCGTAGCCGCAGTCAACAACCGTATGGCTTGGGAATTTCCACCCGCTTGTACCCACTCGGACTTAATTTTG
The DNA here is from genome assembly GCA_947184155.2 of Cladocopium goreaui. NCBI lineage: Eukaryota > Dinophyceae > Suessiales > Symbiodiniaceae > Cladocopium > Cladocopium goreaui. Next base: position 13,192 of record CAMXCT020005119.1, on the reverse strand, counting down.
CCCCAGCCTGTGAGAGATGCTGCCATGATCACGATATCAATGCTACCACCCAGTCGGCGGAACTGATGCAGAATGTGGCTCGCGATCACGCATCCAGCTGTGTTGAATGTGGCTAGTTGATCTAATGATTTCACTGGGTTGGAGGAAGGTGACAAGAGATTGGCAACTAGGACAGGCACTATACAAAAGCGAGCCCAGTGTTGAGAGGAGTTATCTCCATGTCCGCACGCTACGCAGGGGGTGAGACTCCGTCCACGGTCACGCCATGGGGGCTTCGAAGGCTTCGAAGGTATCTTAAGGGGGCTTCGAAGGCTTCGAAGGTACCTTAAGGGGGCTTCGACGAAGGTACCTTAAGGGGTCTTCGCCAAAGACTTCGAAGGTATCTTAAGCGGGCTTGGACGAAGCCTTCGAAGCTCCCTTAAGGTACCTTAAGGTGGCTTCGAGCGTTGAAGCCTTGGCTGAAGCCTTTGAAGGTATCTTAAGGGAGCTTCGAAGGCTTCGAAGGCACCTTAAGGCGGCTTCGAAGCTTTCCTCAACGGACCTTCAAATTCAATTTCTCAAGCTCTCCCCAAAAGGTACCTTCCTGAAGGGCCTCTCATCGACTGCCTGGGGGCAGTCGTGTCGAAGGCAAGAGAATTAGATTTCAGATCATGGTATTGTAGAAGGCAAGGGGGGAAGTTTAAATAAAAGTTGGAATTTAGATCATGGCATTGTCGAAGGCAAGGAGGGGGAAGTTTAAATAAAGAGTTAGATTTTAGATCATGGCATTGTGGAAGGCAAGGGGGATGAAATTGAAACAAAGAGTTGGAATTTAGATCATGGCATTGTGGAAGGCAAGCGGGGAGAAGTTTAAGTTCGATTTTAGAGCATGGCATGGTGGAAGGCAAGGGGGAAATTTAAATAAAGAGTTGGAATTTAGATCAGGCATTGTGGAAGGCAAGGGGGAACTGAAGAGTTCGATTTTAGATCATGCCATTGTGGAAGGCAAGAGTGGAACTATAAATAAAGAGTTAGATTTTAGATCATGGCATTGTGGAAGGCAAGGGAGGGGAAAGTTCATAAAAAGGCAGATTTTAGATCAAAGTTTTAAAACCAAGAGTTGGATTTTAGACCATGGCATAAGAGGACGAAGTGTAAATAAAGAGTTGGAATTTAGATCATGGCATTGTGGAAGGCAAGCGGGAGGAAGTTTAAATGAAGAGTTAGATTTTACATCATGGCATTGTGGAAGGCAGGGGGGGAAGTTCAAATAAAGAGTTGGAATTTAGATCATGGCATTGTGGAAGGCAAGGGGGGGAAGTTGAAATAAAGAGTTAGAATTTAGATCATGGCATTGTGGAAGGCAAGGGGGTGGAAGTTTAAATAAAGAGTTAGATTTTAGATCATGGCATTGTGGAAGGCAGGGGGATGAAATTTAAACAAAGAGTTGGAATTTAGATCATGGCATTGTGGAAGGCAAGCGGGGGGAAGTTTAAGTTAGATTTTAGACCATGGCATGGTGGAAGGCAAGGGGGAAATTTTGAAGAGTTCGATTTTAGATCATGCCATTGTGGAAGGCAAGAGTGGAACTATAAATAAACAGTAGATTTTTTAGATCATGGCATTGTGGAAGGCAAGGGAGGGGGAAGTTCATAAAAAGTCAGATTTTAGATTCAAGTTTTAAAAAACAAGAGTTGGATTTTAGATCATGGCATTGTGGAAGGCAAGCGGAGGGAAGTTTAAATAAAGTGTTTGACTTTGGATCATGGCATTGTGGAAGGCAGGGGAGGAAGTGTAAATAAAGAGTTGGAATTTAGATCATGGCATTGTGGAAGGCAAGGGGAGAAGTTTAAATAAAGAGTTCGATTTTAGATCATAGCATTGTGGAAGGCAAGGGGGGAAAATTTTAATAAAGAGTTAGAATTTAGATCATGGCACTGTGGAAGGCAAGAAGGGGGTGGAAGTTTAAATAAAGAGTTAGATTTTAGATCATGGCATTGTGGAAGGCAAGCGAATTAGATTTTAGATCATGCCTTCGACGAACGTACCTTAAGGCGGCTTCGAAGCCTTCGAAGGTACCTTAAGGGGCTTCGCCGAAGACTTCGAAGGTACCTCAAGCCTTTGCCGAAGGGGGGACGGAGGGGGACGGGGGGGGTGAACGAGGAACCGAAGCACCCTTAAGGTACCTTAAGGGGGCTTCGAAGGCTTCGAAGGTATCTTAAGGGGGCTTCGAAGCCTTCGAAGGTACCTTAAGGGGGCTTCGACGAAGGTACCTTAAGGGGTCTTCGCCGAAGACTTCGAAGGTATCTTAAGCGGGCTTGGACGAATTCTTCGAAGCCCCCTTAAGATGCCTTCCAAGCCTTCGAAGCTCCCTTAAGGTACCTTAAGGTGGCTTCGAGCGTTGAAGCCTTGGCTGAAGCCTTTGAAGGTACCTTAAGGGAGCTTCGAAGGCTTCGAAGGCACCTTAAGGGGGCTTCGAAGCCTTCCTCAACGGACCTTCAAATTCAATTTCTCAAGCTCCCCCCTTAAGGTACCTTCCTGAAGGGCCTCTCACCGACTGCCTGGATGTGGCCGGTACCCCCCATCTCTCACGGAGGCATGCAACATGCACCATCCTCAGTTCCCCTAAGTGTCCCTGAATAGTTAACCCGCCACATGACAATGCTCCGGAGCCTGTCTCTCCGGTAAGACCAGCGTGCAGGCGCAGACAACCAGAATCATCCCTGCTACATGCAAACCGCCGCCAATGAAGCAGTTACTCTCCACTCTGCAGCACTTCCTGATCTAGTTTGCACAGCTCTTACATCCATTGCCCCGGATCAGCCCATCGCAGTGCTCCCACTCGGACATCCATGGCTTAGCCTCATTACCCCAGCTAGAGCCGGGTAACTCGTGGTAATCCCGGGTATCCATTACTTTGATGCCCATCGGTTGCAACCGGAGCTCTTGGCCACACTAGATCGCCAATTTGATCCAGGGGCTATGAAACTTGCAAGCCCTGAGGGTGCAAGAGACACAGTGAGTGACCCCTCCTCGGATGAGGAAGCAGCCTCTACCGATGGAGAGAGTGATCCAGAAGACCCTACCATTGCATGGTGTCCACCCATACCTGAAGCAGCTGAAGATCCCTCTGAGGACGAGATCGTGAGCGCAGCTGACAAGCTAGCAATCCTGATTACTAATGTCCAACCTAACGGAAACCCTTTTTGCATACCCGAAAACCTTGGCATTCTCCCGCCGCTGTGGCTACAGGCGAGATTGACGTTGTCTTTGATTGCCATCCAAGAAAAGTTTGCGCGCATCTTGCTGAGTGTGGCCGGTGAACTGTGGTTGCGCGGGCAAAGTGCCAGTGTGGAGGATGTCCTCATGCAAACAGCAAGGGCTCTCACAATTCGATTGGCAGAGAAGCTCTCCCAGGCGATGAGCTCGTTGATGAGATTGGCTGAATCCATGGTGACTCCAGAAACGGAATGCCTTTTGTATGCCACTTACTGGTTTCGGCCCATCCTGTCTGAACTCATTGGCTCAGCCCGAGAGAGCTCTGAGGTGAATCGGAGTCGAGCGCCGAGTGGTCCTGTTAAAGTCCTGGTCACAGATCGGCCGCATCGACGCACTACTGGGTTAGTGGACCTTACGAGTGGTGCTTCTGCCCTCCTGGCATGGTTCCCGGCTAGCTGGGCCAGTAAAATTGCTCCCAAACTTCTCGAGAATGCTCCTGAGAATGCACAGAAACCACAAGAAATTGACATCACGTGCCCGAAACGTTCCTGTGACGAGACAGCAAAGCAGCTGCTCCAAGCAGTTAAATTTGCTGCCAAAAACTTGCCTGGTTTTCACCTTGGATTGGATGAAGACTTTCAAATGGCTGGAAGCTTCCAGGAGCTCATCCATGGATATACCACAGGGCTCGTTGAACCATGCATGATGCGAGGTCTCCAACCCCTAGGATCGAATCGCACTACTCTGGAAGTGATCATCCCCTCTCAAGCAGGGCTTACACCTGAAAAATGGAAAGAAACAGCCACACTGTGCCCACTTGACTGACCTTCCAACTACAGTCTTTTGCGATTGTGGCATACGAATGGGAGCCTTCATCAAACGGAGGCGCGACTCAGGAATCAACTGTCACACAGCCATATGTTTGCTGAGTGGACAGTGCATCTCGACAGATTTGCAGAGCGAGTTTTATTCCAGCAACCAGCAGTCTATATAGCGGGACATGCCTTGCAAACCAACCTGCGGGAACGAAACTTTCCAGACAGGAGAGTCCGCAGGAGGGTCCCTCCGGAAGATCTGGACGAACATCGAAGGGCGATCCGAGCGCTTCATCAGCGTGCTATTGCCCAGCAAGGAGTGAACCCAGTTTCATTTGGGCTCACCAATGAATGGCACGACACCATTACAGCAGATCAAAAACACCATTTGGAACATTTCACGAGAGGTATGACATGATCCCCAGCTCACCCCTCTTCGCATCACTCTTATCCTTTCTTTGTCCACCCCTTCTCCCCCTTCCTCTTTTTCTCATTTCTGTTTCACTCCGCGTTTCTCACACATTATTTGACTTTTGTTTCATCAATAACGGTGGTGGAAGTTGATTTACATATCTATTTGGTCCTTTCGTCACATCTACTTAGGTTACTGTCCATACCGGTGTGTCTGTCCAAAGACGTGACAGGTGCACTGGTATGCAGTAGGGGACACAGCTCTTCCTCATTTATAATTGTCAGGTTCATCATGCGATACATGCCTGGCTCCTACCTATTCAGATCTCTCCATCAGTTGGTAGCCACAGTTGGCTTTGTGTGCGAGTGCCAGCTTAGGCATAACAGATCGGGCAGCATGCTTTCACTTTGTACTCGTGTTTCGAATGTGCTGTCCCGTCGAGAGCTTAGCTTATACTAAGGTTGCCTCTGCCATGAAGCCTATTGCACGCGCGCGCGCTCTCGCAGTCTTTGCCTGACAATCATCGATGGGTAAAGATGCTGTTGTTATTGTCCCCAGACGTAGTCTTGACGAGACACCCACTCCCCCACCCTTTCCACTAGCTAAGGTATCTGAATTCGTTGACTCATCCCTAGGTTTTGCCCTCAGCAGAGCTACATTAGGTGTTGGTGCCTTGTTCTTTCTGATTCTGTTTGTGGTGACTGTTCCCTGCCTGACGTGGCCCTCCCTCCCTCCCCCTCGGATGTTCCTCTTTGGCGCCTTGGCCCAGGTTTTACTGGTCCCTCCCTCTGGGTATCGTTGCTTCCGGCGACGGCCTGGTTGCCTTGCCTCTGTGCGTGGAGTGATTGTTGCGCATTGTTTCCCCTCTTCATTGTGTCTCATGGCAATAAAGGCCTTTGGCCCTGTGTGGGGATCTTTCCCTCTACACCATGCTTCCTGTGTTGTTGGGGTGCTGTGTGCACCCTCACTGAGGTATTCATCATAGTATGATCCTTGGCCCCTTTTTGAACTCCGCTAAGGCACGTTCGTACCCCTTCTGGTGCGGGTGTGTCCCTTCTCACTCTGTCCTCTGCTGCCTCCTGGCTCCTCTCCTCGCTCCTTCTGTGTGGCTGGTGTTGTTGTGTGTGTTGTGTTTTGGCCTCTCCCCCCTTTTTTGCTTCCCCCCATGATGGCAGGGTTCTATTAGTTGGTTTTTGTGTTGTTTGCTTCACCTGTTGCCTGGATACCGAGGTTACCGCTCTGCATAATAGCTCTGTCGTTTCACCTTAACTACATTGGTCTCATCTGGTAGTGACTAAGAATTCGTTCGAGGTGGGGCAGATTTTTGTCACCGTCCCCCCCTCTCCGTTTTCCCCCTTTGAATTCGTTTTGTGTTTTTGTTTAGTTTGAATCATGTGGCCTTTTCTTTGGCTGTCTTGGGGAGGGCCCTTCTCGCTCTGTGTTGTTTCTGCGTTTTCTCCGGGAGGGGCGGTAGATTCCCGGTAGAGCCATGGACCAGGCTGCACTGCAGTGAGCTCTACTGGCGCTGTCCAGTTGTGCTTCCTGCAGTTCAGTCTGTGCGCCCGAGTGCAGCAAAGCCTGCCAACATGGTTCGGTGCGTTGATGGGACGTAGTGATTCTGCTAATGGCTCACTCTAGGGGAGAGTGGCCCTATGCGAGATGCACTGCGAACCTCTGGAACATCTGACTTGCAGCAGTTTTTGCTGGGACGATGACACCTTGTGAATCCTGCTAGTCAATCTGGTGCTGGTACAGCGAACCTAGTCACCTCTTCAAGTTTGTGGCTTGAGCACGACTGCTATGCGAGAGCGGCGCAATTGAGTACAGGTCGCTAGTAGCAATCTTTCTTTGCTTAAGCCTACCCTCTGCACGAGTTTATCTTATTCATCTGCAATGACCTTACGGAGAGAATCAGTTTTTTGCGGAAATCGTTTACCATTGGCACCTTTTCAGGTCCTCTTGGCTTCCTACGGTATGACAGCATCTGTGATGAATTACAGTTATAGTCCTGCATGATCTACAGGCTGTCAATACCTACCCCCCCTTGAGGGGGGTATTGAGTCACATCACTATTGCGGCAGTATCTTACTCCAGAGACAGGGCTCCAACTACGCTTACCATCACAGGACCAACTTTGACAATGAGAATGGCAATTGGCACGAGCTGTACTATACAGCTATTTCTGCTTTGCCTAACTTTCTGAGAGCTTGAGTGACAGTCAAGGTTGTATGGGCGATGAGATAATCTGGGCGATCGTGTACTATATTCCATGCGCTGCCGCAATTAATTAGTTTGCATGTTTTTGATGATGATACAGTGGCTTAGGTCACTGTATCCAAGGCAAATCTCAAGTTGTTTGGTTTGGTTTTTGTTTGGGCCCGGCCCCGTTCTTTGTTGCTTCGCTGTTTTGCTTTGTGGCGAAACGCAAATCTGGCTGGGGGATTTGCGGGTCGTTTTTGGTCGTGTTTTTTGGTTTGTTTGTGTTGGTTTTCGTGATGATTTGCCAGAGTTTTTGGACCACACGTGTCCTATTCATTAAAGCTTTTCACCGCTTACGCTATTGTAAGGACCGTGCCTAGTGCGAATCGGCCAAACCGGAGGAAAAAAAAGCAGGCGCAGCGCTTGAGAACCAGTACGGCCATCTTTCCATATGCGATATATCAGCTACTCTCCACTGCAGAAGGATGGACAGCTTGGCGAGATTTTCTCCCTGAACAGTTCTCCGATCAACAACTGCTGCTCACGAGAGCGATTCGCCTCATCGAGGCTGCGAATATCCGGCCAGCCCATGCCAGGCCACCACACCCGACCTGGTCAACAGCAATTATGCAGATCTTTCGTTGCTACCATCCGCAAGGCAAACATCTATTTCTGAAGTCATGTTTTCCACAGTTAGTCACTACAGCGGATACAGGAGGTGTCAGGGACGTCAACGTTTATGGTTTCTCGGCAGGGTCCTATACGGGCCTTGCAGTCCACGAGATCCTGAGTGAATTTGCTGCGTTCCCTGGCCTCACCAAAGTTGCTGCGATTGCGACGCCGCCAGAGATGATGCGACTTGCCACTGGCGAACGCAGAGTCACACTGGTGCACTGCCTGGAGGACCGGCTATGTGTGTGGAAACCTGACTCTCTGACAGAATTCAATTATCAGGTTGTTCTTATAGAGGGGCACCCCACATGGAGTGGGCGTGCCAAACACTCCTATGGCCACTTGCTCTTCATTGACCTTGATGAAGGAGTCCATGAAGTCCAAAGACTACAAATCACCACCCCTCAAGTCATTCCACATGGGGTACGGTGCGAGGGATTGCTGCGTGTACTTTCATGGGTTAGCTTTGACCTTCCGGAACACCTCAAGACGACTCTAAGTGCTCTGTTAGTAGCAGCTGGAGAGGGGAACACTGAGCTACAAACAGTACCCATTGTCGGACGGGACATTCGGGATGGTCAGCCTGATACGGAAGCTGAACTACAAGCAGCTCTGATTGCGATGATTCCCACACCGGGAGGATCCCATGATGAGGGAGGGTTGCTGGTTCGCAACTTGCTGGCGGAATTCCTGCGTGGTTTTTCATTACGTACCCTCATCTTCCTACTGGACATGGTGCTTCCGCAACTAGACGCTTATCATGCGGGACGGCAGCTCCAACATCTCCAGCCCTGGGTCAGTGTAGAACTAGCTCAGCAGAAGAAGCGAGGACAAACGGGAACACGGTTACAGGTCACCTACCAATATGAGGCGTATGCTGGTTTTCATGTCATTCACCTACATACTGACGGTGCCCCGCTCCTGCTCTTTAGTGCACCTTCGGATGTTCCAACGACCTCGCCGCGTGCTCTCTGTGAAGCTGGGAATCTAGGCAACTTGGAAGCCAACGTGATGGCGGGCAGAGCACTACTGGGAGTACTCCAGTTGCCAGACACTCAGCAGCGGTGTGTCATATTACTGGTACATGAGAAGGTGATGCCGAGCGGAACTAGCAAAAACCCTGCTCAGAGAGCGCTCAAGCGCATTGCCCCGAAGTTGCTAGAGCTTGTTATTGTCTCGCAGCCCATTGCTCGGACCTTTTGTGGGAGACTTTTGGACCAGTATCTTAAAACAATGAGTTACTTTGATCCTGCACAGGACTGGCCGAAACCCATCGAAGACCACGTGTCCATGGCCGTAGTTTGGGAAGAGTTAGCCTTTCTGGGAGACACACGCAGCCGCCATGAACTCTTAGTGTTTGCACAAGCTAACCAGTCGCGCCTACCACTGGCAATGGGCATCGTGCAGCCGCATATACCTGTTCGCCGTATGGCCAGCGAGCGCAAAACGCAGTTGACTGATGCACTGGTCAGAATCTTGAGCCGTTTTTTGACACCAGCCGCGATCTCGATGGATGGGGCCCATGACAGTTACTATCGTGAGCATCTCCTTCCTCTAGCAGCCCACGGTGATGGACATGTCTTGACAGTCTCAATTGCACTGTTGCTGGCCATTCTCACAGGAAGATCTGACTTATGTATTGCAGGGGTCTTTGGTGCTGGCAAAACGCGGTCCCTTGCGGTCTTGCTCATTGCCCTGAGCTGCGAACTCAAGGACTTTGTTGCGATCATCTATACGAAAGAAAATGTAGCTGCCAAAGCACTTGCGGATCAATTAAGTGATCTCGCGCCCCCCACAATCAGGAGCTTCGGTAGGCTAATTGGACGCATGGAGGAAGGTAAAGGAGAAGCATATGCCTCCAAAATTGACGTCCGATGCAGTGACCGTAATAGAATCATCGCCCACAAGAATGTACTCATTGCAACAGGTGGCTCAGCCACGGCGGAAATGGCGATGCGCTATTCCACTTTTGGCCATTGGATTTCTCGCACCTGGCTTGCTTTCATGGACGAAAGTCAACAGTATGGCAATTACCATGAGATTGCAGCTCTCGCTGCCATTCAACAACCAACCCTTACTGTCTTCATTGGAGATCACAGGCAAACTCCAGGAGGGCTGTCCAAAGGCCGAGCCGCGGCTGTCAATCGACGCAAACTGTTGCAACGGCCGTTAGGGCTCCGAGCGCTTGATAAGCCAGGAGACTATCTTCCGCCAGCACGAATGGCAGCCCTTGTAGCTCAGCTTTGGCCTGATGCGAGCCAAGATCCGGAGTCAGATCTCTTTAGTCTGCTGAGACTTGCAAACAAGCCGCATAGTGGCCCATGGACATCCACTCCGCAAGACTACGAGCTGCCTGTCGCCCTAAGGCGGGTGTTCCACTGCCGAATCTCGTGCCAGCTGGATGCACACAGCAGCCTCATTGCAGCAGCTCTAGCAGTCCTGCTGATTGCCACAGCACCAGAGGAATTTGGGGTACCTGAGTGCACCACGACCCTTGAAGCAGCCGGGCTATGTGGTCCTCATCGGTGGGGTATCATTCTCCCTAACAGCTCACGGGTCTCAATGCTGACCTACCAAGCTATCGTTGCAGTTCGATATCCTGAGTTAGTCCTCCATGAGCCCAATCACATCTACATTGGACACTTCGTGCCACATGAGTCCACTGTGGCACAAGGAGGTTTCCGCACAGTACTGTGGAAAGCACCTAAAGATCTAAGAGCTGCTGTTGAGGATGTGGTTGCCTTCTGCACCTACCTGAAGAATTATTATCGCAACTTGCAACAGGGAGCGACCTCGCAGCTGCTTGTCTTATGCAACCGTACGGCGGTGCACAACTTGCTGCTCCAGCATGGCTTTCAGTCCGCGTGGTATGGCGGGCTGAGAGTTTCCACCACTTCCTCTGCTGCAGGGGCGACAGCACGCATTGCGGTCATTGTTCAAACAGGTGTCGGGTTTCTAAGTGGAGGACGTAGGGATGCAACAGCAGACGAGCGTGAGGACTGCTATGGAAGAGCAACTGTAGCGCTCACAAGAGCCATTGAACATACCTATATTGTCTCGCCTCTCGATATGGCAGGCATGATTGGCATGGCTCAGACAATAGGAGTGTACCATTATGGTTACTTCACGCTGAAAAGCCGGGACATTCAGTACCATGGCCCGACAACCTACCCCAGCGACAAAAGTGCCATACTGGACTGGGGATTAGAGGCACCTTTTATTCCCCAAGATAAACCCCCCCTTGCTATTGCCATGATAGTGACCACCAATGGCACACGAGCGTGGCGAAGATATCGGCTAGTTGTGGCATGCAGAGACAAGCTACGTCTTCCCCCTAATGTCCTTGCAGCGCTAGAGTCCCGCACACGAGACCATGTGCTGACGACCAGCGGGTTTTTCCCCTGCTCGATTGATCGTGAATACTTGTATGGTTATGCTGCTGATGGTTACAGATCTCCTCTCTGGCTATGTGCAGCCTACAATGGGTCCCCAGCACTTGTTCATCGACATAGAGGCCACAAGGTCTTCTTTCACGTGGGTATACAGGATCGACAACTCGTGGTAATCCCGGGTATCCATTACTTCGATGCCCATCGGTTGCAACCGGACCTCTTGGCCACATTGGATCGCCAATTTGATCCAGGGGCTATGAAACTCGCAAGCCCTGAGGGTGCAGGAGACACAGTGAATGACCCCTCCTCGGATGAGGAAGCGGCCTCTACCGATGATGAGAGTGATCCAGAAGACCCTACAGTTGCGTGGTGCCCACCCATACCTGATGCAGCTGAAGATCCCTCTGAAGACGAGATCGTGAGTGCAGCTGACAAGCTAGCCATCCTAATTACTAATGTCCAACCTAACGGAAACCCTTTTTGCATACCCGAAAACCTTGGAATTCTCCCGCCGCTGTGGCTACAGGCGAGATTGACGTTGTCTTTGACTGCCATCCAAGAAAAGTTTGCGCGCATCTTGCTGAGTGTGGCCGGTGAACTGTGGTTGCGCGGGCAAAGTGCCAGTGTGGAGGATGTCCTCCTGCAGACAGCAAGGGCTCTCACAATTCGATTGGCAGAGAAGCTCGCCCAGGCGATGAGCTCGTTGATGAGATTGGCTGAATCCATGGTGACTCCAGAAACTGAATGCCTGTTGTATGCCACTTACTGGTTTCGGCCCATCCTGTCTGAACTCATTGGCTCGGCCCGAGAGAGCTCTGAGGTGAATCAGAGTCGAGCGGCCGAGTGGCCCAGTTAAAGTCCTGGTCACAGATCGGCCGCATCGACGCACTACTGGGTTAGTGGACCTTACGAGTGGTGCCTCTGCCCTACTGGCATGGTTCCCGGCTAGCTGGGCCAGCAAAATTGCTCCCAAACTTCTCGAGAATGCTCCTGAGAATGCGCAGAAACCACAAGAAATTAACATCACGTGCCCGAAACGTTCCTGTGACGAGACTCCAGTGGAAGGAGCAAAGCAGCTGCTCCAGGCAGTTAAATTTGCTGCCAAAACCATGCCTGGTTTTCGCCTTGGATTGGATGAAGACTTTCAAATGGCTGGATGTTTCCAGGAGCTCATCCATGGATATACCACAGGGCTCGTTGAACCATGCATGATGCGAGGTCTCCAACCCCTGGGACCGAATCGCACTACTCTGGAAGTGATCATACCCTCTCAAGCAGGGCTTACACCTGAAAAGTGGAAAGAAACAGCCACACTGTGCCCACTTGATTGGCCTTCCAACTACAGTCTTTTGCGATTGTGGCATACCAATGGGAGCCTTCATCAAACGGAAGCGCGACTCAGGAATCAACTGTCACACAGCCATATGTTTGCTGAGTGGACAGTGCATCTCGACAGATTTGCAGAGCGTGTTTTATTCCAGCAACCTGCAGTCTATGTAGCGGGACATGCCTTGCAAACCAACCTGCGGGAACGAAACTTCCCAGAGGAAAGTCCGCAGGAGGGTCCCTCCGGAAGATCTGGACGAACATCAAAGGGCGATCCGAGCGCTTCATCAGCGTGCTATTGCTCAGCAAGGAGTGAATCCAGTTTCATTTGGACTCACCAACGAATGGAACGATACTATCACAGCGGATAAAAAGCATCATTTGGAACATTTCACGAGAGGTATGACATGATCCCCAGCTCACCCCTGTTCGCATCACTTTTACCCGTCCTGTGTCCACCCCTCCTTCCCCTTCCTCTTTTGTCTCATTTCTGTTTCACTCCGCTTTGTCCCTCATACAGTTTTTGGCATTTGTTTCATCAATAACGGTGGTGGGAGTTGACTTAAATCTCTATTTGGTCCTTTTCGTCATTTCTACTTAAGGGTACTGTCCATACCGGTGTGTCTGTCCAAAGACGTGACAGGTGCACTGGTATGCAGTAGGGGACACAGCTCTTCCTCATTTATAATTGTCAGGATTCATCATGCTGCACATGCCTGGCCCCCACCTTTTCAGATCTCTCCAACAGTTTGTAGCCACATTTACAGCTGTGTGTGAGTGCCAACCTCGGCATAACAGATCGGGCAGCATGCTTTCTCTTTGCACTAGAGTTTAGAATGTGCTGTCCAGTCGAGAGCTTAGATTATACTAAGGTCGCCTCCACCATGAAGCCTATTGCACGAGCGCACGCTCTCGCAGCCTCTGCCTGACAATCATCAATGGGTAATGAAACTGTTGCTATGATCCCCTGACTTAGTATTGACGAGACACCCACTTTCCCACCCTTCCCATTAGTTAGGTATTTGAGTTCGTTGACTGATCCCTAGGTTTTGCCCTTTGCAGAGCTACATTAGGAGTTGGTGCCTTGGTTTTTGGTTTTGTTTTTGTTGCCTGTTCCCTGCCTGACATGGCCCTCCCTCCCCCACGGATGGTCCTCTTTGGCGCCTTGGCCCAGGTTT
>CAMXCT020005118.1:12109-22400 GCA_947184155.2 Cladocopium goreaui | reverse complement strand
AAAATCATGTCACTGCATGTAAACATCTGAGGAGTTGGGGCTCCTATGTTCTTTGGCCTATCCCTTGCATTACAGTTGACGATAGTAAATGCATATAAAATGGAATTTGGGCACGCTGCACTTCCTGCTTTTGTCCGCTGTCTAGGGCAAAAACATCATAGTTGGACCACCTACGACGTGAAACCGTTGTGCGGTCGCTTGCACTCATTATTGCTGCATATTTTGCAGCAGTTGAGAATAGGTTCATGCACATGTGCACAAATTCACACTTCGAAACTGCACGTTTCCAGTTGGAAGACTGGCTCAACATTTCACACGACTTGCCGAGTAAGGAATCTTCATTGACTCATGGAAGTCTTCAATCGTTTCTTCCTCTTCAGAATGTAGCAATCCACCTGGGCACCAGAGCAGCAATTTTTTTCGCAAGCCAGAGGATGGATGAGCTAACGGGATGGTGTCCATGTCCATGGCCAAATCAAAAAGATACCCTGTCGGACCAAACTATCGCAGTCTTTGGCTGCTTAGTTTATCACCATTTTTACAATGAAGATGTCATAATAGGGCTTACCCAGAAGCCTGGTCTGTTGTATCGCAGGCTTCCGATTTTGTTCGACTGGTCCCAAGTGTTGCTGAGATCAGCTGGATCATGCTGGATCCCAAATATGGTCATATGGTCTCATTCCGCGAAAAATATGATCATAATTTGGCTTCCAAAATGAAGACATGTAAAAAATACATTTCTCTCAGCAGCATGTGGGTTTGTTTGAAAATAGTGCACATCCAAAAATTGCATCATTAATGAGAATCATCACGTGTGCCCTCAAACATTGTCATTTTTTATCTCTTGGTATCCCTAAAAGACACATCATAAGAATCATAACACACCAAGTTCAAATCCCAACTTCGTTGTCAAATCTCTAAGCCCCAAGCTCATTTCCAGCCGTCGAATACGGGCGGAGAATTCAATTTGAATCTCTTCAACCGCATTTCCTGATCCTTCTTCGCAGTCATCACACCGTACCTGGCACGGCTCAAGATTCACTCTTTGAACTCATAGATCACGCAGTGATTTTCTCAATCCTTCCCTCTAATGAAAGTTTACCCTCTGGTTATTTAACATAGCCATGGAAAATGGCCCATTTGTAGATGATTTACCTATTAATAGCATGGTGATTTTCCATGGCTATGTTAGTCATAACCAGATGGTACAGCCTTTTTAGATCTTTAATTCGTGCCCTTCAAATGGATCGAAGTCAGGCTTTTTCGGGGCCCTTGGAGAGGGGGAATCACAGCAGTCCGCACCTTACGAATCTCGAACATGGCACCTGACCGAGGACGAAGCTGAGAAACCCATCGAAATACGCGAATTCTTTCGAGATGTTTAGGGCCAACAAAAACATACCAAAAACATACCAAAAACATAACAAAACCATCAAAAACCATCAAAAAAAACAATGTTTTATCCGGTTCAAACCGTGACCAACGGCCCCCCTTTTTTTTCGCGCGGCTTCGACGGCTGAGGCTTCGACGAATGATCCTGGGCACATTCCAGCCCCTTGCAGCCGCAAAGCCTCACTGGTGGTACCCAAACGGTACCCTAAAATCGTTGGTAAATGGATGGTTCTTCCCCCAGTAGGGTAATTTCATAGCTAATGAATCATAAGAGTCAAATGAGGACTAGTTGAGTAATACTTCATCAATTGAATTACAATTATCAGACAATGAAATAGTAATTATAGATAGTAATTACTAATAATCATTTAAACAGCAACTATTAACTGTTAGTACTATTCCTATTATTAATGGGTCTAGAACAGTGAATTCTGATTGATAAATAATGAACTAGTAATTATGGGTCCCTCACTATGGGTCACTAATCAATGATAATTATGACAACACAATCCGTAATTATGGTTCATTGATCACTAATCATCGTAATGATGTGGCGGTACTAATGAGATACAATATGATACAATGATATACAATGCATATATATATATATAAATCACCAAAATAAAGTCCCAACCGAAACTTAGAACCCAAGCTCATTTTGACCTTCCAGTTCACAAGAATCCGGGTTTCAACCCCTCCGGCCCTCCAAATATCATCGCTCAGCCGCCCGTGACAGGAATGGCAAGCCCAGCACAAAGGCATAGGATTATCACGTGCGTGTTTGGTCCTTTCCTGTGTGGAGGAGCCAGTATTCGCAACCTCGCGACAGCTTGCGACGACGTGAACAATTATCATCCAGCTTCTTGGAGATTTTGTTCGGGAAACCTATGGTTTGGGTTCCGATTATGAGAAACGCTCCAAATGTGAGACCAACTTTGCTGCGAAGTTCTTAGGTCAAGGATGGTAAGTTTGTTTCTGTCAAGTCCATGGGTAGTCCATAAAGTGCCCAAGGCTGCCAATTTCAACAGTTTTCAAAAGTCCCGGCCTGCCACTGTCGAGACGCACCGTATCGGGGAAGGCATCAAGCAGCATGTCTTGCATCAGTAGTCCCAGCTTGGAACCAACTTCCTACGGACAATGAGAAGGTGTCAAATGACCACTGAGCAGCTGATTCATCTGCAACAAACATCCTATGTAATTATTCCTCTCTATTCAGCTGGTTATTAATGATCCATTCCCATTAAATCCACGTAAAATTGTTGGTTGACAGGGTACAAATCCCATATATCAACCAGTTGACCGTTTGACCCCAAAATGATTGGATCGTACATCTTATCACCATTAGGGTTTGTCTGAAAATGGGTTAAACCTTCACGAAAATGGCCTATCAATGGGGTTACTATTCTTACCCATTTTGCCAAATATCATAATTAATGAGATGATTAACCATTATTAATTAACCATTATTAATGCTTAACCATAATTAACCAATATCTTACCCATATGAAATGGGGTGTATTTGATAATACTACCCATACTAAACACAGAATCCAAACCGTTGGATTTGGGGATCCTATTTTCAAACAAATGCCATCCGGTTAGCCCCCCAACCCCCCCCCCGTGATCCCCAGGGGGGCACGATTGGTACATGATATCATCAGATCTCAACATCCTTGGGGACGTCTATGGTTTTGATCTATTGTGGTTTTAGTTTACATTTATGATGAGGTAATCCTACAACTCACGGATGCGGGTTTGAATAATTTGTCCATCTACTGTATCATATTCAGAAACCAAATTATCAGATTCAATGAATAGAGGTTATATGTATATGTAATTATAAATACGATTTTTACTATAAACCATGCATTTTGGAAAATCCCTATTTATGGAAACCCCGTCTCATAACTCATATCTCTGCCATCATTAAGCCATGCCGTGCCGTGTCCTGCCATGCTTTCGCTTTCCAATGCTCTTCCAGGACAAACAGCGACGAGGCGGCTGCACTCAAGGTCCTCTCCTGGGAAAACATGGGGTCAACAATGGGATCATCATCAATAGTCAATGAGTCAATCATAACATAGTCAATATAATAATAGTCAAAAAATATTTTTAAAAAAAAAAAACATGAATATACATAATTTTCAACAGTACTAGTCAATCACCAGAATCATAGTCAATAAATGTATATATATATAATAATAAGCAATTATAATAATAGTAATAATACTCATATAAAATCATAGTTGATAATAATATTGATAATAATAGTCGATCCATCAATAATCGTCAATAATAGTTTATCACAATCCCATGATTATATATACATTTATATACACAATCAATGGGATCGTAATAAAACAATCAACCCATACTAACATATACTGTAATCACAATAATGATCCCATACTCATGGGATTATAAGAATAGCCATAAACAAAAACAACCATAATAATCAACAAGTGCAGTCAATCATGATTAGTCAATCTTGGTGATATATCCCACCGTTATTAGTAATAATATGTAATAATCTTGGTATCGACAATAATAGTAGATAATTAGTATGTATATATATATATAATATATTTAGAAATACTGATCACCAATCAGTAATGGTCATACACCCTAGAGCCATGCCACGCATAGCCAGCTGCAAATCATGGGACAGTTAACATTTCGGAAATCAACGCGGCTTGGAAGGGCTACCTATCGTCGGCGTCCCACTTGGCAGGGTTTCCCACTGAGGATGTGGCGGGTGGAGACTTGAAGACGCTTAGGGACTGCTGGAACATGTGCTGCTGCCTCCCTTGCCTGAAAAATCAGTGGAGTGGATGCCGATGGGCTGTCTTTGGATACTTTCAGACCTAGCAATGGCTCAGAACATCCCAAACCTACATTACAAAGCTAATTATTCATCATATGTTCACTTCTGAATAGTCCCAAAAAAAAACCTTGGCCTATTAATGAGATTTAGATAGTTGTTGCTAAACCCATTTCTACATATTTCTACATTGCCTAACATAAATACCATACATGGCATCATTTCTCCGTCGCAAAATAAGGCGCTGACAATCCACAGCCGTCCAGGATGCGAGGGAGTTGCTGCAGGATCTGGCCCAAATGAGCCTTGGGCCATTGGGACCGTTGGGTAAACGTGTCTATAAAGAATCTATAAAATATCTATAAAACATCTATAAAATATCTATAAAAATATATGCATATATATATAATATCACCATCCCTTTTCTTCTGCTTCCATCTTCTGCTGGGCCATCCATTGGCCACATTCCTGGGCTGCTGACCAGTTGTTGGACTTCCCGATTTCGCACTTTCGCATCAGGCGTCGAAAAACCTCGACAAACCGATGTGAAAAAAAGCCGATGTGAAAAAACCCATGGCTTTCCTAAAAGGAACATGAATGAACATGATCTACAAATGCTGAGTGGATTCCACTAATGTGAATTTGCAGGAGGGCAACTATAGCTCCAGTTCTGATATCTTCAATTTTTGCCTTTTCATGGCATCAAAACACCATTTCCAGGGCTTTTCCAGCACCTTTTCAATTTGTTGCACGAAAGCAATTGTTCTATACTCACATTATACGCATGTAAAATCCATCAAATCATTACATGTTCCCAAGTTCATTTTCTCCCGTCATAAATGGAAACACTTGATTTCAACCATTACCACACATATATAATTTTCAATACATTACCATCATATCATGTACCATACATTTTCACTCATAATGATAGAATTCATTAGACATCCACATTTCGATCGATTTCCCCGTGGTCAGTTACTTGTACTTGGGGTGCACTTCCAATAATAAGTGGCTTATATAACCAGCACTGGGGATTCCCCCAATCCCATTCCCATCATGATTCCAGTGACGTCACGTGACGTGAGGTCACGTCACATAATTCATCCAGATTCAGAAATTCATCAACAAACATCAACAAACTATATGTTCATAGTCATAGTGATATCATAATTATCCCAATCATAGACCCTAGTTCTTGGAGTGACGTTCACCTACTTACCCTCTGGTAAACGTTTACATAACTATGGCAAATCACAATTTTCTAGCTGGGCAAATCCACCACAGTATTTCAATGGCCATGTTCAATAGTTTTTTGTATGTTTACCAGAGGGTATCCAGCTTTTGGTGGCCCCTATGAGGCCCCGATGGATGTCAAGGCCCCGGCTCCAAAGTTGATGCTTTCGTGCGGCGCTTCGGAGCACCGCTCCGATGGATTGCCAAAGGGCCTACCGAAATCCACCGAACACCGAAATCCCATCCACTGGAACTATGGAAAAATCCACCACTTTTAATAGGTAAACCAACTATCAATGGCTCATGATGCTCATGTTCAATAGCGAACTGTTAGACTGCTAGAGAGTATATGGATGGATCATGGTGATGATGATGGTTATTTTTGATGATGGTGATGATGATGAGGATCGATGATGATGATGATGATGGTGATGATGATGATGATGGTGATGATGATGATGATGATGACGATGACGATGAGGATGAGGATGATTATGATGATGCTGATGATGATGATGATGACGATGACGATGAGGATGATGATGATGATGATGATGACGATGACGATGACGATGACGATGATGATGACGATGATGATGATGATGATGATGATGACAATGATGACGATGATGATCATGATCATGATCATGATCATGATCATGATGATGACGATGACGATGACGATGACGATGATGATGATGATGATGACGACGATGACGATGCAGATGGCGATGACGATGACGATGACGATGACGATGATGATGATGATGATGATGGTGATGATGATGATGATGATGATGATGAGGATGATGACGACGATGACGATGACGATGATGATGATGATGACGACGACGACGATGACGAACGATGACGATGACGATGATGACGACGATGACGATGACGATGATGATGATGACGATGATGATGATGATGATGATGACGATGATGATGCTTGCCATGATGATTGCCATGATGATTGCCATGAATTGTTTTATGGTGGTAAAAACTGTTCATGAATTTAAACTACTGCATTGGTAATATCTGAAAAAACAAAACTATTCATGAATATACATCAATAGGCGTGAATTCAAAAAGTTTATATTAATTGATATTCAGTGATACTGAATTATCATTCATTAAAATGCATTATGATCAGCACCAACCATCTTGATCATAACCATCATATACCATCATCATAATAATAATCATCATCGTCGTCATTGTCATTGTAATCAGCATCATTACCTGTTCATGATCACCATCATGATGAGAACAAAAATACCCGTGCCAAAATCAAACGGATAGACGGATCATGACGGAAAAAAAAACGTGTTCAGCTCACATTTTTTTTGGCGCCTGCAGTTCGTTCATCTCTGCAATACAGGTGTTGAACAGCAAAGGATCCTCCCACAGAAACTCCTTAGTTTCGCCGTTTCGTTTTTGCGTTGGAAAATGGCGAGCGTGCAAATGGACCGATCCGCCATCTATGATATCTGAGGCAATTCCAGCAGTTCCATGAATCATGGAATGAACTTGAACTTATGTTCTTTTGAAAAAACCTGGGATCTGCAACAAGCCTAGATTTGCAAGCCACAGTAGATTAACAGAGGGTAAGTCCCTGACAGATGCTCGACCTTGAGATCCAGAACCTCGACCGAAGAAGCTTTGCAACAGCGCTGTAGTTACCTGTGGACGAGCTGCGTGAAACTTGGAATGTGGGGCAACATACTGCGCAGCATGCAGGGATTTCAACATCTCCTAACTGAAGATATCCAACAAAAATCCAAAAAACATGTTCTAGTCAATTGGCATCATCATACCAAATATTTGAAACCATCCTGCAAGTTGTTGTATTTCTACGCTCAATTGAGGATGCAGGAAGGCCTGCAAAATGGGCCTCAATCAATTTGGGGCCGGAAAGGGAGAAATATCCTGAACAACCACCAAAAAATAGTTGTTTGCCCCTCACGCTCTCTAAATTTGAAAACATAAGTTTCATATGAATGCATTTCCTGTAGGGCCCTCAGCTTCTCATTGGCTGGTTCGCATCTTCACACGTCGTTGCTTCAGATGCTCATATTTGTGTATGGATCACAACTACAACACTTTGCTGACATCAAAATCATCAAAAAACAGTTGGCAAAAAGAATGACTCTTCAAAGCCGTAGTGGCCTCTAAACTAACATGTTTGGGTCATCAGGGGATGGGTCAAAACCCTGGTACCTAGTGAACCCCAAGTCATAGCTGGTATTTATGGATGTTCATCCCACTATAGTAATGTATCTATAGGTATTGACCCATAGCCATCAATGGTTACATCATTTCTAGAGGATTTTCCCCACAGGTTTTCCCCACGTTTTCCCTGGGTCAAACAGGCCTTCAACACGATGGCCACCTCAACGAGGCCCGTTGATCCGGAGCTACCCGTGGAGTCCGGTCGCAGGGATTGCTGGGAGTCCTGGCGCCGGGACGAGCAGAAATTACTGGTGAGTTATAACTAAATGTGGTTATGAACAAGTTCTTTTACATCAGAAAATCGGGAAAAAAACAACTGGTTAATAAGTTCTTTTACATCAGAAAATCGGATAAAAGAACTGCATTGAGTTACTGGTGAGTTTGTTTGAATGTAACATAATGTATGCTGGTACTCGAAGATGCCTGGGATGAGTTCTGGGTAGGCTTGTTATCATTTTTTGACATATATCATCCTAATTGGATTTAGATTTTGCGAACTAATGTGCCATGGCGCCACCAGTTCGCAGGGTGTCAGATTTCCATAGGCTATTCTTAACCCATTTAAACCTCTACTTAATGATTTGTAGACATTTAAAGATGATTTTTCCATATTTTCCTTCAAAACCTCCGTTGTTCATGGGGTTTGCCATTACCATTGCGCATGTTTTCCGCAAGGAAAAAACTGATATACCGCGCCGGAGCCTCGCGCGGGGATGCATCATCTAGGGCCTTGGTTGGACATTGTTAGAAAATTTTATTGACATAAGATGTATATGAAAGATATATATGTTATTATTGTACGATATGTATGTATAATATAATAGATGTATACATAAAAGTAATATATTATATATACATATACATACTGTATATGCTAATTCTATACGTTACATGTGTAACACATGCATATCTAATAATCTATGTCTGTGGCTGCATTGCCATACCCTTAGAAACCATGACAGTAAAAGAGGTGCAAATGATCTGTATGGTACTAGATTCATATGGTACTGGATTCATTATAGTTAATTCCTATGGTTACACTATCATCATGATAGATTTATGTAACCGCATTCATAATTATATGGCTTAGTCAGGAATTTGTTACTCCCAATTCCAGTGGATTTATATATATTATCATATATTATCATCATTTTCCCTCTTAAAATTTGGGGGACCTTGCCCTATCTTCAGACAAACCCATATATATATATATATGTATATATATATATATATATCCATATACCCGCTGGCAATTTAACATAGCCATTGAAAATTGCCATTTATAGTTGATTTACCAAAAATGGGGATGTTCCAGTTCACAAAGTGTTAGTTTTCCACAGAAACACCATGTTTTTCCAAACGCCGCCAAATCCGCCGAATCCAAGGTACACGTCGCCAAATCTGTCCAAGGTCACGTCCAAAGGAGGCGTACTCCTCTGACACAATCCGCCATGGCCACCGTTTTCCCAAAAAGGGCTGTGGCTGGAACTTTGGTGAAACAAAAAAGGCCAGAAAAAATTGACATTCAATCATTCAACTTCCTTTCAATACTGGGAACATTTGATGGAACAAATACGATTTCACTAAACTCTGAAATACCGACAATGTCGAACAGGTTTCAGTTGTTTTCAAAAGCCGATCTTCGATGATTTTCATCGCAGTTTCCGCCTCCAACTTGAAATCCTGGCAGGCAACATCCTCGGCTCAGGGCATTCCATAAGGATTCCATCCACGGATGCGCCTGGTGTAACGGTTACCGTAACGGTTACACCACTGAAACCTCCCAGACATCCAGGAGGCCAGACCAAATCATCCTGAATCTCCAGCTGCTGTAGCATAAGTCGCCCATCTGCTTCCTGCCTGAAGGCTGGTGTCAGGAAAGCGGCTGGTTTCTGACATGGTGATTCAATCCTATTCAATCCTATTTACTTGCGGTTCAACTGGATGTTCCTGGCAAGTCTCTTTTAAATTGTGAACCAGTCTCCTATAAATCGTAAACTGCTGGGAATTTGCGAATTTGGCTCAAAGTTGGAAAGAAAATAGGGAAAGACAAAACTGTGACTCCATCTGCCAATGGGTCAAACTTGGGTACAGTTTTCCCCAAAAAAAGTTGGATGATGAGAACAACTGCACAGTTCATCATCATGTTCATCCACAGATATAAGATTTTGACCCATACCTGACTTGGGCTGGCACAACATGAGCAAAGCGTCGCTTGCTTGCCTTGGTCGCTTGGACACGGCGCCGTAAAACGTGGTTGTTCTTCACTAGGAGTTGCAACAAACGAAGTACAAGCGCCACAACGAGAGCTGGACAAAGAGCGTGGTTTTCTCCTATACCGCAAGAATACTGCAGTTTAAACCGTTATGTTCTGAATTTCTTAAATCCACATTTCTGGGCACATCCATCTCAATATTGCTGGCTGTATTATATATTATATAATAATATCCAAATATATCTCCGTAAATTGGTGGTTTCCGTTGAATCCCAGTTCTCGCTACTTAAATCTGGTAAGCCCCTCATCTGTGACACCAAATCCCCCTCATCTGTGACACCAAAACCTCCCTGATTTTCCCTCATCTGCGACACCATTTTCCCCTCATCTGC
>CAMXCT020005118.1:0-10000 GCA_947184155.2 Cladocopium goreaui | reverse complement strand
GAGGTCCGTTTTGGAGGATTTGGACTGCTGAGCGGCCAAAACGGAACACTAGAGGGAGAGCAAGGAGCACAGCCAAGCAGACCAAGCTGGCGAGGTCCGTTTTGAAGGATTTGGGCTGCTGAGCGGCCAAAACGGACCACCAGAGGGAGAGCAAGGAGCACAGCCAAGCTGACCAAGCTGGCGAGGTCCGTTTTGGAGGATTTGGGCTGCTGAGCGGCCAAAACGGACCACCAGAGGGAGAGCAAGGAGCAGAGCCAAGCTGACCAAGCTGGCGAGGTCCGTTTTGGAGGATTTGGGCTGCTGAGCGGCCAAAACGGACCACCAGGGAGAGAAAGGGACAGAGACCACCGCCAGCTCTCGTTTGATGAGGTTGCCGTGCCTGTGTGCGCACAGGAACATGAACGTTATCATCCCACCCCACCCCACACCCCACCCCACACCCCACCCAGTTTAAAGCTGGGGTTTTGAAGGATTGGCTGCTGAGCGGCCAAACGGACCACCAGAGGGAGAGCAAAAGAGCACAGCCGAAGCCAAGCTGAGGCGAGCCGTTTTGGAGGATTGGCTGCTGAGCGGCCAAAACTACACCAGGGAGAGAAAGGGACAGAGACCCACCGCCCAGCTCTCGTTTGGTGAGGTTGCCGTGCCTGTGTGCGCACAGGAACAATGGACGTTATCATCCACCCCACCCCACCCCATCACCCCCCCCCACCCCACCCCACCCCCCACCCCACCCCACCCCCACCCAGTGGAAGAGCTGGGGAGGTCCGTTTTGAAGGATTCGGGCTGCTGAGCGGCCAAAACGGACCACCAGAGAAAGGGCAAGGAGCACAGCCAAGCTGACCAAGCTGGCGAGGTCCGTTTTGGAGGATTTGGGCTGCTGAGCGGCCAAAACGGACCACCAGGGACAGAAAGGGACAGAGACCCACCGCCAGCTGTCGTGTGATGAGGTTGCCGTGCCTGTGTGCGCACAGGAACATGGACGTTATCATCCCACCCCACCCCACCTCCCACCCCACCACCCCACCCCACCCACCCTAAAACCAGATGGTGTCGCAGATGAGGGGAAAATGGTGTCGCAGATGAGGGAAAATCAGGGGGGTTTTGGTGTCACAGATGAGGGGGATTTGGTGTCACAGATGAGGGGCTTACCGGTCTGGGTCATTGCCATTAGGGGATAGGCTGGCGGTAAAAGTTGCAACTCAGGAATTGCCCTGCGTTTGGAGAACCCAAGGCGCTTGAGGCCAAAGAAATCGGGGAGTTTCTTGGAAGGAACCACCAAGAATAGCTGAATGGCCCTTTTGAAATGGCGGTGAAGTAAGTTTGAAACCGCCAAGCACACCCCCTATTCATGTTCACGAAATCTCAAAAACGAATCGTTGGTCATGCCATTTGTTGTTAGGTGTGTTGATACTGGACCACCATTTATTTTTAAACATGTGGATGGCATTTCAAGGATCTGTGCGCAGGACGCAGATTTTCAACATGTGCTCGCTTAGAGCCGCCCCAAGCCCAGTCGAGGGGCTGGATCAGTCGATGGCTGGGAGCCATTTCCTAAGTCATGGGATACCTCCAAACCATCCATTTTTTTGTGGATTTCCATGACATGAACCATCCAGCTATTGGGGATCCCCATGACTATGGAAACCCCCATTGGATGTGACTCTGAGGTTATGTCGTTATTGCCGTTATGCCAATGAGCTGCTGAGCTAGTGGTAGGGTGCTTGAATGAAAAGTATTTAATCTGTCTTTCGCAGATTACCCCGCGTCTCCGCCGGGATGAAAACCTCTGTTGATTCTGTTGTTCTTTTTTTTTAAATGCCATTGGTGTCTTCAGAAAAAGCTGATTTCATTTTCTTTCTGGTTGCTTTACCATTTTTGTATCCAAAAACCGGGCATCTGAGAGTTGGGGAGCTGTCTTGACCCATCTTGACCCCTTCGGCGATGGGCCGTGGGGTGTTCACGTTGGACGTTGGTGGTCCTTTGTCTGCCAGCTTCAGTTGCCAAGCACCAGTTGCACCAGGCGCCTGAGCAGCTCCAAAGCCAGGAAAATAGGCCCCAGAGCGATTTTTTTGGGTTTCAGATGTAGGAGTTGAGGGGATTTCAGTATCAGGGGATTGCAGTATCAAGACATTTGGGGAATAGGGACTGAAGACTGACCGATCTTGGCTGTTTCTGCACCCAAGCAGGATCGATGCAAGGCACAGCAAGCTCAGAAGGGTTTGAAGTCTGGCCGAATGATAGTTACATTTGATCTCATTTGACATGCATAGAATGCTGCGTATCTCGTGTACAGGATCACGGCCAGTTTCTCATGCCACATCCACCAGCCGTGTTTCTCTTGTGCCTCACTTTGTTTTCCGATCCTCACCTGACGCCTGTGCACCATGGTCTCAATGCCACCAGAACTGGGCGAAACGTCACATGAGCTCAGTGAGCTCAGTTCGCTGGTGAAGAAGATTGAGACGGCGCAGTTGGAGTCGCGTCCACTGAGCAGCGATGAAGCAACTGCTCTGGATGTGGCATTTTCCAAGACTAATCTGAGGGAACTTTGCCAAGCAAAGCTCGCAGACTCTGCCAAGAGTGAACTTTGCAGTTTGGCGCACCGCATCTGGGCAGCTGTGGGACAGGGGCCGCCCTATGATCCACTGCAGGATGCCAAGTGTAGGAACCTGGCATGCAACATCTTTTCTGCCAGCTTTAGGGGCTGCATTCCTCCCAGCGATGCGCTGTTGCTGTCTGCCCACTGGGCCTTCTCGGGCCAAGCTTGGATGCGAGCCGATGCCTCCTCGCCCTTGGCGCTGCCCTGCTTTGCTGAAGCTGCAAAGGCATGGAGGAGCCAACCCTCGGTGAAGCTGGCGCAAGTGGCGGCTCAAGCTTTGCTATGGGCTGGGGAAGCTCACTTTCGGCAGGTCAGCTACATTGAGGCCTTTTCTCAGCTTTCTCAGGCTCGCGATATCATCTGCAGCTACCAGGACTGGGATGGGATGCCTGGGGCTCAGAACAATTGAGATTGGAATGCCTGAGGATGGTTTTTTCTCCCGTGGAACAAAGAGAAATAGCATCTATTTTTTGAGTCGTGAGTTTTGATGCATACCCTCCAGATTCCTGCAATCCTGCAGCGTGCTGAGAACTCAGGTTAGACAACTTCCTGCGTGTTTGCTTCGAACAGGTCGCAGAGTCGTGCCAGGGTCGCGTAGTGGTGATTTGAAGCCTCCAAAGAACTCGTTTCGGATACTCAAAACATATCATCCGGGGGTACATCAAACAGAACCGATTTTATCAGGTGACGATATCAACTTTTAAAATCTTTTAAAATCTTCTCATTACCAGCTGGTTCCAAGTGGGTTGTGGCCACAACGGCCCACCAGGCCAATGCGCACCGCGCGGCTGGCAACCTGAGTGAGGCCATTGAGCTTCTGAACTTGGCGATTGCAGCAGGTGGGGATGGGGGCAGGGGATGAGGTGGACCAGAGACGTCTCATATTTTGGGGAAAGCAAACCACGTTACAGATAACCAGTGTAGTACTTGTTTGTTTATATTATCCATACTTGTATATATATATTATATTATATATATATATATTATATATTATATATTATATATTATATATCTATTATATATATTATATATATTATATATATATATATTATATATTATATATTATATATTATATATTATATATTACATATTATATATTATATATTATATATTATATATTATATATATAATATGTATATGTGTATAATGTGTAAATATTGAGAGGGACGATCATGATAAACCATGGGATACTGTATGCAATTTTGAGACCTACCCATGAGTCATGAAAGTTGATGGGAAGCAGCAAGTTGGGCACGGAAACGAAGGGTACCAGAGTGAATTTGGAGGCCCCAATGCTGCGCCTGCTGCAAAGTGTAGGCTGGGTCGGTCAGCACGACAGTCGATGGATGCATGGATGCATGAATGCATGGATGCATGGATGGACGGATGGACGGATGATACATGCATACCCTCTGGTAATCAAACGCCCAATTTATGGGGATTTTAATGGGAACATCATCTAAAAATGTGGGATTTTCCAGCTAGCCATATTTGATTACATGGAGGGTATTCCATGTGAACCATCTCCGTTTTGGTGGATTCTCAAACCATAGCTGAGCACCGCTGGACAATACCCGCTCTGTTGCATTTGATGGCCATAGAAGAGACTACTTGTCCAAATTTGGGTCGCTCCTTTTGCCATCCACATATTTATTCACCAATTTCGGCTCATTCCCATGCTATCATTTTTTGAGGGATAGAAGTCAACATTCGAGAACAGTGGCGGCGAAAATACGCGCAATCTTCTCCTTGCTTTGAGGTTGCTGCGGGCCTTGGCTTTATGCCATGTTTCCGGTGTGGAAGGGATGGTGCAATGCTCAACTGTGACCAGACTTTGAGCACGAAACGCTGATAGCAAACCTATCTATCTGATAGATATGATAGATAGAGCAGTTGGAATCCCGGGAAACATGTAAAAGGGGGATTCTTGGGCATGTACGTTTGTATGCTGGTTCTTATGTTTTTTTGTTGTTGGTCAATGTCTGTTCTTATCATCGATGTGTTTTTCTTTTTTCCTTAACTTTCACTTTTGATTTGTCCGACACGTACAAATGTTAGAGTAATGAGAAGAGAAATAGATGTCTTGATTGACACCTTTACATGAACTCAAGCAAAAACAATCAAAAGACAAAACAGAATCAAGTCTTATGTTAAGAACAATTGGACATTTACCTATAATATTTTAGAGAACCTTTACGACCTTGACTATGTCAATTGCTGTAAGCAACACGGGTGTTGGTGGTTTCCTAATCTTGAACGAACTTACATGTTTAGAAACAGGGAATTCAATATAAAACAGGTTTTGGACATCATCTTGCTCGAATACACTGAACAACTTATATATAAAAGGTTACGAGAACTATTGTAATCAAACTCAAATACTCATAACAGATACATACATACATACATACAGATAAATAACAGAGCACCTACAAAAACTGATAAATACTTGCTTACAGAAAAAACATATAGAGGAAAAGAAAAATGCCTATGATTAGAGCAAGCAAGGAAGAATGACAAAGAGAGAGAGAGAGATAATCTAGTGAACTTCATAAAAGAACACCCTTATCTCGACTATAACTTTGGATCTAATGACCTAACCCTTAAGCGACATCAATCTTTAGAGCAATACGCAGAGTATGGAGACATAAACCACTTTATGAACACATCTCCGATCAAGATCTACAGTAATAGGGAGACACGGTGAAAGGATACACGGCAGAGGAGGAAAGCCCGCATCACAACAAAACTATTATACACTGTTGACAGTGTCAAGTTTTATGATTGAGCAACGGGGTCTTGATAGAGACACAATTTTTGTAGTATTCTACCACATCAATCAAAGTGATTGTTTCTGAACATTGGGATGGAATAGGCGAAAGTGATGAACAGCGGAGAGACTGAGCCTTATGATAAATCCATAGTATCTTAACATGATTTATGAAGTATCTTTTCTAAAACAAACATCCCTGAAAATCCTATCAACCTCAACAATGTTCCCCCTCATTCAAACCAAACAACAACAGTAACAGTTAGGGGCTGTCCCAATGTCCCACAAACCCCATCCAAACCTACATGCCCCAGAATCCCCCTCTTACCATTTTTTCTGGGAATTATGAGGTGAACGTCATCTTTCTACCATCCTGCAAAAATTCAGGTTGAAAAAAGGGGACGGTATCAATTTTTCAGCACCTCACCGAGGCTCATGCGAAGCAAGCATTTGCCTTGTCTCCGACCTCCAAAGACCGGGTTCTTTCCCTTCAGGCCACAGAGTTTTCTTCCCTGATTCAAGCTGTTCGACCGCACCGGCGGCGCCTCACCAGGTCTTGCTGGAGCTTCTTCTTGGCAAAGAGAGTGCATCACTTGGATGCATTTTGTGGCACATATTGCCATATTTGGTTTGGTAATTTTTCAAGCAAGCCATGGCTCTTGTTAATGTTTCTAACAACACCTGGGGAAACATGGGAAACGTTCCTCAGCACAGTGCTGCTAGTCCTTGTTTTCAGGATTGTGCACGACTGCTGTGAGACATTCAGACTGCCTTTTTTGGCTCAAGCAACATGTTCGAGAACGGACTAGACTTCAGGCTAGAGCGGGTTGCAGTGCATTCATTTTTTTTAATCATTCCAGCGCTCCAAAACTGTGCTTTAGAACATCTTAGAACCAAGAATTGGGTTGGCCCTTTTTTACTTCTTGTGCCTCTTAGACTCTTCATCGACACTCAAGCTGTTCAAGCTAGAAGGATCAGATTCCTAGCAGAAAAAAATCACCAAACACTGCCATCGCATTTGGCCGCATGACTACAGAAAGAATCGCAGTTTGTCTGAAGTCATTCGATGGTTCTATTTGTAGTTGTTTGCGCAGTGGTGTTGTTCATTCGGTGTGTGCCAAACCTGACCTTCCAAGGTTCCGAGCGGGATACACCAAGGGTCGCACATCCAATTCGCGGCAGCAGCAGACCATATTTTTGCAACAAATCCACGAGTTGTGCAGCAAGAGAAGCTTGGAAAGCAGGGATGATGTTTACGGATTCCCCACAGGCTGCTGAACTTTTTCTAGCCTGGCAACTCCCAACGGTTTAATTTTTATTTTCCCTAAATCTACAGTAGTCCCATCCAGCTACACGAGCAAGTGTCACTGTCAAGAGTTTCCACCCACTGTAAGGAACTGCTACTTGCCCAACGTGGGATGTGGGAACCATGTGGACCATGTGGGAACCGTGTGGGAACCACGTCGGAACCATGTCTGTTGGCCAACGATACTTATCGATACTTGTAACGTCCGAGGCGGCAACAATGGCAGGAGGAAAAGGGTCTGGCGATGGTTTTTGACCCGGCCAAAGATCTACCAATCCACAGACCCCAGGCCGGGAGTGTCTCCTGAAAGTTTGGTGGCAAAGGGACCAGATGAGTCAAAAGTGGAACAATGAGCAAAATCCCATGACATGAGCATTTAAACATATTTATGTATAAACATATTTATGTAAACATATTTATGTAAACATGCATAAACAGTTTATAGTTTATAAATATATAATAAACATTCTGACCCCCCTTAGGGGGTCGATATCACCCCGAGGTGGCCGGGCCTCCGGGCTGGGATGAAGAACTTGGAGCCAGCGAACAGCAAGCGCTGCTTCGGCAAGTGCCTGGTCCAGGTGATGGCGAAACTCACAACACAAAACCCCGCGTAAAAAATAGTTAGCGCATATTAAATGGATAGATATGTGATATATATATATATGATATATATGATATATGATATATGATATATGATATATGATATATGATATATGATATATGATATACCCTCTGGTTGTTTAACATAGACATGGAAGCCATGGCCCATAGAAATAGATGGTTTACCTATTAATAGCATGGCGGATCTTTCCATGGCTGGAGCTTGTTTGTTCTCGGAAGGTCATGCTGCAGGGGATGTGTCAGTTTAGTTTGGGCATGTTTCGACGCGAAATGAAATCTGGCACATGAAGATTCGGACGGTAGTTGTTTCAGTATATCAATGTATACCATAGTATATATATATTGTTTATATATATATATTGTTATTATTATTATTGTTATTATTATTATTATATCATTCCACTTTCGGGGGTTGGGTCCAGTTTGAACGTTTGGCCCGGGTTTTGTCTCAGGTGCCATCCAACGAGGTGGTGAAAGATGACTTTCACAGATATCGATGGCGATGCATCTTTCAACCGGAGAGGGCTGTTGCTTGGCGCCTGGTTTTAGGAGGCCACCGTTGGTTGTCCCCAGAGTTTCCCTCTAATGGACCAGCTGCCCAGCTTTAAGTAGATATGTTTTTGTTGTTTCTTCTTGGTTCCCTCATTTTAATAAAGTCATGCCGCCCCTAGATTAGTAAAAAGCTGCCCGGTTGATGAATTAGGGTGGTGACCTCCAAATAGTGACAGTCTGCTACTGGAATGGCACTTTTACCAATATTCACAGCCCAGTTGGAGGATCATCCCCTGGATCGTAGGTGGTTAATAACCCTTGGTTACTAGGTCTCCATTTATAAGTGGCTAAACTGACCTCGCGTTTAAACTCACCCCTGGTTGGATGATCTTCCAAGTACTTGGCTGGCGGGTGGGGTGGGGTAAGAATGTCATGTGCACTGCGTCCAAGTAACTTCTAACACGCTCTTGATGTTTACGCTCTGCGCTTCTTCAAGTCACCTCTATCACGTTCTTGATGTTACGCTCTGTACTTCTTCAAGTAACTTCTAACACGCTCTTGATATTACGAAGTCTATAAAAAAATGGCTCACTTCCTGCAACGCTTGTGAAGCGAAAGAGATACACACTTACAGGTACAACATTGAAAAAACAAAATAGTTTGTCGCAGGATTTGAGAGGCTCCAAAAAAATGGACAAACGCAGAAATCCCTGAGAAAACACAGGCAAAGTGAACTTGCAACTGTTGGAAAAACAGGCGGCGTTCTGTCAGCCGCTTACCAAGTAGTTGGCACCCAGTTATAGACATTAAGCATTATTAAAGGCAGTTAACTATAGTAACTATAGTCATTATATGTCATTATTTTCTTGGTGTCTTCAGCCATCTTGGCCAAAGTTAGGTGGAGACTCTAGGGCCCGTGGCAGAACTTCAGCTGGTGATTGTGAAAGCCAGAGACCTGCATTCGCACGAGCTCTCCAAGATGCTCCAACCTACCTGCAATCCTGCATGCAAGGCAACTTCAATCTTCAAAATTTGTGGGGTGGTCTGAAAATGGGATATACTGTGATATACTCTTCAAATGGCCATTTGAAATGGGATCATGAGAATAGTAAATGGGATATCGGATATCAAATGGCGATTTTATATCATTTTATGGGATATACTGAGAATCATCAATTGGAATTTTTCGGCAACTTGGACTTGTCTGAAAATAGGATACCCCAAGTTATAGCCATTTTCATGGGGAAAATGATCACCAACCGGTGGATTGGGAAAAAACGTGATTTTTGGGGAACATGTCCCGCTTCAATCTTCGAATTTTATGGCATGGTATGAGACAAAAGGTTAAACTTCCAGGGAAACAAATGAATCATGAGACTTTTGGTACCTTTTACGCTTAATTTTTGGGTCAAGTCTGACTAATACCCGCTGATGGAGTTGTTCGAATCCAGAGATTAAATCAGGAGCGACTGTTAGACAATTATATGATATATGATTATAAACTTATATAAAATTATATATATATACACATGATTGTATATGATTAGGGATATTATATAGTTATAAATAGTTGTATGTATACACATCGATATCATAGATGATAGATAGCATTTCCTTGTTGTTCAACGAGTGTTTTGTGGTACCTGGTGTAGACCTGAGGTATACCTCGATGACAACCTGGTTTGTCAAAGCAAGTGCCAGCAGCAAACCGTGGAGCCAGAATGGTGACTGGTCTGTGAAGATTTGAGCTCTAATTCCACCCCTCGCTGTGCCTATAGAGAATGCTGCAAAACAAGGCAACACAGTTGGAGGTGTGACATGTCATTTTCGGTGGCGTGGCACTGGTGAGAATAAGGCGTGAAGTTGTCGTGACTCTCTAATTCGACCCCTCACTGTACCGCTGTGACTATAGCGTATGCTGCAAAGCGTGTCGGGTTGGAGGTGTGCAATGTCACCTTGTGTGGTATTTGGCGAGAATCAGGCTCTAACTCGCGTCTCGCCGTGCCTGCAGCGAACGCTGCAAAACGAGTGTGGACTGTAGAGTGGAGGGTGTGGAGGGTTAAGTGTGGAGCGTGGAGTGTGGAGAGAGTGGAGTGTAAAGCGTCGAGTTTGTGGGGTACAGAGTGTGGAGTATAATGTGTCATATAGAGTATGGAGTACTGTATCAAATGTACGTAGTGTAGCATGTCGAGTGTGCAGAGTAGAGCGT
>CAMXCT020005117.1:0-22401 GCA_947184155.2 Cladocopium goreaui | reverse complement strand
ATCCATACATACCATACATACATACATACATACATACCATAACATACATACATACCATACCATACATACATACCATACCATACATACATACCATACCATACATACATACCATACCATACATACATACCATACCATACATACATACCATACCATACATACATACATACATACCATACATACATACATACATACATAACATACATACATACCATACATACATACAATACATACCATACATACATACATACCATACATACATACATACCATACATACATACCATACATACATACCATACATACATACCATACATACATACCATACATACATACCATACATACATACCATACATACATACCATACATACTTACCATACATACATACCATACATACATACCATACATACATACCATACATACATACCATACATACATACCATACATACATCCCATACATACATACCATACATACATACCATACATACATACCATACATACATACCATACATACATACCATACATACATACCATACATACATACATACCATACATACATTACATACCATACATACATTACATACATACATACATTACATACATACATTACATACATACATACATTACATACATACATTACATACATACATTACATACATACATTACATACATACATTAATACATACATACATACATACATACATTAATACATACATACATTAATACATACATACATTAATACATACATACATACATACAAACATAACGGTCCGTTTCAGTTCGCGACCTTCAGAACGGGTGCACTGCAGACACACCTTTTTGGCCTGGTTTGGCTGTCGACCCTGTCTCAGCTGTCTGCAAGCCTCTGCATCTGGCGTTGCCATTATGCCAGAGCAGTGGTACAACTGGACATGAGTGCTCGTATGGCCTCTTGAAAAAGAAGGTGAGGGATTTGGGTGGGTGCTGAAAAATTGGACCTCGAGCCTTATGTCTGCCCGAGGTCCCCACAGTCCACTACCCTCCATGTTCTTACGCACATTTGTGCTGCAAAACATAACGGTCCGTTTCAGTTCGCGACCTTCAGAACGGGTGCACTGCAGACACACCTTTTTGGCCTGGTTTGGCTGTCGACCCTGTCTCAGCTGTCTGCAAGCCTCTGCATCTGGCGTTGCCATTATGCCACACTGGCGCCAGATCTCCCGCTTTTCCAGTGTGACCGTGCTGAGTGTGGAGGACTGAAATGGCCATGATGTCTTGAAGAGCTGGACCATAAGTGTAGTTGTGGTCTGCAGCTGCATGTTTCAGACATGTGAACAGTGCTTCCGTGTAGACAGAGTCCTGCTTTGCCCCAATCTGGTACATCTCTTCGAAGGTTTGTCGTGACACCTTGTCGCTGATGTTGAGTTGTGAAGCGACCCATTCAAGGTGTAGGTTCCAGCCTTTCATGGCGATGAGCCGCCATGTGATCGCAATCAGGTTGCAGATGGCTTCATCCTTGCAGTAACCCTTCTTTAATGCAAAGAAGCCCGATGAATTGTCGATGAACGAGATCACCAGGTTCGACTCAATGTCTCGACATGCCAGGAAGGCGATCAACTGTGCAAGCACTTCCAGGAAGTAGATGTATGCCTTTCTGGTACAAAACTTCTGTATGAGCCAAGGAGGTACTCGGCCCGCTCCGAAGCGTGTCTGACCCTGATGGTGTATGACATAACCCCACCCGTTCTCCATGTACGGGCATGCCTTCTTGTTCCATGTCGTCACTGAGTCGGCGTCGCTCAAGGAGTACTGTTTGTCATTGAGCACGAAGTATGCATCAGTGTAAATGACGATGGCAGGTTGCTGGCACGTTCTGGGGATTGTTCTTGGGCTGATCTCCGTGAGCAATGTGGCCAATGTCCGTAGCGAGGCTGCCAACGGACCATTGAGTGCATCAGAATGGTTCGCCCTAGATGCGCCATGAGCTCTGGCGTAAATGGGCTGCAGGGCGGCCCGCCCCAATTGTCCGAAAAGTGTTGAGGTCAGGAATGTGAGTTTTCCTGCCATTCTGTGGGCATTGTCTGGTGACAATGCGTTGGATTGGATGGCCTCCTGGATGATCTTGATCATCTTGTCACATCTGGTTGGATGTGGTGCCAATATGACCTCGTCTTCTGTCAGCGTCATGTTGACCCCCAGAACCTTTTGCGTCGTGGCTGGTGGAAGGGCTTTGGCCTCCTTCATTCGGAATCCCAATACCCGCATGAGCCTGGTAAACTGATCATACCCGCTGACGACCAGAGAGGAGGCTTCGATTCCAATGAAATCATCGACATAGTGGCCGACCGTGCATGCCAGCAATCTCCTGCTGAGAAACACCAGGCTGTCTGCAGCGCGGTTGAAGTTCCAAACAGAGCTTGTCGCACCGAACATGAGTGCGTGGTGTCTCAGTACTAGCGGTCCACGTGGGGTCATGAGGACGCAGAAGCAGTCGTCCGGATTTTGCACTGGAAATTGGCGGTATGCACCGTTGAGGTCCTGTGCCCAAATTTTGGGCGGGACATCAGTTTGTTCTTGACACAGTGCCAGTGCCGTGAAAGCTCTGATGTCATGATGGTGCGGCACATCGTAGGCCACGATCGTTGAATTGTGTCCAGACCGTCGGAAATCTTCACAGCGGCGGACTTTGTCAGTCTGCCTGACGCTGAAGCAGAAACTGAATGCCACTTCTTCGTTGGGTAGCTGCAGCATTTGTCGGTCATCCATGCCGATGCTGCTCATAGGCCACCATGATGGTGAAGTGTACGGACCTGACATGCGTCCCTTCCGGACTTCTTCTTGGAGTTCCTGCAGCATTGTCTCTCACTCAGGATCGACCCTCCGCCCCTGCAGCTTTGCCATCGTGTAGTGGCGGTTGTGTACTTGGAAAGCCTGTTCCTTCACCGGGAACTCATATCGTTGATCTGCCCGGGGAAGCCAGCCCGCTCCCGGGTTCAGGGTGCCAGTCACGGCAAATCCGTGCTGGAGATCATGTGCCAGAGCCGGCAGCTGTGGCATCCCTGTCTGGTGCAGAAGGTCGATGAGCAGCGGGATCTGCGAAATCTGGTCATGTTCTTGGCTGTAGTAGACGTTGGCAATATGAGCTGGGAGCTGCTGCCACCATGCTCGAGTAGCCTCGCTGCGTTCATCAGCGAGCTCCTGGATCTCATTCACAATTTCGTGTCGTAGCTTGTTGAGACTGCCCCCAATTAGCTGTTGCACTTCGAGGCATTGTGACCAGCCTGGTTCGATCTGTGGCCTGTGGGCTAGAGGGTGAATGGCGCCGCATGCCATTTCCCAATGCTCCCACATGGATCCAGCCTGAGGCACGCACACAGGCTCGCAGTTCCAGTGCCCCGGGCCCACTGCCGGGGGGAACCGCTCAACAACTTCCAGCATCATTTGCAGTGCTGATCTCCGAGGTGAGGTTGGAATGTCCTCTGCCGAAATGGTCAGGATCATCTGCAGGACCAACATGAGCATGAACCTGGCTGTGCCAATATGCCACCCGTTGCCCAGCAGCCGATGTCTGGATCTTTCGGCCACCCCGTCTGCCTCCGTGTAGTTGGGTGGGAGCTGGTGCAGCTGCTCTTTCAGTTTTGCAGATGGCACATGTAACTCACCTTTGGTAGACAATACCATGGCCTCTTCAGAGTATTGCCAGGGCGCGTAGGTGCGGTTGTCATTGAGCCACCGCATCTTCTGGTCCGGGGGAATAGTACCCCTCATTCTCTTTGGTGGAGGGCGTCCGCCTTCGCAGGGCGCTGGGGTTGTCAGACATGGGATCCTGGTCTTGTGGGACGCAACATCAGGGTGAAGGCTCATCCCATCCATGTCGAGGTCTTGTTCTTCTTGATGCTTAACATCTTGTTGAAGCTTGTAGAACTTGTGAGACTTCCCCCATTGGAGGCGTTGCCCTGTGACTGGGCTCGCCTTGATGTGGCTCCAGTCAACTCGTGTCCACCACAACCTGGGTCGACTGATAAGGCCAAAGTCCTGGGCGTCTGCCATGACTGTGTTGCCTTTGAGCTTCTTGGCGAAGAAGTCGGCCTCACCCTTCTCCATGACCACGTTCTCTGTCAAATGACCCACGCGCCTGTGAGGTATGCGCGATTCAATGTCTGCCACAAAATCGCAGTACGCTGTGAATTTCTGACCCTCAGCTCCTGCTGATCCAGGGGCGTCATCCCGGATTCTGGAAAAATCTGGGCATGGAGGTGCAGCCAGGAACAATACGATCTGCTTCCCGGTGGGGTCATGTTGAATGATGGCGTCAGCAACAGCCTGTGGGTCATCCTCCAAGAAGTTGCCACGAGCTTGGGCCTCTGGGTGGTGTTTGTGGAGGATTGCCAGGCAATCTGGATCGACTTCCCAAGAGAGGTGTAGGTCAATCCCGTCCACCAATTCGGCCAGGGCTAGGGCGGAGGACCCGATGCCGTCGAAGCAGCTGAGGAGAATGACCCGCTCTGCTATCTTCTGAAAGCTCGGTTGGGAGCTGTCAGGGGTGTGTTGTTGTGTTGGCGGCTGTCCTGTGTCGTCGGGTATCGTGGGTGCCGTCCAGCCCACGACCCCGTGCTGTCCCTATTTCTGGGCCTGCCGCCAGTCCGAAGACCAGGACTCCTTGCTCCAATTCTTGTCATCAGTCCTCTGCGAGGTTGGCCACTGCGCTTTCTGGTCAGCGCGATCTGAGTTCGGTGTACCCCATGGCTTCTGTGTGCGGCCATAGGGGTTCGTTCTTGCATTCTTGCCCGACTTGGTGTTGCCCTTGCCATATCCTTTCTGTTCATTCTTTGGCGTGGGCGGAGGCGTTTGTGTCCGCTTGAGTGTCTGTGTGGGCTCTCGGCTCATGCATTCCGAGAACGCATCATAGTCCTTCATGAGCGTGGTGGTGCTCTCGACGAAGGTCTTGCCTGCTCTCATGTCAAGCGCCAGCTTCCATGAAGTGGACATCCAAAACTGTGCCATCTGGTCTGTTTTGTTTGGTCTGCTCCTGACCAAGCGTACCAACCAGTCAAAGAATGCATGAATGGCCTGTTCGGAGCCCAGCTTGCACAGGATGTAGCACCACTTGATGCTGGAGAGTCCATCCAGGATTGCCAAGACACTCCTGGGTTGCCAAGGCTCCTCTGGCGTAGCCACCAGCTGCTCTCCGGTCAGTGTCAATTTCGTGACACTCCTGTCCTTCTTGGCGAGGGGATTGGGTTCCCCATTCGCCTGGAAGGTTCGGATGGAGATGATCTCACCCAACTGGACCGGGGTGTACATCTTGCTGACTTCATGCTCGTGCAAGACCCGTGCTATGATCGCCTCCGCACCTAACACTTCTTGTGTCGGGAAGATGCGGTCCTCATTGCCGATCTGTTGACTCTGGTACTCCTGGATCAATTTGGCCCAACGGCCAGGGGCCAACGCCTTTGGCACCTTGTCTTCGGTGGCCGTGGAGGCCGATGGTGTCGTGGCTGTCGGTGTTGCTGCTTGAAGCGGCCGTATTGCTGCCTGTGAGATGGCCCAGTAATTCTGCTGGGCCATCATCCACATATGCATGATCACTGCTCTTGCTATGGGCTTGTCGGAGTCTGGCACAGACAGTGTGGTTCCATCGGCCCTTGGCCAACCCTGGAGCAGGGGTTGGACTAACGTATTCTCGAGGTCTTGCTCGTCTTTGCTGATCAGGGCAAGGGTTGCAGAGGTTTTGATTCCCCGCAACTCCATGTACTCTATGATGGTCGCGCCCGCTGCCGCGTCACGAGCGATGTCCTGCAGCGACAGCGCCGCTGGAGTCGTCGCCATCTCGGTAGGCTATATGGTCGTGCTCGGCCAGTCTGCGGTCATGAACATGAACCCACTGTCATGTCATGCCATATGTGATTGGTTGTCTGCGAAGCAACTGAATGAGAACCTGACCTAAGAAGCCTAACAACAGACCAAAGACGACACGAAAACCACAGCGACTCAACCGACAACCCGAATGAAAACATGACAGCAAAGCAAATGATGGTGAAGTCAAGGTGTTTCGAATGTCAAAACTGAACATGTGACAGCGCATGGCGGCAGGCAACTCTGTTTCTTCGGCGATGAGTCTGTACAGCCATCCTTCTGTGGCTGATGACAAGCTATTGTCTGGAGAAATAAAACTCTGTGGTGACGCAAGGGCCGCCTGCCTTGACCACACTGTGTCACTCGTCTTCGTCCGCTGAGGAAGACTCAAGGGCTGACAGCTCGGAGGAATCGTCGCTCTGCGAGCTGGACTGATCGTCCATGTCGAAACATTTCTTGCATTTCCGGTTGCCGTCTTGTTCCGTATGTGTCCTCAGGAAGGTGCTGGTTCCGTAGGTCCAACCGCACATTGTGCGCCATTTCCTGGGTTCATTGTCTGCCTCATTCACCGCGGCCTTGTGCAAGATTTTGGCACGTGGCCTGAACACGAAGGTCTGTGGTGGCCGGTGAATGGCCTGCTTGACTTGCTCCATTTCTGCCTGGAGTGCCCTCACGGATGAGGCAGAGGCCTTTGGTCTGGCCGCCTTCACAACCGGTGCTGCGGCTGGGGCTGCAGGTGGACCTTCGTGACCCGGTGGTTCCAGTCGCAACTGGACGGGTTGACTTGCTGATTCGCCGCCGCCCAGTACCTGGCTCGGTATGCTGGGGACCCGAAGCAAAGCACTGTCCTGCGTGTAGCGTAGGACAGCAGTGCTGGTCCAGCGACCCAATAGCTGGATCAATGCCAGCTCCACACCAGAGCTCGACAACATTTGAGCCCCCGCAATGCGGAGACAATGTCCATGGAACCTCTGAGTCTCTTGTCCATCCGGTCCTGGCCTGGTCATGCATGTGCCGGTTCTGGAGATGACCATCCGGATTGCCTCAATGAACCTCTGTTTGGAGGCGGTGCGGCCATTTTCATCTGGGAAAAGGGGAAACTGAAGGCCTCCTTCACGAGCTGGATGGGCCTCAAGCCTGACCAAGTGTCTTTCTGTGCTGTGCCACACGCACAGATTGTGCTGCTTCACGCTGCAGCTGCATGAAAGAGCCCGCACGGTGAACTTGCCCAAGGGATCAGTCTTGTGTACTGGGATGGTGAGAAAAGCATTCCGCCCTTGCAGGCGTATGTCGCTTGCTCTTGCGTTGGCCATCTCTGCCTCGCGCAACATGAACCACAAGCCTATCACCGCCATATCCCTGCAGTGTAGGATATCCTCGAAGGAGAACGCGGCACCATCCTCCTTGGGCTCTATGTTGCCGATGAGGAGGCCATTGAAGGAGTCCTTCAGTTGGCTGACACCAAGACCCCTTTGAATGGGCCTGACACAGTCCTTGATCCCTTGTTTCACTATCTGTGGGACTGGAGTGCGCAAGGCACGCTGTTGGTGTGACATCACCGCCTGGTAGTAGATGGCAGCGCTCTTGTAACCTCCGGCTTTCATTGAGGCTCCAAAGCACCGGACGTTGGTGGTGTCTAGAGGAAACGCAGGCACTTCCCAGGCTCTGCATATCGCTAGATATGTCCGGATCCTCGCCTCAATCGCCGGGTGAGTAGAGCGAGCCAAGACATCTCTGTCTAACTCCTGTAGTGCACGTTGCCTCTGATTGGGCTGTGCTGCCTCCAGCGCTGCCTGGAGGTTGGCTCTCTTGCCAACATTGCGTGTTGGCAGGTCCGGGCGAGTGTCGGCCGTCCTGTCCTCCTCTGGGCCCGCTGCCAGAGGAGTGGAAGCAGCCAGGATCGCCTCGATTTGCCACCTCAACAACCCGGAGGCATGGAGCTCGTCTGCCCGAAGCACCAGCTGGTTCAGGCTCGTGATACCATGGCGGACAAGCTGAGGAGCTAACTCCTCTAGCCCTGCGCGCCGCAGGGAGTCCCACAGTTCCCCTATGCTTGACATGGAAAGTGCTAGTTGAGTGAAATCAGTACAATTGCAACGAAAGCAAGAAACATGTAACTGCAAGTGCATGACAAATCCGGCATCTAACAGTGACTGCAACAACGGTGCAAACTCCCTAATGAAGAAAGACCTAGACTCCTAGGGCGATGAGCCCACCTACATGGTAGAGAAGAGGGGGAGAGATGTGTGACAGAGGGGCAATGAAGACAGTACACAATCACTGTGTGCTATTTTGCGTCAAAGCGGCCTGACAATCGGTTGATATCCTGAGTGTGGCATGATTCATACCGCACAAAAATGATCTCGACACCTCGTCGAGTTGAAGGGTGTCTCACTGGGACTGGTCCATCTCTGCGGTATGATGCTGCGTGAGCAAAGCCGTTTGCATGCGCAGCTGGTAGCCCTTCAGAGCTCTTTGTATGACGTCGAGAGTGGGAAACAAGTCATAGTATCTAAGTTCCTCTATGCATAGGATGACCGAAACTAGCTTTCGATCATGTCGTAGTCCTGACTCTCGATCCAATGTGGTGCGCCATCGTGTCATGTGGTCGGTGGCTGTTTCCAATTCTGCAGCTAAGGTCATGATGGCCTGATGGGTTTCCTGACCCGTGGGGTGAGAGGAACCCTGACACCACTGAAAGTCGCCCTCGGCCAATGCAGCCATGGACTCGGCAGCCAAAGGGTCTAACGTTGCCATCATCTGTGTCAACGTTGTGGCCATGGTACGGATGGGGTTGCTCTCACCCTGCATCCATTGGTTCACGGCGGCCGTTGTGGCCAGGAGAAGGATGCCCACTATCGGGCTGGAGGCAGCCTCAGGAAAGCACGCGTTGCGCGCATTCTGGGAGTCTGCCACCTTCTCCATGAGATCCATGGCAAGTGCGGCCATGGCGGCACGGGTCCTACTTTACCTGCTGAAAAATTGGACCTCGAGCCTTATGTCTGCCCGAGGTCCCCACAGTCCACTACCCTCCATGTTCTTACGCACATTTGTGCTGCAATACATACATAAATACACTACATACATTACATACATTACATACATTACATACATACATTACATACATTACATACATTACATACATACATACATACATTACATACATACATACATACATTACATACATACATACATACATACATTACATACATACATACATACATACATACATACATACATTACATAAATACATACATACATACATACATTACATACATTACATACATTACATACATTACATACATTACATACATTACATACATTACATACATTACATACATTACATACATTACATACATTACATACATTACATACATTACATACATTACATACATTACATACCTTACATACATTACATACACTACATACATTACATACAATACATACATTACATACATTACATACATTACATACATTACATACATTACATACATTACTTACATTACATACATTACATACACTACATACATTACATACATTACATACATTACATACATTACATACATTACATACATTACATCCATTACATACATTACATACATTACATACATTACATACATTACATACATTACATACATTACATACATTACATACATTACATACATTACATACATACATACATACATACATACATACATACATACATACATACATACATACATACATACCAATACATACATACCAATACATACATACCAATACATACATACCAATACATACATACCAATACATACATACCAATACATACATACATACATACATACATACATACCATTACATACCATTACATACCATTACATACCATTACATACCATTACATACCATTACATACCATTACATACCATTACATACCATTACATACCATTACATACCATTACATACCATTACATACCATTACATACCATTACATACCATTACATACCCTTACATACCATTACATACCATTACATACCATTACATACCATTACATACCATTACATACCATTACATACCATTACATACCATTACATACCATTACATACCATTACATTACATTACATTACATTACATACATACATACATACATACATACATACATATTATACCTGCTTGGTGGTTTCAACCCCTCTGAAAAATATGAGTCCGTCAGTTGGGATGATGACATTCCCAATATGATGGGAAAGTCATGATCCATTCATGTTCCAAACCACCAACCAGATACTCATTTATACATCCAGTAAGAAAGTATTCACTGACTACGGATGTGATCCAAGGACCCAACGAAACACTGCCCGCCGCTGCGGACCTGCGTCTTCAGATCCTTCATCTCTGCCTCGGCTTGGTCCCTCTCCTCAGGAACGCTGTTGCGTTGCGGCCTAATTGGGGCTAGAAAAATTGGGGCTGAAAACCACGAAACCAATACAATATAGAATAATTATATGGTTTTCAGATATAGAATATCTGATATAGAATGATATATCTGATATAGAATGATATATCTGATATAGAATGATATAGATATATGTCATACATCTACTACATCTTTAGAAAGTACATTGTCTTTAG
Organism: Cladocopium goreaui; assembly: GCA_947184155.2. Lineage (NCBI taxonomy): Eukaryota > Dinophyceae > Suessiales > Symbiodiniaceae > Cladocopium > Cladocopium goreaui. The sequence continues at coordinate 11,967 of CAMXCT020005117.1, read as the reverse complement.
AAAGTACATTGTCTTTAGAAAGTACATCTGATTGTTAAAAAAAAAACTTGTTGCTACACATCCAATATGTGATAGAACAATACTATAGATGTATACCAAGTATAAGGATTTGATACTTTCTAAAGACACTTATACTAATTGTGTAAAGCAAGCGCACGATCAATGGCATCCATAATGATCATGATTCTGATGTGTTTAAGAAATGTGAACTCTATGAGTCAACAACATAAATCAAATCCATCTGCCAATTCCAGACATCTTTGACTCTCCAAGTCTTATCATTCCCAGAGTGCTCCTGACTCATCTTGTCCCATTGAGACTTCAAGTCTCCAAGTTCTCCTAAGTGCATAAATGCTTCGGTTCACCACAGTGGGAATGATGGAATTATTCAGTATATGATCAACTATATATATATATGTATTAGATTGGATAGATGTCAACTATAGACTATCTCCTATCAACATCATCTATAATATATTTACTGGTTGGTGGTTGACCTAGCCCTCTGAAAAATATGAGTTCGTCAGTTGGGATGATGAAATTCCCAATATATGGAAAAATAACAAATGATGCTCCAAGCCACCAACCAGTATATAGATAGGAGTCCTTAATATCTTATAACTATTAGGACCATAGTTAATGAATGGGATTATTCATCATACCATCTGGTAAAACTAACAGTTTGCCATGGCAAATCACCATCTTTAATAGATAAATCAGCGAACTACATGGGCCATGGCTTCAATAGCAAACTGAAACAAATTACCAGAGGGTATGTGATGTGGCTATTTGGCAAAACCCGATCAGTACCCATGTGTGAACATCCAAATAGTTGGCAAAAGGATGTTCATATCTTAGATGTGGAGACAAATATCTTAGCTTTCATCCATCTTATGACACATAAATATATACAGTATATATATATGTCATACCCATGTGTGATGTGGCAAATAGTTCATCCTCCTTTGCAAAAAATGTGCCATCCCGCAAGTCCAGCAAGTCAAATCCTTTCAGCCATGCACCGGGCATGTTTGGCAAGAATTGGAGGGCAAAAACAGAATCGGATACCAATGGTATTACATGGTATTACCCTCTGGTAAACATACAAAAAACTATGGAAAGATCCACCATTTTGTAGCTGGGAAAACTCACTATTTCTATGGCCATTTTCAATAGCAAACAGTTAGTTTACCAGAGGGTAAAAGCACATGGATTCTCTGGCTGCGCTGGTAGAAACATTGGGGGTACAGTCGATGTATCGCCCCTTGGCAAATCCATCTCAGACCGACCAGCCCAGAGGTTTTGTTGGGGAAAAATGACTCTGAAAGGAACCAGAAGACCGATCATAAGACCACTCATTCTGGTTGTTTCCAAAGCACCCAAACAAATTCCCCCAGTTCCGGCAATCTCTGTGTTTTCGTTTCCAACGTGTCAACTAGTGTCAACAGCGTCAACCGGGTTGACACCGTGTCTCAAGTCTCAAGGCAGACTGGTGTCAAACTCGAATGACGATCATATCTCTGTTTAAAAAAAAATGTATTATAGAACTCCCATTGAAGTTCTTCAAAACCATATACAAATACAGAATACATATAGATAAATATGATGGGATCACCAAAGATCCAAGGAGCTCTTGTAGTCACCGAAGATGTCTCGAAGTTTTTGCTCTTTGAGGGTCACCTTTTTGGCCATTTCCTCCAAGGCATCGCTCGCCTTGCCGAACTCCGTGATGGACTTCTGGTGATCTTCACCTCAAACGCTGCGGTGGTTCGGGTGCTTCCCGGTGGTTGTGACGGTTTTTGTGTAGAGCCAGGTTCATCCTAGTTATATATCATGTTGTCTATCATGTTATCTATCATGTTATATATCATGTTATATACCATGCTATATATCATGTTATATATCATATTAAACCCCCTGTCAATTAAGGGTTGGGGCTGTGCAACCATTTTGTAGTGAAGAAACGGCCTGCATAGCCTCAAGCTCTACTAAATGGATGTGCATGCATGATCGAATTTCACTACTAAATGTGGGCCCCTGGTTCAGCTGAAGCGCAAAATTTGGATATATTTTCAGTGTCTTAAGACGCCAACATGACTCGACCAAACACCCTGTTCCATTTAGTAGAAGTACTCATTTGAGCACAAGTTGCGGGACCAACATCACTCGACCAAAACCCCAAAGCCATTTAGTAGAGAAATACACGGGGTCCATTTAGTAGAGAAAACAACATGAAACACATATGACTGATCCCATGACCATCCATCTAGTAGAGGCAGCACTTGGCTAAACAGGGAAAATATTGATAGATTTTGGACATTTTGGGGCTACAAAATGGTGTTCCATAGCACGTAAGGGATAATAGTGCACACAAGGATGCAACAGGGCTTTGTTTGAAACAGTTCTAGATAGACTGATCCCATGAACATCCATTTAGTAAGCACCCGACGAGCAAGAAACACCCAAGCGAGGGATTTGGCCGCCCCCAAAAAAGGCAAAAAAAGAACCCAAACACGAAAGGCAGCACCCGACGAGCAAGAAACACCCAAGCGAGGGATTTGGCATCGCCCCCAAAAAAGGCAAGGCAGCACTTGGCTAGACAGGGAAAATCTTGATAGAAATTGGACATTTTGGGACTACAAAATGGTGTTCCATAGCACGTAAGGGATAATAGGGCACACAAGGATGCAACAGGGCTTTGTTTGAAACAGTTCTAGATAGACTGATCCCATGACCATCCATTTAGTAAGCACCCGACGAGCAAGAAACACCCAAGCGAGGGATTTGGCATCGCCCCCAAAAAAGGCAACAAAAGAACCCAAGCACGAAAGGCAGCACCCGACGAGCAAGAAACACCCAAGCGAGGGATTTGGCATCGCCCCCCAAAAAACGCAAAAAAAAACAAACACGAAAGGCAGCACCCGACGAGCAAGAAACACCCAAGCGAGGGATTTGGCATCCGCCCCCAAAAAAGGCAAGGCAGCACTTGGCTAGACGGGGAAAATCTTGATAGAATTTGAACATTTTGGGACTACAAAATGGTGTTCCATAGCACGTAAGGGATAATAGGGCACACAAGGATGCAACAGGGCTTTGTTTGAAACAATTCTAGATAGACTGATCCCATGACCATCCATTTAGTAAGCACCCGACGAGCAAGAAACACCCAAGCGAGGGATTTGGCATCGCCCCCAAAAAAGGCAAAAAAAGAACCCAAACACGAAAGGCAGCACCCGACGAGCAAGAAACACCCAAGCGAGGGATTTGGCATCGCCCCCCAAAAAAGGCAACAAAAGAACCCAAGCACGAAAGGCAGCACCCGACGAGCAAGAAACACCCAAGCGAGGGATTTGGCATCGCCCCCCAAAAAACGCAAAAAACAACAAACACGAAAGGCAGCACCCGACGAGCAAGAAACACCCAAGCGAGGGATTTGGCATCGCCCCCAAAAAAGGCAAGGCAGCACTTGGCTAGACAGGGGAAATCTTGATAGAATTTGGACATTTTGGGACTACAAAATGGCGTTGCATAGCGCGTAAGGGATTATAGGGCACACAAGGATGCAACAGGGCTTTGTTTGAAACAGTTCTAGATAGACTGATCCCATGACCATCCATTTAGTAGAGGCAGCACTTGGCTAGACTGGAGGCGGCATGGCAGGATACCGCAAGGATGCTATCTTTGTCCAATTTCTGTTTTTTCATATCGCGGTATACCCGATCATGTTGATTTACTTCAACCCAGGAATATCTTTGATATTCATTGGCATTCTAGAATTTATATTTATTTTTCAAGCTTCTTATTTGTTTGAGCATCTATTATCATATACTATCTGGATTTACGTGATTCATCCTGATGGACATGGATTGGCCAAACGACTATCGGGGGCAACGGAATGGGAATCTCTACTAAATGGTTTTTCAGTTTTGTCTCGTGTCATTGTGACCGTTTTATGAACTCTACTTCGCAACCTCTACTAAATGGTTCCTGTGATTTTGCAACATTTTTTTGACATCTCTACTAAATGGTTTTACCCAAAAAACAACATTTGACATCATATGATTAACATATCATTTTTACCTCACTACTAAATGTGGATCATGGGTCTAGAGATGTTTACTTGATTTTTTTTGAAAAATCATGATTCTCTACTAAATGGTTTCTGGAAATTTCACACTAAATTTTTGGTTCACTTTCCGGGACCTAGGTCATAGCATTTAGTAGTGGAAATTGGCAGGAGGATTCATATTATATATCATATTATATATATATCATATTATATTTATTCGAATAGATATACTCACAACATCTAATATTTATCATGAACGATACCTGCAATAATAAGCATTAGATATATACTAGTTCGAAAGATCTACAGTGCCAAAAACCCTTGTAAACCCCAACGACCATCAGTGCCATAAACCATGAGGACTGCCAAAAAAATCGTTATTCAAAAACTTTCCTTGGTAAACCTCCATATTTTCAAGGCCTAAGTAATCTAAGTGTCAACTCAACTGCTCCCAGCGGCCCCAACCCCAGACCTGCTTTGGAGTGCTTCGCCGCCGCCGTATCCACTTGGAGCATCAGATCGCGCGTGGCCTTGGCCTTGGTTGCGACAAAGTCCGTCTGCGTCTGCATCGCCTGGATAACCGGGATGGGGAGGTCACGTCAAGTGGCAACCGTGGAACCCATGGGATTGATTGTTGCACAAAGCATGTGAATATATATATATGCAAGAATGTGTGTATGATTGTATGTATGTATGTGTGTATTTATGAATGCGTGTATGAATGCGTGAATGTATGTATGTATGTGTGTGTGAATCGGAGGTTATCTCCCCGGTTATATGTTCTTGGCTGTTATAGAAGGCTGTTGATTTCCCTCACCAGTGATGACGAACGAACAACGGTTTCGGCATTGCATCCTTTTTACGTGGAGCTGGCAGCATCTTGAGCCAAAGGTGGCAAGTGTATGCGACCCTTGGCTGTGGACGATTGAAGGTTATTTACATTGGGAATATACATCATGCCGTAGCCTACATCCCATTCGCACCCCCCACGCATGGCCAACTTTGTTGGCCACGCGCAAAGGAGTGTCCCTTAAATTGATCCACTTCGTCTGCAGCTGTTCATTTGTTGAATTATGGAGAGCTAAAGTCCGTTCAGAACTTCAAATCTACATGGCGGCTTGCTACGATCTCTACCAAAAGATAAAGGTTCTGTTCACGTGCATGTCGACACGATGTAGTCGGTGTCAAGCATTGAGGTTCATCCGATGTGGCGTAGCCAGCATGGAGTCCCACTCAAGCATGTGAATTAAAAAAATCAAAACACAAAGATGACTATGGAACTAGAAGTTTACCTTCCCGTTCCTTCGTCGGTTGAGACGTAGACCGCTGTAGAAACTCAGCGTATCGTGCAATGATGTTCAAAAAAATGTGGTTCTAAATTAGCCGGCTCAGAGTCCTCTCAGAAATCATTCAAAATGAAGTAGAGATAAATCTCGAGCAATGATTGCATCCTCGCATCGCCAGGTTCAATCAGGACCTATGCAGAGGTCATATCGATTTATCATCTATATCCCCATCCATAGTATCCATGTTGGTTCCAGTCGCCACCACGGTGTGAATAAGATCTTCCACCTTTCCCTTGGTCTTTTCCACCTTTCTGTGGCGGGGTTACTGGAGCTTGTTTTGGCGGAGGAGCGGCTTCGACGGTTCTCCATGTTGCTGATGATGATGCTTTCGCTTTTGACACTCTGCCCAGTGCTGGTGCTGCCTTCGGGGCTGCTTTCGATTTGCCAGCGGCCGGGTTAGCACGTTCACGATCGGCAGGAATCGGGGTATCAGCAATCGCAAGTATGTGAGCTTCTGACATGTGGATGCCCCATCTTGGTCGTTGATCATCCCGTTGCTTGATGTGGTTGTAGTCATTGATTGCATCATACAGCTTCTGGAGTAGAGGTCGTGGCAATTGCCGGCCATTTTGAAGGATCAGATGCAAAACTGAAATTCTTCGAAGTGGAGGTCGAAGAGCACACACAATGTCAACTGGGTTCAGTGTGATCGTGTCTTGAAAGTCGACGTTCCTGAAGAAATAAACAGCATTCACTCTGTATGCACCTGCAATGATTCTTCTGACCAGGACATCTTGTCGGTCAAGGGCTTCGCGGGCGGCTGTGGTCTTTCTCATCTCATCCCTTGTTGAGTCACGTTTCGACAGTTTCTCCATCTCTTCATCGAAGAAGATATTTTGCAGGTCTTCATATGTGTAACCGCATTCAAGGGTGTATACGAGAAGTCGCTTAAGTACCACTGCCCCATAGTATGCATTGACGAATCCCTCTTCCCCGATGTCGTCCCTTTGTTGTGGTCGGCCGATCTCCTGGTAGAGCTCTTTCATCTGTTGTGCAGTTGGTTCGATGAGTTCACCATTTTCATCCTCACCTAGGTATGGCACTCTTGAATCCAAGTCCATCCTGAATTTCCGGTTCTGTTGAAAGTGTTTCCATGCCGTCTCGATGTCTCCACAGAAGTTCCGTTGGAATAGTCTGTAGATCCTGACGATATGTAACCCAATCTGTAACAGGAGGATTTTGATGAGCTCCGGCTGAGCATCTCCAATTGTGCAAGGCTCGATTGGCAGGACCTTTGATCCAAACTCAATCCTCTTCATCCACTTGGGGTACTCAATCACTGCATCATGAGCTTCTCCAGCCTCGTACTCCTCGATGTTGATTTCATCGACCTCTATCTCTTCATCGTCATTCTCATCGGTCTGTTTTCCTTCCTCATTGAGAAATTTGTCGACCTCATCTTGCTCTCTGAAGTCTCTTCTCTCGTCATTGATGTCGCCCTTCTTCGAGGCTTGATCATCATTTTCTTCTTCTGGTTGAGGTTCTTGTTCTGGACTCTTCATGGTGACGTCATCATCATCTTGCATCAGCTCGTCGTCATCATCTTCACCTGTCAAATCGATCTTCACTTCTTCCCATGCTTTCTTGACATGGTCTTTGAGATCTTCTTCTCGAGGACGTGATTCGGCACTTGGTACAGTAGCCACGGTGATCTTGATTCGCTTCCTCCATCCATGACTTACCAAAAATCCTTTGCACATCACACAAATCGATAGTGGTGCAGGGGTCTCCATCAGACATGCGGGGCATAGTCGATGGTCCTCCTTGCTGGGATGATGAGTGACTGCTAACAATGATATTGCATCATTCCAATCCGGATGTCCAGGGAACAATCTGTGAGTATGACTGAAGTGACCGGTCTTGATATCGACAAGCTTTCGAAGTTCGTTCAGATCGGGTGATGATTCATCAGGCACAATGTTCCCAATGAGTTTGTCAAATCGTTCAATGGTGGCCACCCTCCTTGCTCCTTGCACAGAAAGTACAAGTTGATCTTTTCCCTTTGTGATCATGAGACGGTAGTAGTCCTTTTCCTTCCAATCATAGTACCAAACTGCATCGAATGATTCGAATGGAATTGTTTCTTGGACCAAAATGTGTCCGTCTGCTGATAATCGAGGGGAGAACTTGGCGATGGAATCGTACGTGATGTAGATGTAGACAAGATCAGTTTGTTCAATCTTCCTGAATCTCAGCACCGTTTGACTTCGCACGTCCCACGGTGCGAATGGCACGAAGAACGTATTGATGCGGTCGCCTCCTCCTCCGGGACGTAGTCCTTCTCTGAAGATTTGAGCGATGTTGTCAAAAGTGGTGCAGTGAAATCCTCCTCCAAGAGTGTATCCGACTCCAGGGTTCATCTGATAGGAAGTCTTCTTGTCTTCGATGTGCACACCGCCTTGAACTCTTGAATGTGCCATAGGGGCACGGATTGCCACCGGCCATAGCCAAATCTCTCGTTCTGCTGTGCCGATCTCCAACCTCAGTGTGTGTCGTTCAAGTCTCGAGGTCAATCCATCATTGAAGTTGTTCATGACGTATTCCAGCTCACCTTTTGTGACCTTGAGTCCTAGCACTTGGGCTCGGATCCTTTTCGTTTGCTTGTACTCAGTGAAGATCACTCTCTGGAAATTGTTCCACCTCTCAACAAGTATTGGGTAGTTGACGTGGGTCGTTCCAGCCAATGTATGTTGATCTCTCCAAATGTTGTCGTACTTCAAGATCGACTCGACATTGACCCAACCTGCTTCATCGCATGGTAGTCCACGGTGATTTCGATTGTCCTTGACGCAACCCACGGAGTGGCGTAGCGCTGCATTGAATCTTTTCGACAATTCGACTATCCATTGCGGATTTTCCCACTTGTTGCCCATCCACTCATTCTCGCCATATCGATGCACATTACTCCATCCATATCCAAGATATTCTTCTCCATTGATGCGCCATAGGGTGTCCTTCATGTTCTCGTCATCTGGTGTGGTACATTCATCAATGTCATGCATTCCACCACAAATGAAACAATACTGAACACTCGATGCGTCGGCAATCAGCTTCTCAAATTGATCACGGATGTTCCGCACCTCAGTTCGGCGCTTCTTCGCTTCCGAAGGTTGGCCCCCCATGTCCTCTTCTTCCTCCTCAATTTCGATGTCACCAGCTCCGGCATCAGTTTCTCCTGAAGTCTGTTCTGCTCGAGGGCCCCGCGCCGTAGGCGTCGTGGTCTCCTCTTCAGGCTCACCAACTTCATCCTCCTCCTCATCGCTTGATGAGATCTCAATCATTTCAGGATGGTCATCGTAGTTGGCTTCCGGGAGCACCGGCATTCTGGTGATCTTCTTCTGCATGAGTAGGTCGAAGATTCCCGCTTCTCTCAAGACTGTTGTCACCATATCGTTCTCGACCGGTGGGATGTATGCTTTCCTGGATCGGTTTCGCTTCGTGTTGATGGTGTCGGTAGGTCGACATGAACTGCTGAATAGCCAGAATGACTCTTCCAGTCCTGCGAGGCAACTGTCAAGGTTTGCCCCCCATCCACCAAACATAGTAGGGAATTGAATACCCAGGTCAAGCATCCCAAGCCAGAATTCGAAAATGTCGCCGACATACTCAGCTGTTGCGGTTGGATTGAGCATGGATGCGATCTCCTCCTTGGTCAACACGGTCTTCATGTAGTCATGATAGGCGACGTTTCCACCATCCCAAAGCAGTCTGTAAAACCATCGAATTCGGTGTGATCCACCTCCGCAATCCTCTGTTCGTGTTTCACGTTGCACATTGAATTGGGGCAACAGGTCTCGTCTGCATTTTCCTTTCACCATGTATGCAGGCATGCGGATGGCACCTCGATGTGATACCTGTTTGAGTACATCGCTTGTCGTCCTGTATCCTGATAGCATTGCAAGTGTCGCAGTGACCAAGAATCCACGGAGGTCCTTTTCGGCTTCCATTTCTCTCCAGTCAACGCATTCATTGTAGATGTTGAGCAATCTTGCAGCTACTCTTGCATCCTGTGAAAATTCATCCATCCCAATGTCTTCAGTTCCGTAGATTGCCGCTCTTGTCCAGTTGCTTGCGCAATTCAGACATCTTGTGCGGTTCTCAGTGCAGGTATTCAATCTCGAATCATTTTGATGAAATCCTTTGCACACATCGCACATCAATTCGGAATCTTCGGTCACCTCAACCCAATGCTCATCCACGTCTGTCAGGGGCTCCGGGGTGAATACTCCTCGTCGGATGTCTGACCATGCTTTTCTCTGGACCGAATCTTTCATGTGCTTCATCCCTCCGATGATGTTTGCCGATCCAGCTTGAGCATCTGTTATTTCTCCAGCACGAATGCTGGGAACAATTCGTGGATGTTCTGTGCATCGTTTGATGGTTTCAATGTCAAATCCGGTGTTCTTCACATGGACGCATTCTTCATTCAGGTCATGGACTGTATCATGATCCATAGCACAATGTAAGAAGACCTTCTGTCGCATCAGTGACTTTTCGAGCATGGCCCACATGACTTCCTTGCCTTCACCTTCTTTCCAATAGAAAGGCTCACGTCCACATGCATATATCTGCTTCCAGAATCTTTCATTGGTGGAGTGAATGATGCCCTTTTCCTTCAAGATTCTTGCAAGCTCCTCGGCCATGGATACAATCGAAGATGGGGACCCAAGAAACCGGGCGTCTTTCAGAATGTTGACGAAAATTGGAAGAGGTGCTGCTTGGCTGATATCTGTGATGATCTCCGCCAATTTGATGATGAAGTCTGCATTTGGCATCAGCATGCGATTTTGTCCTCTGAACAATGCTGCGAAAGAGATCCAAATATGAACAGTGGCACTTGAGAACGTATTGGCGTTGGTTCGTAGGAAAGTCAATGCTTTCGTTGCCAGTTTCAAGAAATCCTCGGGCTTCTCCAGGGATTCATAGGGAAGTTGGTACACCTTGATGGATGAAAGACCCATGTTGTTGAGCCCAGCCTCAATGTCATTGATGATTCTCGAGCTAGATCTCGTTTGGTAGGTCAAATCCGTCAAGATGAGGGCTTTGTTGTTTCTCACTTGTCCTCCCAATTCGTCCCATTGGTCCATCCAAGGCTTCCCGATGATGAACTGTCCAATCTTGTTTCCCAACTTCTTGAGCTTGATTCGAATCTCGCCCTCCACCGTATCTTCAATACCCAATGTCAACATAGCTAGGACCTCCGTCACTGGATATCCTTTGCACCTGACAAACTCGGTGGTCGTGATGATGTAGTGGTAGAGCTTCAACCATTCGTAGTCGTTCTCATTGATCATGTGGGAATCAAGTTGTCCTTCTGTCAGCATGTTGAAAGACAGAGCAGCATGAAATGTCAATCTTCTCAAATACTGTTTCCAGACTAAATTGGTTCCATACTTGTGAGTAGTGTGAGGACCCTCTACGATGGAAAGCACAAAGTCTTTGCCGGATCTCAAGAATGCAATTCTCTGTTCTTCACGTGCATAATCTTCGGCAGCATGTAGACGCACTTCCACGGTTGAAGGTTTCCTCCTCTTCATCCAGTCTTCAGTTGGAATCCAATTTTCATCTCTTTCTGTTTCGGTACGACCCTGAGATGTCGCTCCAGGTCCAGATCGGAAAGCTGCATGGGTCGACGAAGATGCACCTCCGCCAGTCGATGATCTTGGCATCTTCTTCGGTTGAATGTTCGAACTTTGTGATTGCTGCGATGCCTTTGGTTGTGGTCCCTCCGGAGGAGTGGACGCACTCTGGGCACTCGGTCCAGTTGATGTATCATCATTCACCCATGAAGGTTCCTCATTGTTCCAGAAGTCGACTTCGTCGGGTTTTCGTCCATCATTGAAGATCAAGGGGACATCCCAGTTGTCAAAGTTGTGCATGTTGCCACCTGTTCCAGCTTGAGTATCGGTCATTGATGTTGTAAAATCTTTGAGGGAACTGTGGCAAGCATGACGCCTCTCTTTCTCAGTGTATCTGGCTCCTTCATCGGCAATCGAGACATTGTAACCCTGTCCAATTAGGATTCCCTGAGGGATGTCAAAGGCTTTGAGGATCGAGAACTGGATCTCGGACAATTCTGCTATCTTCGACAAATTCCCATCTCCTCGAGCGCTGGTCTTGTGTCTTTCGAGTGTAGTGCCGAGGGCCAACAAACATAAGAAATGGTTCTGGGCTGCACTCCTTCCTTTCGGTTGGTTGGTTTCAAAAGCAATCACATCTTTCATCACATCCTGCAAGATGATCTGATCCGATGGGTTCTGCTCGTTGTGATACCTCAATGCATGTCCTAGGTGCCTCATCTGGATCTCAACCATGTGTTTCATTGCCGTCAAATAGCTATCATTGTCAGATGGAGACTTCGGATTCACCTTGGTCAGCTCGTCCATGACTTTGAAGTATTCGGCGGTCCTTGTCACAGCTAGCCATGATGTTGCACTTGGATCTGTGTTAAATGATGGTGTTCCTCGATAAATTTGTTTCATGCTTCGGATCTTCGCCTCAGTCTCAGCAGCAGTGGCTTGATCATCAAAAGGTTCGGGAAAGTGCCCTTTG
>CAMXCT020005116.1:0-22410 GCA_947184155.2 Cladocopium goreaui | reverse complement strand
TGTGATCCCCACCATCACATTTATACATTTTCTTACTGGAAAATCTTCTGGCATTCTATCTGACATATCTTCTGGCATACTATCTGGCATTCTATCTAGCATAACTTCTGGCATATATTCTGACATATCTTCTGGCATTCTATCTGGCATTCTATCTGGCATATGTTCTGGCATATATTCTGACATATCTCTGGCATTCTATCTGGCAAATCTTCTGGCATTCTATCTGGCATATCTTCTGGCATTCTATCTGACATATCTTCTGGCATTCTATCTGGCATATCTTCTGGCATATCTTCTGACATATCTTCTGGCATTCTTTCTGGCATTCTATCTGGCATATCTTCTGGCATATCTTTTGGCATTCTATCTGGCATATTTCTGGCATATCTTCTGGCATATCTTCTGGCATTCTATCTGGCATTCTATCTGGCATATCTTCTGAATTCTTTCTGGACATTCTTTCTAACTTTCTTCTGCACATCTTTGTCCCATATCTTCCACATGAGGTCAGGCAGGAACACTGGCGTGGATTACTCGCGGTGAAGGTCCGGAAGGGAGTACACTGGGCGTGGATGGTCGTGGTTGCGGTCCGGCAGGGAACACTGGGCGCGGATGGTCGTGCTTGAGGTCCGGCAGGGAACATTGGGCGTGGATGGTCGTGGTTGAGGTCCGGCAGGGAACACTGGGCGTGGATGGTCGTGGTTGAGGTCCGGCAGGGCACACTGACGTGGATGGTCGTGGTTGAGGTCCGGCAGGGCACACTGATATGGATCGCAGTGGAGCAGGAGGAGGACGAGGAGGACGAGGAGGAGGAGGAGAGGAGGACGAGGCAGGAGGAGGAGGCAACTGACATAAAATCTAACAACCCTCACCTGGCAGGTGGGGAAAAAACATTGGCCGAAACTTCTGAAACTCCTGCAACTTAACGACGCAACAACAGCCCTGGTTGCTTTCATGAACATGAAACCTTGAACCATTCAAGGCAACATACCAACTAGACTAGACAACGAGACTGGTCATGCATCAGAGCACAGCATGCAATATGCATTATGTGGCATCTTCATTGCCCCTCTTGAGACTCTTACAAAATGCGTTTCTTGAGGAGTCGAGATGTGGGAAACAGTTGGAAGTATCAAGGAAGATTCTCATCTATGCATTGATATGGATTGAGGAGTTCTCACGAAAAATAAAGATCTTCTCTTGTGCTGGCACTGGCCTGGTGGGAGGACTGTGGCCCGGGTCCATTGGGTGGCCTTCCGGCGATCGACTGAACTGCAGCAAGGGGGAGCTGCCACCGAACCCTGCCCCAGATCTTCATCTCAATTTAAGGATCTTTGAAAAAAAAAACATTCATTTTCGCTTGCCACTTCGGTCTGTGACAACAAACAAACAGACCAGCACAGGAGATCAAAGGAGATTGGGTCCAACACAAAGTCATGAAGCCTCTAGCAATATTTTTGTGAGCCCCTCTGCCTTTGCATGTCGGTCAAACTTAAGATTTCTTAAGACTCAGGAAACCACTCATAATTATTCTTTGTCAATCTCTCCCATTTTTGAGGCAGCAATTTTTTCCCCAGCCGCTCGAACGAGAAAATTCAGCAACCCAATGGCACCCAATTTCTCTGGCCGCTGGCCTCTTTTCGCTGGGAGAGAGCACCCATCTGCTCATCTGCGCAAAGCGGCAGGCACAACAGTAGCATCCACAACAGTAGCAGGCACATGGTGGGCTTCAGGCGACAGAATTTCACAAATACTCAAAATCAAGGGAGTAACGATGTATCACCGGGATCACTAGCTACATGTTCTCAGTTCGCACTTTTCCAACCAGCATTTTTTTAGCTTTCACTTTGCAAGCTTCAGGGTTTGGAACCTAAATGCTACAATTGCAAAGGCCTTGCTTTGCTTCTACGCGAATTCGCGCTGAAACAGTTGTCATAGCGCAAGTACAACTTCAGCAATATCTTTTACATCAACGCAGAATCAACGCATAGGGGAGTTTCCGCTGAAGCAGGCTAGTCGCTACAAAGTGAGTCGGACGAACCGTCCAATTTTGCCACAACATCTGGTTTGGCCCCGAATCACATCCCTTTGGCCTAGGTGGGCTCAAACCTCTGCCTGCTCTAAGTCGGGTGTGTTTCTACGTCTGGTTTCAATATAAAAAATCTGGCATGAAGCTCTGAAGCTCGTACAAGGAAAAGTGAAAGCTTCCTACAGTCCCCACTGATGGACCTTGCTCATCAATCATCCAACCTCCTTGTGAACCAGTCTCTTGAGCATGTGCTGCCCGCCAAATGAACTCCAACTCCAAGAACACACAAAATACATTAACGCACAGCATTTGACGCTGGAAGTCTGCAGCAATCCCGGACTCTTAAACATGGTTTGTCTGTCTGCTCGCGGGGTTAGATTCACACAATTTATACCTGTGCTAGAGTACAAGCAGCCAAGTGTTTCAATTGGAAGCCACCAATCATAGTGGATCGACAACTTTGGCTACCGATGCCTAGACTCCTTTTCCCTGGTCTCGAAAGGGTGGGAGCCTACCCAATCTGCGCACGTCCAGTTGGTTCCAAGTCGCAGCTCTAGCCAAAATAGCATGAGACACGTGGATGGCACGTCGTTCCTCCTGCGTCGCAAATGATCCCATGGGATAGCACCACACTTGGTCAATGTTTGAAGCGGATGCTCCGTAAATCTAAACTCCAACCAGGTATATACAGCATGAAGACTGAGTAGCTCTTGGGGACAGTCGTGCGTTTTGGTGGATGAAGAAGAGCTGGATGGTTCGATTTAGAATGATTTAAATTTAACATAATTTAAATTTAGATATGTTCCCAGTGTATCCCAGTGTAATGTCCACGGTCCCTGTGATTGGAAGTTCCACCGGTACAAAGTGTCTCAAACCCTTCTAGCTTTCAAGCTTCCCACCCACACAAGCGCAATGCTAGATCAAAATAAATCAGTCAAGATCAAGCAGGGCATAGCAAACAAATTGCTTGAGTAAGCAAGCGGAAGCAACTGCATCACTTCTTCCACATGGGGATTTTATTTCTGATCCTTGCTTTTGGACCACAGCTTGTATTTAAAAACATCTAAGCAACTCAAGTCATCTCAAATTTTTACAATTTTTGGTCAAAGTATGTCACAGTAAGTTCTAAAATTTGCATCCATTTGTCCAATATCCCTGGAAAACATGTCCCGGCCTCAGTAAGGCCAGGATGCCAAAATCGGAGCACCAAGATATAGCGCGGACGATTTGATTCATTCCTCAGTAACTCGGGGCCACAGCATGTCTTGGCTTCCTGACAACCTTCAGTCTCAATAGAACGGATGCTTTCACAGCTCTCAATCTCAATGCTGAAATGATGTTAAGCATTCTGCAAAATCTTCCGGGGTCTTATTTAGCACACATATCACATATCTCTCAGCATTACTCTTGTAGTCCGTGGCGCTTTGTGGAATGAATGAAGGTGGTGTCCAGGATTAGCATCTCACCTTCCTTCCAATATTTCTCCTGCAGGTTTGCAGCCAGCTTCTATGAATAGGGAGTAAAGCAAAAATGTGCCATCATGACAGCTTGTCTTTGAGTGTGAATCCCTCATTCAGTCTGAAAGTCACAAGCCATACAGTTGAAGACGTTTCAGTAGGCTTTCAATGCAGCGGAAGTCATTCCTCCTCTGTGAGCACCACAAGTTCATCAATGCCAGAGACATTCAGAGTAAGTGCACAAAAGAGGGTTGCAGTTCAGTATGGGCAGAAGCGGGACAAAAGCAAACAAATGCCCTTGCCAAGCATGCAAGCTTTAGACGCACATAGTCATAGTCAAGTATTTAGATCACGGCCTGCACCTATACAACGCATACTTGGATGTCTGATGGCCCAATGTGTGCTAGCATGCACTAACAGAGCAGGAGCCAGCATCGCTGCATCAAACAACATCAAGTTCATCCTAATACAGGGTATTACAGGGTCATATTGTCATATTCTGTCCTCGTTGCCCACTGTGATGGAGCACTTGCCTTCTTCGAGTTCTAAAGCCTCATGACATCACGCTTTGCTACTTGAGCAAAGAGTGGACACACACACACACTTACAATCTCCATCCTGCCATCCACTGACATCACTACAAATGCCATCCAACTGACGGCTTTGTGATATGCTTATTATATAAGTCTTGTCATGCGTCGCTCACTGCCAACTTGTCTATGGAGGAAAGATGAGGAAAAAGAAACGTGTATAAACGCACTGTTCTATTCAGAGCCTGCAGCGTAGAATCGTTCTACCTAGTTTGCAATCTTCGAAATTGATTTCCAACCTGCGCAACTGACCTGAGGCAATCATCTACAGTATTTGTATGTACAATTATGTATATTGTATACTTTCATCTATGAACTTTATTCAACACGCAGCTTCCATGCCAGGTCGGCTGACCCAGATCTGCACATGTCATGCTTAAATTTATCTGAGCAGCCAAGTGCGAGGTGAGTACATAGTTCCTTAGTTACACATGTCTTAGGATTTGTTGATACGGTTGCAGCTGAAGGGATCTGCCACAGCGCGGAGACAGCGGAGCACAGCAGTAAAGTGAGTCTTGCGAATAGAAGGCCCTGAACAAGAGCCATGCCATATAGATACTTTCATACTACCACCACTCTGTGCATCCAAGGATCAAATTATCCGAGTGCGGCGCAATCTTTGTGCGCGGCGGCATCTTTGCGAAAAAGGCTTCAAACGGCTTGATTCCTGGCTGGCAGGAGCTTGTGGTTCCGTAGGGTGACATCTCAAATCCTGTCAGAAGGCCTAGTGGATCCTATTGGATCTTATCGACAACTAGCAGCGAAGCCGAGCCCAAGAACTGAGGCACCAGGCCCTTGAGTTCCTTCAGCGCTCCTGTCCCAAGCGCGAGCACGCACTGCATTCGTTGAAGATGATGGACGATGAGGGAAGATTACGGATTGATATGGATTGTGGATACGGATAAAAGTGGATTCATGTGGATACAGTGTGGGACTCCAAATCCAAAGCCCAAAGTGCTCGTTGATTCTCATGTAAGTCATGAATCATTCTCACGAGTCAGTCGGGTTTGTACCAAATGCTCCATGATATCATTCACATGGATCCATCTGGTCCAGTACTGAAAACACTCGTTGCCACCATGGCCACTCGCCAAACCTTCAGGTATTGTCAAGACCATCAAGTGCACTACTTGGCCATGGGGGCAAGTGCTCCCAGGCAGCTTCTTCCGGCCTTGTTTCTATTGAAATGGTTTTTGGCATTTCCTGGTCCAAAAACCCGCCGGATTGGAACCCAACGAATCGCAAGGTTCTCATTCCGTCCAGGGTGGCGCCTGTGGTCACCTTGAAGCGCTTTTCATCTTGCCACGAGTCTTCCGTTAGCACCTCACACACGGTGCAATTGCCATGGTACCACTGCTCTGAGCTCACGCAACACAGCGCAAATCATAATCATCGAAAAATCGAAAACTGCAATTTGTGGAGGCAAATGCATTCATCAATGGAATCTGCCCTTTCATTCATTTATGTCTTCAACCAGAGAGGTGAAGGAGGACACTGAACATCAAGCGGATTTCAGGTACTGTACCACCATGTATCACCCCAACCATTTGAAATGTAGCTCAGGTTGGAACGCCCATGATCTTCCAGTCCTTGCCATAGGCTTCATTGGATTTCTGGTATGCGCCTGGTCGAAGGGGTCGGTGCATGCTTTTGCCACAGGCAGAATTGGCACGGACCATGAATGATTTTATGGTACACATATTGAAGTTGCACTTCAAGCATTTTCAAGCGCTATAAAATGCTAAATGAATCTCAGCTGGCTCATTGAGGACACTCAACTGGATTTACTGCAAAATCGATTGGCAGCTGCGCCAATCTGCTGCTGCAGGTTAGCAACCCCCCAGCCTGCGGTCCAAAGTGACTCATCTAAGTTTCGCTTCAGTTCCTGCTTTTGGAACTAGAAGGAGCCTGATAAATTATGTTATCGCAGGTGCCATGAAACTCAGCTGACACTTTATGCGGCCGACATAGATCTACGTAGATCCAAGACTGCAACTCTACAGCAACACGTCACATTGCCACACAAACTGCCTCCAACTGGTGAAGCTGACAATTATTCCATTACTGCCAATTGCCACTTCTTCAGTTCTTCTACTACATCCATGCGCTCTCCTTTTTGAACGCAAGATGAATGCTCACAATTCGTTTCTTTTTCCGGTCCTGTCGGATTCCTTTCCAATGCTTCTGCAGCTCCGCGCACCATGGATGATCCTGCATTGAAGTGCAAAGGGAGGGGAAAAGACCCTTCTGCCACACACGAATGAGAACATTACACACATTCAGTCAGTGCACCACGTGTATGCATCAAACAGCAGCAACAGTCTCCATCCTTTGAGCGCATCCCCAACATCACTTAGTCACAGTCACTCACTTAGTCACCTAAATCTAGCTTTGGCGCCTCGTCATTTATCCATCCTTCTTCTTTATCTGGATTCTGAATATTTCACAATTGTGTACAAGAGAATGACTGGTGGCACACTTGCGCTCTCAGACTTTTGATCTCCCACTCCTTGACATCATGAAACGGGGTCACCGGTGTGAGGTTCTCCACATACCCTGGCGCCAAACGGCTGCCGCTGGGAAGTTCCTCCTTGAAGATGTCGTTGCCTGGGCAAAGTGCCAAGGAATGCACACCACACGTAGAAAATACTGTACCTCTAGGTTCCAGGTTATCAGCTCCGCGGTATGAATATATGGAAATGGGTCTCTCTTGACGCCGTGAACAAATCTAACTAGAATCTAACAAAGCATCTCACTTCGGCTCGCCCGAACAATAAAAAATACAAACTCTGAGACAAGGCACTTCCTACCCGGTGATACATCTTCTCGATGCGGCCAAGGCGGTCCCCTGCGCCAGCACCAAACTCACTATCGATGATCCTCAGACTCATGGAAGCGATAGCAGGTGTGCTGAAATGGATCGCATCCGTCGTATCCGTCTATTATGGGGCGGCATACCCTGGCAGAGCAACTATCACTCGTTACATTGTTCGCTCAGTGTCTATCGGGAGAGTTCATGCGGAAACTTGCTGCGAACATATCTTTCGGGATCTTTCGGGCACAGCTGTCAGAAAAAAATCATTAGTTGCGAAATATTGTGCACGCTTGACATATGAACCACACACACAATTTCTACCATTTTAAACCAAGTATTGTCAACTTGTTTTCTCAAAAGTCTGTACTCAAAAATTGCATCCTACAAACAAACACAACAAACTATTGCTAGTTCTCAGTGATGAGTGACTTCCATCACTCCATTGAATCAAAACTCCTTGTCTTTTTCTTTGATTTCTTTGCCTTTCTGAAAGATCGCTGATCTTCTGGGGACTTGTTGACTCAGCGACACCATGCTGTCGCCCCGATCCCAACGGAGCAGCGAGGCACTTCTTCAATCCGGGCACCAAGGCTGCGGTGACGCGTGCCCTGCGCCGTTCCCACTCAGACGCTTCCTTCTTTGCCTCGGAATCTTCCACCTTGAGACCTCCCAGGCATCGTTGATCACCGTTGATCACCGTTGATCATGGTTGATCATGGTTGAGGGGGAAGAGAGGGGGGGTAGGGGTTCAAGGATAAGGGGTCCAATCCGCCCCTTTGCTTCGTAAAGTAAAATGCAAGGTAGCCCGCTAGGAGGCTATTTTTCGTGATAAATAAATTTATATTCATTTCTTTGTACTAATAACGAATTCTTTGAGGAATAATTAAATAAAATGAAAAAAATAAATAAATATATTGATTTTATCATTATTGGTGGAAATAGGGATGATTATTCCGCTAAGTGATTTCCGACCTTGACTTTCGACGGGACGGTCAAATCTAGGATATAATAAAATATATATAGATAAATAAATTATATTGGATTTTGACCGTACTAGATTCTGTAGTTATTTAAATCAGAAATAAATATTCTGGAAGAAATTTCATAATTATTTTTATTCCAATTCTTTGGAATAACATAAAATTAAATTATATATAAATATAGTTATTATAAATATATATAACATATATGTGCGGTTGTCGAAACTCCTTGTCTGAGGAAAGGACATCAACATAATTTGGAAAGGTCCCATCGCTAACCACAATCCCGTAACAATTTATATATTATTGTTTTCATTAGTTTGGAGGAGGATATCGCTAATACTAAACCCAATTAAAATAGGTATCACATTCATGAAGAAAGCAGCTGCTCCGAGCTTTCACCCCTCTGAGCTGGATGAATCTGAAGAAGAATTGCTGGAGGAGCTACTTTGCAAGCATCCAAAACATATCAAAACGTATTCTAATTGTAGACATTGCGGCCCGGAAAGACATGCAGCGGTCCGGAAAAGAGGATAGCATGAGACAGGGATGGAGAAAAATAGAAGGCGAGAGAAAGAAAGAGAGAGAGAAACAGAGAGAGGAAGAGGGAAAGAGAGAGAGAAAGAGAGATAGAGATAGAGAGAGACAGAGAGAGGAAGAGGGAGAGGAAAAAAAGAGCGTTGTAAATGGTGAGCAACGGGGTGTTTCAGAGTGGTTTCAAACCTCTTTTTGTCCTTAGGCTACCTTACTTTTGGAGAAAAAAACAGGAAAGAACGAGAAAAGAAAGAAAAGAAGGGAGAAAGAGACAGAAACAAAGAAGAAGTCTTGAGACGGTGAGCAGGAAGATGTTTCGAACTGGTTTCAAACCTCTTTTAGGGTCTATTATGGGGCTACCTAATTCTTAAAACATCCAAAAGAAGGCTCAAAATAGATTGTACTTAAAACACATAGCAACAACAGTGCTTTGCGCAACTAACCCCGAACCCAAAACTGTGGGGCGCAGATAAAATATCTCAAATGGGGGTATCGCTATTTGGAAAGATCCCATCGCTAACCTCAATTTTTTGCATTTTATAACAACCAATATCCAGCGAATACATATCTTCCATAACGCGAATTTTGACGGTTATTCATATATTTGAAAGATATGTTTATTAAATCTATTCATGTTGGCTTGTTAAAATTACTCATGCTAATTGCCTTTTATTTTCACTTCTTATCTATACATATCTGTATGACATCCCCATCATTTAATGGGCTATACTGTCAAAGCCTACAATGTAAGGCAAAAACGGCAAGGAAAAATGGGCGACCAAGCAGGCAAAGTCAGCGATGCCAGCAGGGCAACGCGATTGGAATGCAAAGTGCCCAACTGCCGTGGCAAAAGGGCTGTCGCCCCACTTGCCTGCGAAAAACCTTCCTGCCCTTCGGCAGGGAAGGTGCAGGTAAGGGAAGCAGCCGCCAAGAAGGCAACAAAAATTTGCCCGAGAAAGGCAAACTTAAACAAAAAAAGCATCACTCACTCAGGCGCTGGCTGGTGCAAGACGTGGGCGTTGGCACGACCAATCGACTAGGGAGCTACGAACCAGGAGGCGTCGTCTGCTGGGGGCAAGCGCCGGAGCACGGCTCTTGCGTTTTCTCGCTGCATGCAAGACCACAGACAAGGCTTGAAGCAGCTGCTCAACGCCCTGGAACGCCGTCAGCCCGATGCAAGCTCCATACAACGCCCCAAGTTTTTTCCAAGTGGCAGAAACGGTGGGGCCCCATCCTCCACAGCAAACTTCAACCACAAAAGGCACGAACTGGAGGCCTTAGCCGTGGCAGTGCTGCTCCGTATTCTGATGGGCTCGCTTTCTCCCTTCGTAGTTGGTGGCAGCAGACCGACCACACGCAGCGGAGGCGGGAAGCACTGAGCCTCGCATACCACTCGTGGCGGCGAGATCAAAAGCTGCTGGCCCATGGGCCCCCCATGCAGGGATGTAAACATCAGCCGGCCGTCACTGTGACGGGTCGCAGCGACTGCCAGATTCACTAGCCCCATGCTCCTCCGGCCGTTGAGGCAACAAGCCTTGTTTCTCGACCTCAGGGCTGAGTCCAGCGGCCATAGCCCGAGCAGCGACGACCGCCCGGAAGCGGTTGTGGCGCTTCGCGCAATCGCCGCCGCAAGGGCACGCCCGAACATGATCCCCGAAGCGGTTCGCGATCCCGTCGCACAAGGGGCAATAGCCATCAGAGCTTGCGACGGGAAAACGGAGCCGCATGCGGAGAAGCACGCGAAAAAAGGCAGCATCCAGGTGAAGCCCAAGGGTTTTCGAAGGCCGGGCCAGCAGCCACGCCCCGGCGCCCGGTTGTTGAAGAAGTTAAAGGTGTGCCCTGAAGATGTGCCCGCTCGGATTCTCCTTCGGCCGACACCTGAAGCTATGCAAGCTGGGCCTTGTCCCAGGCCGCCGACAAGATTTGCTGCCGGGGTTGGTGAACTCCATGGAAACGGTCGGAAGCAAGGACGGCAACATCAAACGCGGCCGCCACCTACACAGAAGAAGGCCAATCAGGTGTGTACCGACCATCGAGGCTCCTGCAAGCTTCATGGGTGGCGGCCACGGATGCCAAGTAAGCAGCCGGGGCATGGACAGTGCACTGCCGTAACCCGAGGCCGCCTTGCTTAAGACCAAGAGTAGCTTGGTGCCAAATTCGGTCTGAGACAGGGAAATATCCCAAGTATTCCAGGTATCCAACCTTATTATATACCTATTCAATCCAGGTTTGCCTTACATGTCTAGCTCTCGTATACTAACTAAGACACAACCGGTAGCCAACATTATCCACGGATTACCATATAAAACTGCCCACTCAGCTTCAGATTTCTATGTAAAAATTTACCATTTATTTTCCTAAGAGTGGGTCTGGGTATACAGTGGTAATCCGGGTCTAGAACGGGTTGGAATAAAACAGCCCATTCCAGCACAGCTGCCATCACGCAGCGCATCTATATCAAAATTAGAAGATTGGAGCGAAAGTAGACTGCCAACTAGCTAGCAATTAGTAAGCATATCTCTACCATCAAATATCTCAATCAGGCAATAATTATAATAAGTAGTATACGCGAAAACCTGCCACAAATTAAGAAAAAAAGAGAATTATAACTACAAAGAATCCATTTTTAAATTGCCAGCTAATAACAACAAAGCGCATCCCTACCATTACACAAAAAAATACGTTACAATTATAAGTACTACAAGCATAATTTTCCCAATATAACTACAAAATTTAAACTATATATGTATACAAAAAATTAAAATCAAATTATACATATATATATACATAAATAATTATAAATTAATTATATATTTATATAAATAATTATATACACATAAAATTATATATGTATGTATAATACATAATTATATTATATCCTTTAAGGAGGTATGGAATGGGGGCATCGAACGACGATATAAAACGGGTATAATCCCGGAATTTATTCCGAACCTCCTATTTTGATTTACACCAATATATTAAATATATATATATAATATAATATAATATAATATAATATAATATAATATAATATAATATAATATAATACATATTTCATTATTTATGTATATATTATAATTCTAAATTTAATATTTATATATATAAATATATATTATATATATATATATTCAATATAATTATTTTTTTTTGATATGAAGAAAATAAATATATAATATATTTACAATATATCAGAAATATATATATATCCTGAGAAAAATAATATAATTTATTTAATTTATTATACCCTAATATATGTGTATACCCTAACATACACACCATGTTAGGACGATATTCAGAGTACTGCCGATAAATGTACTAAAATCAAAATTCATTATAAACAAATCGACATTGAGGAGGCATTCGGAGTCGTATATGTTATCAAGAAAATAAAAGTATAGAAGGAGGAAAGCCACAATCTCCCGGTCAGCCGCTGGCGGCCCTCACGTGTGAGATCCAATCTGATAATAGATACAACAGAATTGCGCCGCACTACTCTCAGCAATTGTTGTGAGGTTTGCACAAAAAACAAAAACCAACCGTCCCGCCCCGAACTGAACGAAAATCATCTAAAGAGAGTGTACTCTGGGTGCCCCAAGCCCAGAAAGAAATTGATTTCGGACAGGATATACTAGAAAATTCGAAAATCGACCGAGAGGGAATGTCTATTGAATTTACTGAATTGGAGTGACCATGAAGAAAAAAGCAATTATCCATATAAGGAGGCAATTTCTATTAAACATTTATGCACGGCCAGCACCATGGGACAAAAAATAACCGAGATATCCAAGGGTAATTTTTGGGATATTTTAAGGGTAATTTTGGGATATGAGGGTAATGTTTGGGATCTTTAAAGGTAATTTATGGTTATGGAATCATACATTAGTACATACATGTATACCTCCTAAAGAAAGGGTCTAGTTACTGTTAGAAGCAACCCCTAAAGTATATATATATGATTTCATTGTATAATCTCGTGCAATTGGTAAATAGACTATTTTTATTTTCTTCTATTATTTGTCCTTTTTCATTTTGACGTATGAGACAATTCTATAGTCTTTTCTCGTGTTGCTTTTTCTCAATAATTCTAACACGTTTGGGTGAAACAGGAATTGCACGAAGGAAGATCTTCGAATTGAATTTATGTGATGTAGCTTGTAAGAACTTCAAATACATATATATATATATAATATTATATATGGGATAGTCAAACAGCAACCTAGTATATTGGGTCTTGCAACGTCTTGCACTAGCAGTCACCACTGTCCTGTCGCTGTCCTGTGTATCACTGCTGATGTGCAGACGGGTAGTAGACCTGGGCAAGTTTTCTCAGCTGTTGCTGCATAGCCGCCTTTGGGCATGCCTTTAGATGAATCACAACAAATGGTCCCAAGTCATCACTGATGCCAATCTGATCCAATCTGTGCTGAAGGACACCGAGATTTGTCGAAAAATTATCCTTGCACGCCATTTCAAAACAAACAGTACCTCAAACCAGTAAGATTTGAAGAGGCTTGGCGCCTGTGTTGGCGGCGGTCTGCCTGTTTGGACCTCCCGCTCGCAAGGTGATCACTTGCATTGCAAAAAAAATTACTTTACTTCGTGTGATCCCCACCATGACATTTATACATTTTCTTACTGGCAAATCTTCTGGCATTCTATCTGACATATCTTCTGACATTCTATTTGGCATTCTATCTGGCATATCTTCTGGCATATGATCTGGCATATCTTCTGGCATTCTATCTGGCATATCTTCTGGCATTCTATCTGGCATATCTTCTGGCACTCTATCTGCATATCTTCTGGCATTCTATCTGGCATATCTTCTGGCAATTCTGACATATCTTCTGGCATTCTATCTGACATATCTTCTGGCATATATTCTGACATATCTTCTGGCATATCTTCTGGCATATCTTCTGGCATATTTCTGCATATCTATCTGGCATATCTTCTGGCATATTCTCTGGCATTCTATCTGGCAAATCTTCTGGCATTCTATCTGGCATTCTATCTGGCATATCTTCTGGCATATTATCTGGCATTCTATCTGGCATATCTTCTGCATATCTTCTGGCATATCTTTGACATTCTTTCTGACATTCTTTCTAACTTTCTTCTGCACATTCTTTGTCCCATATCTTCCTACATGAGGTCCGGCAGGGAACACTTGGCGTGGATACTCGCGGTTGAGGTCCGGCAGGGAACACTGGGCGTGGATGGTCGTGGTTGAGGTCCGGCAGGGAACAGGTGGTTGAGGTCCGGCAGGGAACACTGGGCGTGGATGGTCGTGGTTGAGGTCCGGCAGGGAACACTGGGCGTGGATGGTCGTGGTTGAGGTCCGGCAGGGAACACTGGGCGTGGATGGTCGTGGTTGAGGTCCGGCAGGGCACACTGACGTGGATGGTCGTGGTTGAGGTCCGGCAGGGCACACTGATATGGATCGCAGTGGAGCAGGAGGAGGACGAGGAGGACGAGGAGGAGGAGGAGAGGAGGACGAGGCAGGAGGAGGAGGCAACTGACATAAAATCTAACAACCCTCACCTGGCAGGTGGGGAAAAAACATTGGCCGAAACTTCTGAAACTCCTGCAACTTAACGACGCAACAACAGCCCTGGTTGCTTTCATGAACATGAAACCTTGAACCATTCAAGGCAACATACCAACTAGACTAGACAACGAGACTGGTCATGCATCAGAGCACAGCATGCAATATGCATTATGTGGCATCTTCATTGCCCCTCTTGAGACTCTTACAAAATGCGTTTCTTGAGGAGTCGAGATGTGGGAAACAGTTGGAAGTATCAAGGAAGATTCTCATCTATGCATTGATATGGATTGAGGAGTTCTCACGAAAAATAAAGATCTTCTCTTGTGCTGGCACTGGCCTGGTGGGAGGACTGTGGCCCGGGTCCATTGGGTGGCCTTCCGGCGATCGACTGAACTGCAGCAAGGGGGAGCTGCCACCGAACCCTGCCCCAGATCTTCATCTCAATTTAAGGATCTTTGAAAAAAAAAACATTCATTTTCGCTTGCCACTTCGGTCTGTGACAACAAACAAACAGACCAGCACAGGAGATCAAAGGAGATTGGGTCCAACACAAAGTCATGAAGCCTCTAGCAATATTTTTGTGAGCCCCTCTGCCTTTGCATGTCGGTCAAACTTAAGATTTCTTAAAACTCAGGAAACCACTCATAATTATTCTTTGTCAATCTCTCCCATTTTTGAGGCAGCAATTTTTTCCCCAGCCGCTCGAACGAGAAAATTCAGCAACCCAATGGCACCCAATTTCTCTGGCCGCTGGCCTCTTTTCGCTGGGAGAGAGCACCCATCTGCTCATCTGCGCAAAGCGGCAGGCACAACAGTAGCATCCACAACAGTAGCAGGCACATGGTGGGCTTCAGGCGACAGAATTTCACAAATACTCAAAATCAAGGGAGTAACGATGTATCACCGGGATCACTAGCTACATGTTCTCAGTTCGCACTTTTCCAACCAGCATTTTTTTAGCTTTCACTTTGCAAGCTTCAGGGTTTGGAACCTAAATGCTACAATTGCAAAGGCCTTGCTTTGCTTCTACGCGAATTCGCGCTGAAACAGTTGTCATAGCGCAAGTACAACTTCAGCAATATCTTTTACATCAACGCAGAATCAACGCATAGGGGAGTTTCCGCTGAAGCAGGCTAGTCGCTACAAAGTGAGTCGGACGAACCGTCCAATTTTGCCACAACATCTGGTTTGGCCCCGAATCACATCCCTTTGGCCTAGGTGGGCTCAAACCTCTGCCTGCTCTAAGTCGGGTGTGTTTCTACGTCTGGTTTCGGTATAAAAAATCTGGCATGAAGCTCTGAAGCTCGTACAAGGAAAAGTGAAAGCTTCCTACAGTCCCCACTGATGGACCTTGCTCATCAATCATCCAACCTCCTTGTGAACCAGTCTCTTGAGCATGTGCTGCCCGCCAAATGAACTCCAACGCCAAGAACACACAAAATACATTAACGCACAGCATTTGACGCTGGAAGTCTGCAGCAATCCCGGACTCTTAAGCATGGTTTGTCTGTCTGCTCGCGGGGTTAGATTCACACAATTTATACCTGTGCTAGAGTACAAGCAGCCAAGTGTTTCAATTGGAAGCCACCAATCATAGTGGATCGACAACTTTGGCTACCGATGCCTAGACTCCTTTTCCCTGGTCTCGAAAGGGAGGGAGCCTACCCAATCTGCGCACGTCCAGTTGGTTCCAAGTCGCAGCTCTAGCCAAAATAGCATGAGACACGTGGATGGCACGTCGTTCCTCCTGTCGCAAATGATCCCATGGGATAGCACCACACTTGGTCAATGTTTGAAGCGGATGCTCCGTAAATCTAAACTCCAACCAGGTATATACAGCATGAAGACTGAGTAGCTCTTGGGGACAGTCGTGCTTTTTGGTGGATGAAGAAGAGCTGGATGGTTCGATTTAGACTGATTTAAATTTAACATAATTTAAATTTAGAATAATTTAGATATGTTCCCAGTGTCATGTCCACGGTCCCTGTGATTGGAAGTTCCACCGGTACAAAGTGTCTCAAACCCTTCTAGCTTTCAAGCTTTCCACCCACACGAGCGCAATGCTAGATCAAAATAAATCAGTCAAGATCAAGCAGGGCATAGCAAACAAATTGCTTGAGTAAGCAAGCGGAAGCAACTGCATCACTTCTTCCACATGGGGATTTTATTTCTGATCCTTGCTTTTGGACCACAGCTTGTATTTAAAAACATCTAAGCAACTCAAGTCATTTCAATTTTTTACAATTTTTGGTCAAAGTATGTCACAGTAAGTTCTAAAATTTGCATCCATTTGTCCAATATCCCTGGAAAACATGTCCCGGCCTCAGTAAGGCCAGGATGCCAAAATCGGAGCACCAAGATATAGCGCGGACGATTTGATTCATTCCTCAGTAACTCGGGGCCACAGCATGTCTTGGCTTCCTGACAACCTTCAGTCTCAATAGAACGGATGCTTTCACAGCTCTCAATCTCAATGCTGAAATGATGTTAAGCATTCTGCAAAATCTTCCGGGGTCTTATTTAGCACACATATCACATATCTCTCAGCATTACTCTTGTAGTCCGTGGCGCTTTGTGGAATGAATGAAGGTGGTGTCCAGGATTAGCATCTCACCTTCCTTCCAATATTTCTCCTGCAGGTTTGCAGCCAGCTTCTATGAATAGGGAGTAAAGCAAAAATGTGCCATCATGACAGCTTGTCTTTGAGTGTGAATCCCTCATTCAGTCTGAAAGTCACAAGCCATACAGTTGAAGACGTTTCAGTAGGCTTTCAATGCAGCGGAAGTCATTCCTCCTCTGTGAGCACCACAAGTTCATCAATGCCAGAGACATTCAGAGTAAATGCACAAAAGAGGGTTGCAGTTCAGTATGGGCAGAAGCGGGACAAAAGCAAACAAATGCCCTTGCCAAGCATGCAAGCTTTAGACGCACATAGTCATAGTCAAGTATTTAGATCACGGCCTGCACCTATACAACGCATACTTGGATGTCTGATGGCCCAATGTGTGCTAGCATGCACTAACAGAGCAGGAGCCAGCATCGCTGCATCAAACAACATCAAGTTCATCCTAATACAGGGTATTACAGGGTCATATTGTCATATTCTGTCCTCGTTGCCCACTGTGATGGAGCACTTGCCTTCTTCGAGTTCTAAAGCCTCATGACATCACGCTTTGCTACTTGAGCAAAGAGTGGACACACACACACACACTTACAATCACCATCCTGCCATCCACTGACATCACTACAAATGCCATCCAACTGACGGCTTTGTGATATGCTTATTATATAAGTCTTGTCATGCGTCGCTCACTGCCAACTTGTCTATGGAGGAAAGATGAGGAAAAAGAAACGTGTATAAACGCACTGTTCTATTCAGAGCCTGCAGCGTAGAATCGTTCTACCTAGTTTGCAATCTTCGAAATTGATTTCCAACCTGCGCAACTGACCTGAGGCAATCATCTACAGTATTTGTATGTACAATTATGTATATTGTATACTTTCATCTATGAACTTTATTCAACACGCAGCTTCCATGCCAGGTCGGCTGACCCAGATCTGCACATGTCATGCTTAAATTTATCTGAGCAGCCAAGTGCGAGGTGAGTACATAGTTCCTTAGTTACACATGTCTTAGGATTTGTTGATACGGTTGCAGCTGAAGGGATCTGCCACAGCGCGGAGACAGCGGAGCACAGCAGTAAAGTGAGTCTTGCGAATAGAAGGCCCTGAACAAGAGCCATGCCATATAGATACTTTCATACTACCACCACTCTGTGCATCCAAGGATCAAATTATCCGAGTGCGGCGCAATCTTTGTGCGCGGCGGCATCTTTGCGAAAAAGGCTTCAAACGGCTTGATTCCTGGCTGGCAGGAGCTTGTGGTTCCGTAGGGTGACATCTCAAATCCTGTCAGAAGGCCTAGTGGATCCTATTGGATCTTATCGACAACTAGCAGCGAAGCCGAGCCCAAGAACTGAGGCACCAGGCCCTTGAGTTCCTTCAGCGCTCCTGTCCCAAGCGCGAGCACGCACTGCATTCGTTGAAGATGATGGACGATGAGGGAAGATTACGGATTGATATGGATTGTGGATACGGATAAAAGTGGATTCATGTGGATACAGTGTGGGACTCCAAATCCAAAGCCCAAAGTGCTCGTTGATTCTCATGTAAGTCATGAATCATTCTCACGAGTCAGTCGGGTTTGTACCAAATGCTCCATGATATCATTCACATGGATCCATCTGGTCCAGTACTGAAAACACTCGTTGCCACCATGGCCACTCGCCAAACCTTCAGGTATTGTCAAGACCATCAAGTGCACTACTTGGCCATGGGGGCAAGTGCTCCCAGGCAGCTTCTTCCGGCCTTGTTTCTATTGAAATGGTTTTTGGCATTTCCTGGTCCAAAAACCCGCCGGATTGGAACCCAACGAATCGCAAGGTTCTCATTCCGTCCAGGGTGGCGCCTGTGGTCACCTTGAAGCGCTTTTCATCTTGCCACGAGTCTTCCGTTAGCACCTCACACACGGTGCAATTGCCATGGTACCACTGCTCTGAGCTCACGCAACACAGCGCAAATCATAATCATCGAAAAATCGAAAACTGCAATTTGTGGAGGCAAATGCATTCATCAATGGAATCTGCCCTTTCATTCATTTATGTCTTCAACCAGAGAGGTGAAGGAGGACACTGAACATCAAGCGGATTTCAGGTACTGTACCACCATGTATCACCCCAACCATTTGAAATGTAGCTCAGGTTGGAACGCCCATGATCTTCCAGTCCTTGCCATAGGCTTCATTGGATTTCTGGTATGCGCCTGGTCGAAGGGGTCGGTGCATGCTTTTGCCACAGGCAGAATTGGCACGGACCATGAATGATTTTATGGTACACATATTGAAGTTGCACTTCAAGCATTTTCAAGCGCTATAAAATGCTAAATGAATCTCAGCTGGCTCATTGAGGACACTCAACTGGATTTACTGCAAAATCGATTGGCAGCTGCGCCAATCTGCTGCTGCAGGTTAGCAACCCCCCAGCCTGCGGTCCAAAGTGACTCATCTAAGTTTCGCTTCAGTTCCTGCTTTTGGAACTAGAAGGAGCCTGATAAATTATGTTATCGCAGGTGCCATGAAACTCAGCTGACACTTTATGCGGCCGACATAGATCTACGTAGATCCAAGACTGCAACTCTACAGCAACACGTCACATTGCCACACAAACTGCCTCCAACTGGTGAAGCTGACAATTATTCCATTACTGCCAATTGCCACTTCTTCAGTTCTTCTACTACATCCATGCGCTCTCCTTTTTGAACGCAAGATGAATGCTCACAATTCGTTTCTTTTTCCGGTCCTGTCGGATTCCTTTCCAATGCTTCTGCAGCTCCGCGCACCATGGATGATCCTGCATTGAAGTGCAAAGGGAGGGGAAAAGACCCTTCTGCCACACACGAATGAGAACATTACACACATTCAGTCAGTGCACCACGTGTATGCATCAAACAGCAGCAACAGTCTCCATCCTTTGAGCGCATCCCCAACATCACTTAGTCACAGTCACTCACTTAGTCACCTAAATCTAGCTTTGGCGCCTCGTCATTTATCCATCCTTCTTCTTTATCTGGATTCTGAATATTTCACAATTGTGTACAAGAGAATGACTGGTGGCACACTTGCGCTCTCAGACTTTTGATCTCCCACTCCTTGACATCATGAAACGGGGTCACCGGTGTGAGGTTCTCCACATACCCTGGCGCCAAACGGCTGCCGCTGGGAAGTTCCTCCTTGAAGATGTCGTTGCCTGGGCAAAGTGCCAAGGAATGCACACCACACGTAGAAAATACTGTACCTCTAGGTTCCAGGTTATCAGCTCCGCGGTATGAATATATGGAAATGGGTCTCTCTTGACGCCGTGAACAAATCTAACTAGAATCTAACAAAGCATCTCACTTCGGCTCGCCCGAACAATAAAAAATACAAACTCTGAGACAAGGCACTTCCTACCCGGTGATACATCTTCTCGATGCGGCCAAGGCGGTCCCCTGCGCCAGCACCAAACTCACTATCGATGATCCTCAGACTCATGGAAGCGATAGCAGGTGTGCTGAAATGGATCGCATCCGTCGTATCCGTCTATTATGGGGCGGCATACCCTGGCAGAGCAACTATCACTCGTTACATTGTTCGCTCAGTGTCTATCGGGAGAGCTCATGCGGAAACTTGCTGCGAACATATCTTTCGGGATCTTTCGGGCACAGCTGTCAGAAAAAAATCATTAGTTGCGAAATATTGTGCACGCTTGACATATGAATCACACACACACAATTTAAACCAAGTATTGTCAACTTGTTTTCTCAAAAGTCTGTACTCTAAAATTGCATCCTACAAACAAACACAACAAACTTTTGCTAGTTCTCAGTGATGAGTGACTTCCGTCACTCCATTGAATCAAAACTCCTTGAATTTTTTTCTTTGATTTCTTTGCCTTTCTGAAAGATCGCTGATCTTCTGGGGACTTGTTGACTCAGCGACACTAGCCATGTCGCCCCGATCCCAACGGAGCAGCGAGGCACTTCTTCAATCCGGGCACCAAGGCTGCGGTGACGCGTGCCCTGCGCCGTTCCCACTCAGACGCTTCCTTCTTTGCCTCGGAATCATCCACCTTGAGACCTCCCAGGCATCGTTGATCACCGTTGATCACCGTTGATCATGGTTGATCATGGTTGGCAGGTCAATCAAATAATTAATTGGGTGGCACCATCTGACAAGGAAAAGTGAAAGAACATGAATGGGGTTCCTGGATATAATATTATTACACCAGTTCGATACTCAAGCTTTGTTGATTGTTTGGGAGCGTTGCAGTTGTTGCGTTGCAAGGATGCTGAAGTTTACCACCAGCTGAAGAAAATCATTAGCACCTTCCATTGCCTTCCGTCGCAACTGGCAGCTCAGCTCACTTTTGAACTGCTCCTGCATCATGTCTTTGATTGCGAGAAGGGTGTGCATCAGCTGATACTCACGACACCTCACGACTACTAGTGCCTGCCATTAGTGTTTCTCTGCAAGATGTACAGGCCTTTAGAGATCCATCCAACAGTTTGGCCAGGAACCAACGACCGAAACCAACAAGCTGCAATGATCACCACATTCACACCCACGCACACACAAGGAATCACAAGGACACGGCTCCATCATCTCATCGAACGTGATCTTCCCATTCCTGAGCATCGGAATCAGGTTTACATTCTTTGAGATGCCTTGGCCGAAAAAAAAAGTGAATCGAACGCTTCCTGGTCCAATCAATAGTAGTATTGATTGAATGAGGTAGGCATAGGTAGGCAACCCGACTTCGCAGTACAACATTCCAGCAGTGTCTAGTAGCTGGCCTTCAACTGGAAGCTTCTTGACAAGTGTCACTGAGATCAGGATGTCGTTGACTTGAATGGCATTGTCTGGGTGCTCTCTATTCCACGCCTCAAAGAGGCAGGAAGCGAAGCAACATCAAACATTGATATACCATGATGATCCATGATGTATTGATTGAATACGGAACTCGCTTGATCATCTTAATAATTAATGCACCCAAGATATCTTAGCATGCGTCTGCAATTGTCACTGGTCGTGGATTTTGTATGACATTAGTTTTGTAATGTCTTGTGCATTCTTGTGCCATATTACATCACTGCACATCATGCATCATGTTATCATCATGTTGCTGTATCCCGTATGCCTGTGATGGACTCGACACCAAGCCGCCTCCACAAGCCCTCCTTCTCTGATTTCGCTAATGCGATGGCCTCCACCGAAATTTGGCTCAATGTCCTCAGCACTCAAGGACTCGTCCGGGGCAGGCAGCATGATCGGCATACAAACAAGCTTTCACAACATTTCACAACTATGTGCTGTTATATGCTACATATGCATCTATGTCTATCAATAGGTTGAATGATGTCGATGTGGAATGTCTATGCTGATCAGTGCTCTAAAATCTGTCGCCTAGCCATTGATCAGAAAGGTGCTGTAATCACTTTCCATTCGTCTAGAGGCATGAGGGGTATATCGAAATAATGTGACATGTGCAGCTGTTGAACCAAGAGCTTGAAGATCTGCCTGTGACTTAAACATTGAAGCCAATCGCACAACGCAATCAGCGGCCTCGTTGGTGCTTGGCCGCACACAAACCAACTTGTGAATACTTGTGATTGCGATTCCACCCTGTGACGCGGTCAGTGCGAAGTATCATCCGAGAATAGCTGCGTGCAACCGAGAAACAATCATCATGCCAAACTTTTGGGAAATGTCAGGTCTGCTAATGCAAATCTGGCAGCACCAGGGCACAAAAATGAATAAACATGATGTAAATATCCAGCAACCTGAGCCTTGTGATGTATATTGACCCATCATGTCCCGTCTATCTAGGAAGGTCAACGAGGAAAAAACAGAAAATA